>JARQTI010000046.1:0-171549 GCA_030142655.1 Trachelus tabidus
ACTTGGGCCCGACCCACTGAGCAAGCTCAGCGGATGAGGCGGAAGGGCAACCCCCGACACCATGGTCTATACGTGTAACTTCACTAACAGGGTGACTGCCCTTATATGACTACTCAAACTAATATGCTCGATCCGACCAAAGGAATAGGATAAGTAAGACAATCAGAATGAAAACAGGGAGAGAACAGAGTCAAACGAGAAGATACAAAAGAAGATAGAATTTAAGAATTGAAGAAATAGAAATGTAAGGAACAGTGGTGTAGAAGTAGAGAAGAAATAATGAAAGATAAAAATCAGAAAGTAAAGAATGAAATATAAAGAAATAAGGAAGTTAAGAAGAAATAAATATAGAAATAGAAGAAGGTTGGAAATGAATATGAGGGGTGATTCCAAGAGACCAGTATAGGAGACCGGCTCGAGGAAGAATGAGCGCTCCGAGTCCGAGCGCTGCCTTCAGCGCTCCCCCACTCCCCGGCTCCCCCACTCAGTCGCGAGTTTGCGCGATGGTTTTCCCGCAACTTCCAGTACTTCTAAATATTCTTAGCCAGGATTTCTGATTTCCAAGTGTTCCGAATACCTAGTTTATTAATATTTCAATTTGAACGTAATTTATTTTCGATATTATACAATTTCAATTCGATTTTTATCTTCTCCGTATATTTTGCGAGATTTTGATTTAGACTCAATTTTATATTTTGAATAAATTTTGAAAGTAAATCAAGATCCAATAATATTTAGTAAAAATTGAGATGCTACGTGAGTGCCAAGTTCGCATTGCACTTTCTTAAAAATGTCTTAAAAATATTTCAACAGTAGGCTTTTACAATAGTTCTTGAGAAGTTCTATAGTTCCCGGTCTCGTTCTGAGGGTTGCTTTGGAAACCAGCGGTGAATAGCGGAGAACCTCTGCTCGCCAAGCTACGCGTTCGTGTTCACGTTTACCTCGGCTACGACGGGATTCGCATTGTCGGCGGAGGCGATGATCACAAAATCCTATTTCCGGACTCGCCACTACGATTTAGCTTCATGATTTTGATATCGCTTAAAACCGTAGCGTTCATCTGTGGTAATATAATAGTCTTTAATGTATTTTTCACCACTTTATTAAAAGTTCATCGTTTACAATTAATAAATAAAGTAATACGTGTCTTGAGACATCATTCATGTGCGGTCTCTTTGAGATATTCCCAAAATGTCCGCCTTCGTGATATTGATAAAAAATTCTTGTTATATAATTTGTATTAACTTAGAAGAAATATAAATTGATGATAGTGATTACTAATCACCATTGGTTGTAATGATCAATTATTATGTATAAACATTGTTAAGGCGCACATATTGCTATGAGCAGTATGAGCACGCAGAACGTCCAGTGAACACAAAGTACCAATTACATTTCAGTAATAGAAAATGAACTAATTTACGCAATAGTTTCAAAGCACTTCATATACGTAATTGCTATACCTACGAATAAGACATTTTACTATTGTCGATGTGTAAATATGGCTATGTGCTTGCTGGGGTGCAATCAAGATAATAATTTATTATAAGTGCACTTACTGGTTAAAATTTAATGTCTAGCGAGTTGAACAAACGAAACGACCGAGCGGCTGCTTGGTTAACGAGTTAACGGTATGCGGCGTATCTGTTCAATTAGAAACTAAATAAGCAGTCTACTGGATATATAAAAGGCAAGTAGCGATACAAACTATGGCACATGGTACGAAGCGTTAAACAAACAGATACGAAATCGCGTTTGGCCAAGGATTCGAGATACGAAGGTTTCTGTTTTTGTCAGAAATGCATGAAATAATCAGAATTTCATAGTCATGCTACAATTGCTAGGATTTTAAATAGGTGAACAGGAAATCTGACGCCAGCAACACCAGTTAGGTATCTAATATTAAGAGTGTTAGTTCAATCATAATAAGAAGCACAATCAAAAATGACTCACGATTACGAAATGCAGGTAGCGTTTTTTACAGATTATTGAAATCCGCGTAATAACAATAAAAAGATTACAAACCTGTAAACACTAGCATACTATAGTAAAGCAATTGGCAATGCCAGCGAAACAAAAGTGATTAAAGGATAATTTGTTATTCCAAGTCTAAAGACCCATAGTAATTGTCGCTGATAAAGACTATTATCAATGCTCTTTAGCGCCTTCTTCCACGATATCTTTTAATTATTTGTTATCATTCCGGCCACTGATATTTTTTAAATTCTTCAATGACATTTCAGGGTAGCTAAGAGGTGTTGCTAGTAGTTCCTTTGGAAAGTCAGAATGAGATCGGAGAGTCAAGCTAAGTAATAATAAGTAATTCGAAGAATATTAAGAATAGTAGGAATTACCTGTGCATCGGCCTAGGAAAATTATCAAGCGGAAGTGAGTTCCCGAGGCAAGGTACTTCCGGGACGAGAGGTCGAGGTTCTGCATTTTCTGGATCCTGCAGAATTAACCGGATATCCACGTCCACTGGCTCCTGCAATCGCTTGGAGGTGAATCTGAAAGGAAGATAAGAATGTCTTTTAAAGTAATACACGGAACATACGCACATACGCAGGAGCATAATTTTAGAGGAAATATAATACTAAGCACCTTTCGCGATATCAGGAACCTTGGGATCTTTTTCCTTCTGTTTTTCAGGTCGAACGTGCGTCCAGGGTCGCCTTAGAAAAAACATTGTGATGGCCGTCGTGGCCGTCGTGAAGCGGTGTCCCGTTCACGAAGTGGTGGGGTCACCCCATGATGCCTCGAGATATATTGAGGGAAAATTCATCGAGGGCGACAGTTGAACCGATCCTTCAGTGACGCCCTGGGCAGGACCCGTTTAATTTGGCAGAAGTCCCAGGAAATTGGCAAAACGTCGTCAACGTGGTCAAAGTCCTCAACGTCGTCAACGGCGAACGTCCTGCATTCAGGAGGCGCAAGAAGGGCGAAGAGACGGAAGTTTCAAGAGACACGAAAGTCGAGAAACGCACGATGATACGTAGACAGTTGAGCCCCAACGGCGAGACGTATAAAGTGAGTCGGCGGAAGGTGATGAAGCAACACATTGATCTTCTATGAGAATCATTCTAAGCCACGCGTCAAACTTTTTTTGCCAAGAGTTTTATTAATTTATTCAAAACTCACGAGCTATGGATAGGCGTACAAACTGCGTCAGGAAGAAACTAATGTAGTAGGTTCCGGTTGATTGGGCTATCGATTAAATCATGGAAATCGTTCGTTTCGGACAATTCTTGAAGACTAGGAACAAATTGAGAATATAATCTTCTTCGCGTAATTGGGACAACTGCTTTGTCTTTGATCGGCTATCTTGTCCTTCGACATACAAATATGCCCTATTCTTCGCGTTGAACTTGTGAATTTACTATCAATTTGAAAAATTGAAAAACTGTTTTTAATATATTTAAAAGATAACTCTAGTGCCATTAAATGCACACACGTGAATCTTTAGCTTCTAATTTGTCTCCGTGTATTATTTATATACTTTAGATTGCATATAATCAAATCACGGACATCTATGACGTCATCTCATTTATAGATATTTGAAAATAATACTGAAAATAATTGAAATTATTAGTTGAACATTATATACTTTTCAGACCATATAGAATTTCCAATCTATTGCACATTACCCGCGGTTTAATGACCTGGTAACTGAATCGTGTCCAAGACTGTAGCATTGATACGTTAATGACGAAACACGTAAACTCCAATATTTCCCCATTGCTAACAGAGCACAGGTACAGAGACACAGTATTTCCATATTGCTGGAGAACAGATAGCAATGCAAAGTATCAAGAAAAAATATAAAATCTCTTGGAATAAATTTTCGAGCATATCACAAAATTCTTTAAGCAGAGCATTATCGTCACATTCACAAAACTACAAAGTCTTGATTACTACAGAGGCTAGTCCGGATGATTGCTAACAATTCAACGAAAGCAACTTTCATTTCACTTTCTCCGGAGTTCGCGTAGCCATTTCATCCGGAGACCAGTTTTCAGTGATAATTTGCCGCAAACGGTTCACTTTTGAATTCTTACGTTATTCCAGTGTCGCGTCGGAATAACAATAATAAGTTTAATTCAATATGATCTTTTTGGTTTACCAGAAGACAATTTTACCAATCAATATCGCGATAATATTTTGACCAGTGACAATTCATTAAATATGGAACGTTTAAGATCACTGTCAAGGCTGATGCTCTCACCTTACTCTCTGATGAAATTTTATCGAAATTAAATAAAACGGGATATTAGGTATCACACCTAATAACTAAATCAATAAAAGAATCAGTGTCAAAAGTGTAATTAGCGGAATCGAAATAAATTTCCAAATTACACGTGACAGTGATGAGAGTCAAAACGTCTGCAGTATCGAAAAACAGAATTGGGGTAAACAAATAGATAACTTTGCATGTTTCAGCGACTATTACAAACCCTATAAGAGTCTAAACACTTCAGCGACTTCATTTTTACAAGTATCCAAGACCCAACTGAAATTTGTAGCTTTTACTGAATCTAGACTCTACCTAACAACCGCCTTGGGATACGACCGGATGGTCACTGATGAGTCTGTTCTTTTGCTGCATCCCCATAGGTTGCGACCAATGTCTTGGCCCAGGCCCATCACGTCTCCAGGGCGAAGAGGGGACAGGCCATTGGAGCCGTGAGGGGTTTCCGAGGATGCACCGTGTGGCTGACGGGACTTTCAGGAGCGGGAAAAACCTCAATCGCGTTCGAGGTAGAAGCTTTCTTGGTAGCTCATGGAATTCCGGCCTATGGTCTGGACGGGGATAACGTCAGAACGGGACTGAATCGCAACTTGGGATTCAGCAAGGAGGATCGCGAGGAGAACATACGCAGGGTCGCTGAGGTCGCTAAATTGTTCGCCGACAGTGGAGTCATCACTCTATGCAGCTTTGTGTCACCTTTCGAGGAAGACAGACAAATGGCAAAGCGAATTCACAAGGAGGCGGCACTTCCCTTCTTCGAGATCTTCGTGGACACGCCCTTGAACGTTTGCGAGGCCCGTGACGTTAAAGGACTTTATAAGAAAGCCAGACAAGGCACGATTAAAGGATTCACTGGGATCGATCAGAGCTACGAGAGGCCAGCACATCCGGATCTGATAGTCACTACTGAGAATTGCAGCGTGGACCAGTCGACGGCGATTGTCATCGAGTTCCTGGAGAAGCACGGGATCATTCCAAGTTTGCCCATGCCTGGGGAACCAGTTAAAGAGCTTTTTGTGACGGAGGAACGAGCGACCAGCGCCAGGGCCGAGGCGGAGTCCCTCCAGGCTGTGGAGATCAATGAGGTTGACGTTCAGTGGCTTCAAGTCCTGGCCGAAGGCTGGGCAGCTCCTCTGCAAGGATTCATGAGAGAGGATCAGTATCTTCAGGTAAGATTGAATGGAGGATTAAATGAGAATATAAAAAACGGAAGTCGAACCATTCAGGATAATATCCTGCTGCTCTTGACAGGCTCAGCATTTCAATTCTCTTGTGGAAAAAGGAAAGGAAATCAATCAGAGTATTCCGATTGTTCTTGCTGTGTGCACTCCTGACAAGGAAAGATTGGATGGTGTATCAGCAATGTCGCTGAAATACCAGGGCAGGAATCTTGCCATATTACGTAATCCAGAATTCTACTTTCATCGCAAGGAAGAGCGTTGCTCCAGGCAATTCGGAACTAACAATCCGGGTCATCCTTACGTTAAGATGATCCACGAGTCTGGTGACTGGCTGGTTGGTGGGGAACTGGAAGTCCTGGAAAGAATCCGCTGGAACGACGGTCTGGATCAATATAGATTGACTCCGAACGAGATAAGGGAAAAATGTCGCGAAATGGGTGCAGATGCGGTTTTTGCTTTCCAGTTGAGAAATCCTATTCACAATGGCCACGCTCTTCTTATGCAGGTATATCAATGCTAAGCGGGTATATAGAGAGTTTCTAAAAAAATATTATTTATCGCTTCAGGATACAAGGAGGCGTCTGCTGGAAGAACGTAATTTCAAGAAACCGATTCTTCTGCTTCATCCTCTCGGTGGCTGGACCAAGGATGATGATGTTCCCCTACCAGTAAGGATACAGCAACATCAGGCTGTTCTTGAAGAGGGTGTCCTTCATCAGGACACACTCCTGGCCATATTCCCTAGCCCAATGATGTACGCGGGTCCTACCGAAGTGCAGTGGCATGCCAAAGCTCGAATGACAGCTGGCGCCAACTTTTATATAGTTGGCAGAGATCCTGCAGGAATGCCACATCCTGATAAGTCAGCAACTCCCGATGGGAACCTCTACGATGCTACACACGGCGCAAGAGTTCTCTCAATGGCGCCAGGACTGCAGACCCTTGAAATAATACCATTTCGAGTGGCGGCCTACGATACCAGAGCCAAGAAAATGGCCTTCTTTGAACCTGAACGTAAACAAGAATTTGATTTCATATCCGGCACAAGAATGCGTGGTTGGTATCCTTCAAGGAATAAGGGATAATTAGTCACATATTGAATTAACTTTGACCTTCTTTTTATTTCGCGCAGGATTGGCCAAATCCGGGGAAAGTCCACCAGACGGTTTCATGGCGCCTAAAGCCTGGCAGATTCTCGCGAACTATTATCAAAACTTAATTAAGACATAAGGCTTTTAATTTATACGATGACATAAGAGCTTGCATTTCGTGTACATTTACAGCGCTGGAATAGCGTTTAACTTTTTTTATCATTGTAAAATATCATGGATGGATTGTAAATATTTTATTATGGATTAGACCAATTCAATAAATAATGTACATATGTTGTAGCATCCTTGTAATTCGTAATTGATCATACATAAAAGAAAATCAGGAGTGAAAATCTGTCAGAGTTGACAATAGCGATAGATTTGTATTTTATTTATTGCACCGAACATAATGACATGGGAGTTTTGTAGTTTTAGAATCGGTTACAGTCGAAGGATGAATCTTTTCGTTAGATGACAATTCTCGACCACTTCCTTCATAGTTTTCAATGCCACGCAAAAACGCTCTTGCAGTACAGAAGGATCTTCAATGACTTCGATTAACCTGGAAGATCTAGAACAGATCACTTCTTTAAATGAGCCAAACGACTATCGGATATTCCAAATGATATTAACAGAACAGCGCATTAACTGAGACTAGGAAGCGCATGCAGATTGAGCAAATACTACATTCTCCAGAAATGTCAGTCGGTTAGAGTTAATCGTTAGAAATGTCAAAATAATAAAATCGCTAGTTATACTTACTTAAGTTTGGGCATGCAGAGTGGTTTTCTACTGTGCGACTGGGAAATACTAAAAAACTAGATTCCAATGAGAATGGAGAACAATATAATACGTGAATAAAAAGGTGACACTATCTTCATAGAAAAACTAAGGAATTGTATTGTAATGTCACGTGGAAGAACTGGCACTTTTAAAGTAACGCAATAGATAGCATTAAAAAAATGGATCGGATCACCAAGTATGTACGCAATGGATACTGCATTCAAGGATAACGATATCGACAAAAAAATATGAGGACTTTCTAAGAGTAAAAAAAATCTACCGTGCTGTGCTATGCAGCAGCCAATAAAAGGGCGATGCAGGTAATCACGAGATTCTTTGTGTCGAAAATTGGGTAATTGACATAACTGAAGGATCTAGGAGGCGATGCAGGACATGGCTCGCCTACCTTCCTCATCGGAATCGGATATTCGGGTTGCCTGAAGAGAACTTTGTTTAGAAAGAGTTCGACCAAGACCTCTGGGTCTCGGCGGAGGTGATTGCTTGTTCCAGAGAGCCTCTAGCTGATCGAAATGTTGGGATTGGGCTAAGGCCGCCTGTTCGGGGCCTAATCCCGGCTGAGATCCTGCCAGACCTGCCTTGCTGATCTCCTCCATAGAAGCGCTCACGCTGAATCGGCGTTTTAATCGTTCCTCTACGGCCGCCACCATAATTCCTAAACAAGTCATTCGTCCAAAGAGACTACAGCGAACAGCCAGCCATAATTGCGTTTGCGTATGTTAGATGGGCAGTAAGTTCAAACAACACTCTTGTGTCAAATACCTCTCAAAGCTCAAAAAGATTGAGAAAGGTGAATCGTTAGTTCGCGCCTTACAAGTAAATGATTAAATACCTGAAGTCAGATGGCCGTATTTACGCTGCCAAGTGTAAGTGTCTAGGGATACTTCCTTCTTAAGTAATCGTCTGGCTGGGCGTTTGGTTCCAGGTGGTCGTAGATCTCTGGGCGCCACGTATGCTGGCAGCTTGACATACTGAGCTGGTGTGTTATGTAGACACAATATAGGCATACATTTGTGCTCGAGTAAATGGATGGCGAGTCTTGAACAGTCCGTGGACATTTCGACACCGAGTACCGGTACGTGAAGCATTATGGAACTGAGAGCAGTGCCCTTCTTAGTGTCCCAGACTATCAGGGTTTTGTCCTCGCTTCCAGAAATAGCCAAGGTACCGTCGCCGGAGAGCCTGACGTACGTCACGTATCCTAGGTGGCCAGTGAGCGTATGAAGATCCGCCCCGGTATTGATATCCCATACGATGAGGTTGGCATCGCGTGAACCAGAAACTACAATGCATTTATCCAGTACTGCAACAGCCACGCAAGTAACGTGGTCCGTGTGACCAACCAGCACTTGGGATAACTTTCCGCCTGCCAACTGCCATACTTTCAGACTCATGTCTCGCGAGCCGGTGATTAGCGATTGCGAGTCAGGTGTGACTACCAAGCACGTTATGTCTTGGGAATGTGAAACCTGGTGCTTTTCTTCCGGACCAGCTCCCAGGCCTATTATCCGTACGTGGTTATCGCCAGATCCGCAGACTGTATATCTTTAATCAGACAAAGATTCGAATTATAATGGTGTTTCATTGTGATTTATCTTATTGAGTAGCGATTGATCGAAGATATGCGTGTACCTCATATCGGAAGCCACCGCGAAGCATCGACCTGGTCCGCAAACCGACTGAATCAAAGTCCCACTGTCTGCGGCCCACACTCTGATAACTCCACCACGGTCGGAGCTAACGACCCTTCTGCCATCCAACATGACAATGACAGCCGTCACGGGCGTCTGATGGCGAAACGTGGCAACCACAAGACCCAGCGTCAGGCCCCAAACACGAACTGTCTTATCCTCGGATCCGGAAGCAGCGAATAGACCAGAGGCAGAAAATGCGACGCAAGTAACGCTCGCGATGTGTCCCTCCAGGGTAGAGACGAGTTCGTGAGTGTTTAATTGCCAAAGATTAACTAGGGAATCAACGCCCCCTGTAACCGCCATAGCGCCATCCCTCGAGACGTCGAGGCAGGAGATAGGGGCTGTATGAGGCTGAAGGGATTCCTGCTTCCCTCCGGGCTTCGAGGGCCTTGGGGGTACTTCCTCCCCACGAAAACTCCAATAAGTTACACGACCACCCGCAGCGGTGATCAAAAAGTCATCCTTCTCCGTAACCTTTACCGATGTCACGTCCGCTGAAGGATTGGCTGGCAAAGTCCTAGTGAGCCTACCGCTATGCATGTCGAATACCGAGACTCTGCCATCCACACCGCCAGCAATGGCTCTACAGCAATCCTTGGCCAAACAAATACTCCTCACAGGTCCCTGATGTCCTCGCAGCGTATGGATTTCCGTTCCTGTAGCCAAAGATCGCAGGTAGAGCTTTTGATCCTCGCAAGCAACAAGAAGGAAGACCGAATCGGTTGAGACATCCAACATGGCCACCGGCGACGGTAGAGGGATGCTATTTAAGAGAGTGAAACTCTCCAAGGACCAAAGACAGACAGTTCCGTCGGTTGATCCTGAGACTAGTACTTCCCCCGCTGAATCCACGCGCACTGCTGTTACCGGGCCTCTGTGATGATCGACCTTCATCAGGACTTCTCCGGTGAGAAGACTTGTCGCAATGATTCTGGAGTCTTCGCCACCGCTGACAATCACCGAGTTGTTCAATGCCGGTGTTAGTGTCGAAATAGGTGCGATGTGTTCGCAAATTCTTCGTTTCAAAGTCAGTTCCTTCATGTCCCAGACAATTATGGAAGTGTCCTCTGACCCCGTGAGAAGGTACTGAGACTGTTGGGTAACTGCAACGCAGGATATTGGTCCGGAATGCCCTGTTAAGAAAATATATTAGCTGCATTAATTATTTATTGGGTATTAAGAAAGTCGATATGAGACACTCACCTTTGAACGTGTGAACGAGCTGGCCCGACATGACGTGCCATAGTTGTGCGTCGCCCTGAGGAGGCACCACGACGACGTGTTGTCCGGAGGGTGCAGCCTCGACGAGTCTCACGCCCTGTGGACATGACAGGGCACGAATCTGAAGCGGCAAGGGTGGCTGCAGCCATCCGTTCAAAGGTACTAGTAACGGAGCAGTGTATCCATCGCACCATGCCATGGCGGCCATTACCATTCTGCTAACCTATACGATCCAGTAAACGAATTAATCTTTAAAGAAGGCTCTCGAAAATATCAGAAAAAAGTCTGATTAATATTGATTCGGATTCTCACCAGATCCCCGCCGTCCTCGGCAACTGGTCTAAGCCAGCAAATCAACTGAGCGCCCAATTGAAGCGGATCGCGCGTCAGCACGTCGCTCGACTTCCGCACGGCATAATATACCAGTTCCAAATCCCTCTCGAGTAAATACCTCCTGGCGTGTTCCAGGACGCATCGCAAGTAGCTCACGGATATCATCTGAACAGCAGCGAGGAGGAAATCGAATGCGCAGACAGCTAGTCTCTTGAGTCTCTCGACATCGCCGGCTCGTAGAAGATGAAGCCAGGCTTCCTCGACGTGACGAAGGGTGTACGTGATGTCTTGAGATTGGGGCGCACTCTGAAAAGGCGTCTCCTTAGGAGGGGGTGAGCCAGGATCTTCCGGAGACTTTTCCTCGCTCTCCTCGCACTCTTCGGAGAAGAAGAGATTCGCTATTTCCGCGTGACTCGATCTAGACGCATCTTGGGTATTCAAGTATCTCTTCCTCGCAGCATCCGCACTGACCCAGCGCCAGCCGAACATCAATCTGCCGCTCATAACTCGAACTTTCAGCCAAGGGCTCAGCGTTCTCCTAACCAGGCACCAAGTTGAGAAGTTATACTGAGCTGAGCTCAGCAGCAGCGGTCCGTCGCCACCAGTTGGCATTATTAGCTCGAGAATTTCAGTTTCCGAGAGTCCGTATTCGGTGCAGGCTAATAAACAGCCGACCCTGTTGGCCGCTTTCGGGCCAACAAGTTTCTCAAGATTGTCCAAGGCACCTTCGATGTTTGGAATATTGCTTCTGCTTTCCGGAAGTTCGATCAGTATCTCGCTACTCCTAAGTCGTTCCTTTTGTAATGGCGTCAGTCTGAGAGCTTCCGGCGGGACTGAAGTGGTGACTACGAAGTGCATCCCTGGCGGAAGGTTCAATGGAAGCCAGGAAAGGGCAGCTACAATATCGCATTCCAGAGGATGCAATCGGTGAAGATCATCCACCATGACAACCAATTGCTCAGTTATGGGATTCTCCTCGATTCCTCGCATTATTTGACTGAACCAATTGTTCAGATAAAGTGGATCAAAGGATGCGTCACGAGGCAAGTTACCATCATTGTTACCCGAGAGGAATCCGATGTGCTGGCAAAGGATCCTCAGCAGCTCGAGACTGTAAGCTGATCTCGGTGTAGACGTGCAGAGTCTCACCACTCTCAAAGTAGGACCGCCGAACCACTCTGATACACTCTGGTAGATCCTGGCCAATATACCGGATTTTCCAGAGCATTTAGGACCCCAGATAACGACTGGACCATGTTTCTGATCTCTTCCACACATCAAGGACTGTCGCACCCGAAGCACCGCAGAATCATCTTCAGGGACTGGTTCCACTTCTCTCAGCAGCGCCAAATGAGCAAGGCTCTCGGCGTAGACCTCCTGTACCATCTTCTTCCTGCTTTTGATCTCCGGATCTCTCTCGACCGATGCATTCACTAAAGTTTGAATTCTTTCCATAATCCTCTGACGCATCTTAGTCAAATAATTGTCATGAGCAAAACTGTCAGGATCGAAGCCGCCGGCCATGTGCTCGACTTCGAGTCGAATAACATTTTCCTCCGGTAACACTTGACCGACTTTCGCCTTAAGGGATTGAACTTCCGGCGAAACGGCAGGTGCACTGGCTCCCGTCCACTCACGTATCACCGTAAGGATGCCATTCCCATCCTCGTCGAGACCTAAAAGCATCCAGCCATATCTATACCCGGTCATCGAAGAATCCTTCAAACGATCGTACTTAGGCCATGCTCGAGTTGTCTATGCACGGTACTCTTCAGCACGTTCCTTGCTCCCACATTCTCAGGATCCTGCAGAATTACAGCTTCGGCTGCCATCCTAAGACTCTTCCTCAAGTTTGACTCCCGGGAATGCCATTCCGCCTGAGCCGTCTCCTCGCTGTCGAAGAAGACGCACGCTTGAGGCACTCGTGGAACAAGGCGGTAACGCTTATCGTCCACCAAGAGCATTCAGAGTAACAAACTAGGTCTTTACCTGGTGGCTTTTAAGGTGTAACAATGCCCATTGTGTTCGTAGTACTCCTCGAGCGCGGAGCACTGCCCCAGGAGTGCTTGAAAAGTTTCCTCGGGGAACGATGTCGGGACCCAGCCTGCATTGTAATCTGACCCAAGCAGCAACTATAAGAGCCAAGAGTGATTTCCTTCCTTAACTTGCATCCGAGATATAAGGAGCTATAAGAAGCCTACACGTCTCCGTTTCAACCTCCGGCCTGTACTCTCACTTTCTCTCTCCCTCTCTCTCTCTCTATTTCTCTAGTTTTCTGGCTTACCAACAGGAAACATCCGCGGGAATGCTTATGAGAAGCGTTTATTTCCTCCAGGAAGAATTCGGCCAGTCTCGGATCCACATCAGGATCCCAGTTGGTGCCGTATTGCATGTCAACGAGGAGTACCTTGATGTGGTGCAAATGAAAAGAAATCATTACGAGTGAAATTCAAAATACTGTTCTAACACTGAAGATTAAGGATCTTCCGTGTCCTACCTCGATTCCCATGTCGTCATAGATGGACTGCAATTCCGGGCCGACGACTTCAAGGAGCTGTTTCCGCTCTTCGTGAAATTCTGAAAGAAATTTACCAACTAGATTCTCTTGTTCCTGATGTGGAGCCTCTTTATCGATAATTTTACAAACAGTCTGATGAGTATCCAATCGATCGATCGATCACGCATGTTGCCTAGCATTTTGACCCTTCGCCCATGTAAATCGTTAAATCCCTTAATTTCCCTGTTACTCGTAAACTAGCTGCAATTTCTAGCGTACTCATTCCAGCCGAGAGAACTTGGAGTTTCACTTAATGAACCATCAGAACGAAATCGAACTAGCAACTAGCGAAGCACCTAGCAAATCCTCTGCTGGAAAGTCCTTTCAGATCGAACAAATTGGAAACGGAAATTCCCAGCAATTCGGTGCGTTGATCCAGCGTAAGAGATAAGACGAATTGAGACTCCGCTTGGATCTCGTTGAAATACAATTTACATGAGCTAATTACACTAACTTCTTGATCATGAACTTAAGCTTGCGTCGCCACCACTGCGCTGTCTGAGCCCAGGAATAGATCCACCCTCTTCCATCTACCATATTCCCCTATAACGCGGAATAATACGGAAGGATTGTGATTTAATTTTCTTCAGACCATCTCGAATTAATCCAACTTTTCGCGTGAAACAGAAATTTCATTCCTTTCGATCCGCCTCGACCTGCTCTTACGCTTTCCATAATGAGTTCGTTCGAGCGTGGGTCTTCAATGCCAGAGAGAAAAAAAATACCAATGACTTTTCCATGCTTCGTTCCAGGACCAAGAGTTTCTCTCCAGCTGGGTCCCAGACCATAAGCTACTCTTACATATATGTATATGTAATGTATATGTATGTACATGCTGTATATGACGGATGACGAATGTTTTCCCTATAGCGTTACATCCCCTACTATCCATTAGCATACATGAAGCTTCGTTTACATGGCAAAAGAAAGGCATGATCAATATCTTTCTCAGTTTAATATCTAACCATCACGAAATATAACCTACATCGTATGAAGAATGTTGAGAATGTTTTTAATCTCCTCGTGATCCAAGGAACAAAAAGAGAATGCTCTTTCGAAAATTCACTCGGATCCATTATCCTGCCTCGCCTGGAGATGTTTCGCTATTTTCCTTCTACCTTTTACCTTTTAGCTTATTCCGAGGCTCCAACGATTTCGAGAAGGGGCACGGAATTGCAAATTCTACGGCATCGTCCAACCTTGTAAAATGTATACTTAAACCTTAGACCTCTTACCTCAGGGAACACAAGCATTATAAAAATTCTAGTTGATTTGAATTTTTAAGACGTCAGATTTCAAAATTACAGGCAGTTTCAATAAAAAACGAGTGCGTTATTGTCGAAGTCTTTGAAACTTACCATCCCGTTCAGAAACGATGAATATCTTGATGAGGCGTGGGGCTGGCAGATGATCTGGGGGTGGTCCACCCTTTACCACCCCTGCTATCAGTTCCACCTCGAGATTCATCCTCTCCCTCTATCTGTCCTTCTCTCTCACAAGCCAATTTTTCCCCAATTGTCGTGATATCCCACCAATTTTTCACAGAATGTGATTTATCCTTATTTCTTTCTTCTTCCCGTTATTGCTAGACTTTCGCCTTTTTCCCCTCCGCTTACTCTCTGTCTTCCCGAAATCCCCCTTTACTCTCTAACAACTACCGTTCCACGTTTGTTTCTTCTTTCCCTTTGCTTTCCAAAATATCTTTCCCTTCTTCGCGTGTATTTTATCCCTTTTGATTAATCTACAGCAAAATTTATTTGCACAACAAGAAGACCAATTCTGTTCCTATCGAAACGACATTTCATTCTATTCCATTTCACCTCACATAAATTATTCCGTGCGCCGTGCGCTATTAACTCTAAACATATAGATAAATATTTATAATATAGAATGTATATGTATATAGATCTTTTTTTTTTTGGAAATGTTTAAAGACGCATATCGCTACGAACAACAGTATTAAATATATTTCTCTTGTATAACCAAGTGTATCGTGCGTGCTTGTTCAACAAGTAACGTGTGCCAATTGCGCGATTCTACCTGATATATATATATATGATATATTCCCCACGTTCCTAGCACGTATCTTTAAGTATCTCTTAGAGTGCTAATTAGGTAACATTAATCTAGGATTGTCCTCGCTGTTATGCTCGGTAAGTCGTACCCTTCACATCTGCCCCTATCTTTTCTCTTGGTGCATTCTCATCCCCTGTTTCGCCTCCAATCGCGCGTCTCGATATTCGGTGAAAGAATTCTGATTTGCTCTTGGAAATTCCAAGTAAAGTCAAGAGGGGAAGATTACCACTTTGTTTAGCTTAAAACCTCTAACGTCCTCTTACAAGTACGTAAATATTTTGTCGAATCTTTTTATTCCCTTAAAACTTTAATTACTTATCCGAAGAAAGTTAATTGCTTCTGATCAGCCGTTCGACTTTATCACTAATTCTTCTCTACGATATCTCCACTATATTCCTATGACTAGCTAAACCATCATTTCTCTCTTTTTTTCCCTTATTGTTGCTTTACTTTTTTTTTCATTCGTTCCTGCCTTATCCTCAATTTTTCAGCAATTTCCAAAAACCACTACGAGACGAAGGCGCGAATACTGTTGCCTAGACTCTTTCATAATACTTGGTAGGAAATATTTTTGCACGAGACTCGATGCAGAATATTTGATCGTTACGACAGAGAGACAATCTTCCGGTGTGTCAGGGCTCGTCGGGCCCAGGCTACGTCAGGCCCATTGCAACGAAGGATCCTTTGCCCGCCTGTAACGTGAAAAACACAAAGGGTCCATCAGGGATGCTGATAGCCGCAATCGCATTCTATCGTTCGCTTAGCTAGAAAATAATATTCTAACAAACTGAAATGACACTACGAATACATTTGCGTAAAAGTTCATGGTGGTGAAAAGTCGAGATTTCATAGGAAGCCGAGAGTCATTAACCAGAGTTCCTTTGACTCTTACGGGATTCTTGGCTCACCCTTTCTTCGACCTTTCGCAACCTCTCCAACTTTGTTAATTGATTAAAATGCAAAACACGCTCAAGGGGGGGTTCAAGGGAACAGATTGGAAAGGGAAAGTAAAGGAGAATTGAATGAAGTAAAGTTAGGTACGAGGAAAATTCGAAATGAAATGACAAAACGTCACGGAGCTGAGAACTTGTGTCTGCCGTCTCTCGGTGACTCTCCCATATTTTATACCATTACAATTATATAGAGATATAGCAGTCACTACACAACCGGAGAGACTGAAACGCGAGTTTCGTCTCCGTAGAAGTAAGACAGTCTATTTGATATCCGTTCAGAGTGTAATTTCAACGTTTAAACCCCAGAAGTCACAATATTCCATAAGGGTTTTGACCCTCGTTACGCTATTACCACCCCGGTGATAAAATTCCAAAGCAACGGCTGATATACGACCTCGATCAAACGACCATTTTGAGGGTATTGTTCGTCGAGAAGGGTGTAAGTCAAAGCGAATTGAAAATGAGAGGGCTGGCACAGTCAGGACGGTCGACTCGATGAGGATCTAGGTAATCACGGGAGAGAAATTAAATTCAAACATGCTACCCTGATAAATTTAACCTTTCCACAAAACCTATGAAAACTGTGGGTCAAGCTACTTGGGGGTACCTTGATGAATCAATAACAAGATGAAAGGTGCCCCACGATTTAATATCCAACTTCGACTTACCGTCAAAATATCAATGGCGTCTCCAGCGAAGTCATCTGAAACAGAAAGGCAATCCAATGATATATTTTTCATTTGGTTTCTTTAAACAATCGAAAGTATGTCAATCTCACTTTTGGCCATTTGGCAAATGACGAAAGTAATTCCTCAAAAATTATCCTACTCTTTGTCCGTGGATGCGAACTTACTCTTCTGGAATTGGGAAAGAACATTTTATGGGACGATGGTTCGCGAGAGGGAGAAACGGAAGGGTGTTGAAAAATATAAAAAGCCTGACAGGAAAGGAGATAAAAGAGACAAAAGAGAGACGGGTGAGAGAGTAAGGAATTCTTATCTGTTAATGTCTGACACTTTCCTACTGATAGATACGAGTAAGATCTCTCTCGTTTAATGGTCAAAGGGAGTTTTTCGTTCAGACGAGGTTCTATGTCAGGCTGTACATCATCCTTGCCAATTCTCCTGGAACTTTGTCCAAAAGGCACGGTATATCGCAGAAAAGGCAGCAAAGATAGATAACACAATGATTACCAGAGAATAGTGGTCATACGCTTGTGCCGAATTTTTTATAATGAATATGGGCCTCCTCCGGGAGCGGAGCGACCAATTGCCAAGAGCAAGACCAGCAAGTACCAAGTAGCATGTATCGAGAGAAAGAAGAAATTCAGTACTAGCGGATATTAACTGGGAATCCTCCAGAACAATAATATTCGCTATGCAGCAACGTTCGTGTGTGCTTAAGAAGAAAATAAAATTTCGCAATTTTCGCAATTGTCTGGTAATTCTTGTTGCAGTGCACGCTTTATCGGTCATTGTGTAGGTTTGCAGCTATTTGCCGAGTTTGTAGAAAGTTCAGGAGTGTAAAGGTAAAAATGTTTGATAACGGATCCCTTCGATCGTGGAATCAATATCCGGCACGGTGGGAGGGGCAATTGCGGCACTGGGCGACTGGAAAGAGAGAGAATTTCATCTTATTTTCCGTGATTAAAATAACGAGCGGGATAAATTTTCAGATAATTACGAGAGAACTACATAAGTAAACTCGAGTGATTCTAAAAAAAAAAAGCAATGAAACGGAGACTTGGGCGCAGCCTCCAGCCCTGTCGAATATTCTCTATATATTATTCAGTAATATCAATAAAGTAATCAAAGAGAAGGGTAGATGGGAGGAAAAGAGGTGAAATTCTGGTATCGAGCGATATTTTAATTAATTTCGGAATTTTGTTAATTTGATGTAGCCCAGGCTGTAGGCGGGGCGAACGCGAGTCACTGATGTGAGCCTGAAAAAGTATTCGAGCTACGTTCCACTATCTGTATATACAAGTGTGGTAGAGGGAAAAAAGAGAAGAAAGAGCTTTAAAAATGGCTTTGATTAAATTTCACGACGCTTTAGGGAACGTGTCCGCTCGTATTCCCTGACGGTCAGCTGCGGTTATGGCTGCCTCCCTGGTCATTGGGATAATCCAGCCACCCGACGCCACCGACAGACGCACAACGAGTGCACCAAGATGTCATAAATAGGGAAGATTTATATCCCACCAGCCTCGTACCAGGATGACTGTCCTATACGTGTTTCCCTTAGGAGAATAGTCCTCAGAAACCGATGAAATATTTGAGTGTGAGCCGGAGGACGATATTTCCCCGACTCTCCAAAAAAAAAAAAGAAAACAAAACGAAACAAAATTCCATACGTTTCCAGACGGTTTCTTTTTGTTCTTTTTTCCTTTTTTTTACGAGAGAAATATGAGAACGGTCAAAAAACAAAGCAATCCATTCACGTTCGTTCGACGCAACAAATAAAGCGACGATCGAGCTTTGCGAAACTTCAACTCTGAGAGCTTGAAGCTTGAGGCACAGCATTGAACCTCAAAAATAAACTGTACTCAACGCAGAATTCCACGTAAGGATCACATAAAAAGGGAAACGACTAACGACCACTGGTTAACAACAAAACGAATTCCTCGTAGGGCTTATTTTTTCCATTATAAAGGTACTTTTAATTTCCCAAAGGTATTGTGTTTGCAGCATTGTTTCGTATCGAATACTGCAAACATATAGCCAAATGCTTAGAACTCCGTAAACTGCTCTGCCTGTCTAGCCCTACCATTTTACTCTTCGCTAGTTTTCCAAAATCTCTCGATCAGTCTCTCCCTGCGCAACCAACGATTAGGGTCATTTGTTTGGGCTGTACGTGCTAACCCTGCGCTTCCGATTCTGGCCACGCATGCTCCTGGCTAGGAAGATCAACGTGGACTCAGTGAACTCAGGGAGCTACGCAGCCAGGTAACTGCGTAGCTGGAAGCTCTCACTGGAATATGCGAAATACGTAACGGGCAGCAGGTAGGGCGTGGTGCACGTGTAGTGCTGCGTGTCGGCGTTCGCACGCGCGACTTTATCACGTTGGCTCACTTATTCTTAGGGGAGGGACCTAAAAAGAAATACCGTACTTATAAAGGCGCGAGGAAAGCATCTCCCCAGCTAGAGGCGGAAATGTTGATAGCCTTGAAATTTTAGAATGATCGAACCGATCTCGATCTAGGAACCCAATCATTCGAGTAACCGCTCACATATCGGTCGCACGATGCTCCATTGAAATTCTGCGACTTTATGCATGTAAAAATGAAGTATAGTCAACTACCCCTCGTTAGAGTGCAAAAACTACTTTGCTTCGAGACTGCGGCTCGTCATTGATTTCTCTCGAAAGACTCACTAGAATGCAGCAGTGGCCACCCCCCACCCCCCGAGAATCCGAAATTCGTAAAAAATCTTTAGGTCAATGGAAAGAACACGTCGAACGGGAAGCGCAGTCCCGGCCCCAGACCACCCGCCAACCAAATTCATCCAAATTAATTCATGACCCAACCGTGTGCCATTTGCTAACCCTATTTAACGTAATTGTGTCAAGCTCCATTTTCTGCCCGCGCCTTAAATTTCGCACTCATATTTCAGGCTAAGGAAACTATGGAGTACAGGGTGGAATGGCCTCTCGTGCCAAGCGCTCGTGTTTTCAGGATTTATCAAGCCGTCAAAAGAATGCTGTAGCCGCCTACGCCCAGCGCCAATGGAAATTTAACGAGATATACGGAATGATTGAGAAATTGACAACGCAGAGGAAACAGCGGAACTCGTTAGTTCATTATCGAAAAGGAAAAAGGATAAAAGCTACGCTGAAGGAGATACTACGTCACGATTGGTAAAAGCATCTCGCTTTACAAAGAGGCACTTTCCGCGGCTCTTCGATTTCTTTAGCTATACCTGCTTTTCTTGTACTCGACATTCGTCTCTCTATTCCCGTTTAGTAAACTACCCTTGAGAAATCGCCCGTAGAGACACGTGCGCTTGACAACACCTTCTTCAATCTTGAGTCGCTAACCTTCAACAAATGGACAGCCAGGGCCCTGAACACTGCGTATGGCCGTTTTTAGAAGGCTGTGGGCAATTTCTTTGTCAATTAATTGCATAGGTGATGGTGCACGTTACATCTGCCGTGTAACGTCTCACCCTGTATACTTAAATATACGATGTGTCGATTCATTATTAGAACATTGCACAAACTACTTCGGATCGTCCCCAATGCTATTACTGCAATGCGTATTAATTCTAGCCTTGTTAAGTATAGCCCGTCCCACCAAATGCCTCTGGTATAATTACGAAGCACCGAGTAGATATACGTACCTCGCAGAGAAGTATAGTGCCATTAGAGCTCTAAGTGTACGAAACTTAGAAAGGAAACAAAATGGTCATTCAAGTGGATCTCTTGAAAGCAGCTGTGTGTCTTCCGTGTCGTTCAACTCGCTAAGTGAACTCTAAGGGTTCTTTATCGAATTTCGTTCTTTCTCACTTTGTTCCACTTTCACCCCATTCGTCGGTAGGTCCAAATAGCCAATTTGACGTAACACTCTTTGATATTAGCCGATTCAGGGTTGACTTAAAACAGGCCATGCAGTTATTATTATACTTTTTAGTGGGTACTTTGACAAAAGTATGACGATATTGACTTTTGCTTGAGATTTCGCGTCACTGGACAAAACTACGTATTGATCTCCTTTCTCAATTTCCATGAACGCAGCAAAACGTGAACTTCGTGACAAGGGTGTATCATAACCTAATGTAGCAGGGCTGCCAGAGAAGGACCAACAGAAGCTGAAGCTAAGGATAAGAATTTCACATAATTCGAGGGTGGGCAGAATGTTCCCCTTTTGAAAAGGACCCCTTTGTGTAAAGGGAGGGTCAGTCGACCTCAGTGATCTTCAGATGGGTGCTTACGGGGATATTTCTATCGCGCCTAGTGCGTGCTTACGTGCTTAATATAAAATTCGGCCTTGGCAAGGATGCCTCGAGAATCGTTGCATAATGGATTAAACGCTCTGGCAACAGGTATCGCGCATTGTAAACCGTACCTGACTTGAAAACCAGATCGCCTGGACCTATTTCGTAAATATCCTTAGGGGGTTATCATGTTCCTTCGGACGTTTCTTGGGACTCGTTTCGATAGCTAGTTATTTTCTGCCACTGCTGTCAAATTGCTTCCTCTTTTTATTACCCAAGACGACGAGGATGAGCGACTTTGGGATAATTGATTTTTTTTTTCCACTAACCCTCGAGTGTCCCATTTTGCCTTAATGCCTTCTTTACTCCTCCTATCTAATTTCTAGATTTTTTGTCTTCAACTCCTTCTCGGTCCAGGTCCATTCTTCTTCCGAGGTTTCCAGGAGTCTCGAGGAATTCTCAAATAATATCGTCGCGGCTTATTGATAATTCAATTAAGACCCAGTGTTCTGCCGGCCGAGAAAAGCTTCAGCAAAGTTTCAGATATTAATAACCTCAGACGTTTCTCCGGGAATTAAGCCCTAAAATGTTAAGAAATTCGTTAACCCGAGAAGACCTCCAACGTCGCAACGCACTGACGGATTGACGATCTGACACACCGACCCCACCTACACGCCCCAACGTCTTTCGTATCTCATGACTGTTTCGTACCTCAGCAAAAATTAAATTCCTCAAGGCTCTATCCTTTTTCTTCAAAGAATACCTTCCTGCCAGTCTCACTGAGATATCCACGGATAGTCCCCCTCACAATTTTCTATTGTTACTTTCTTTCAACTACCGAGACAGCGATAGGGATCTTACGTCACTGATATCCAAGACGCGATGCGAGAATACTCCCTTTCGGCTAATAAGGGTTGAAGAGTTTAGGAAGATAAAAATAGACGATCTAGAGAGAGAGAGAGAGAGAGAGAGAGAGAGAGAGAGAGAGAAAGAGTCCCTCTCTCAGGAAAAAGGTCTAAGAAAAAGTCACAAGAAGAATGTATTACGACAGTGAAATCATCCCTTAAAAAGAGGGATGTTAATCATAGCAACCCTTTGTGGCCACCTTTCCTATTCTTTAGAATTCTAAAGGTCAGCAAGGTCGAAGATTACTCAGAAGGGTGTGCCATAAAAGATACCCTACGGTAGGTGAAGCAAAACTCACGCTACTCCTACTGAACATCCGAGTGTGCGTGTATTGGTGTTTCGAATTCCCGTCAAATGAACTCTACAAGCTAAAGCAATTTATTAATCGAACAACTGTCAAACGCCGTTAAAGAAAGAAGGAAACGACGACTAAGAGCAATAACTTTTGAGCAGGGGCCATTTCGACACGGTAATGAATATTAACAAGTCGAGAACACGCAAAGCTGTGTAATAGCGTGCAATCGATAGACGGTGACGTTGCCTGTGCCGTTGTTGCCTTCAGCATAAACAAATACTGCGCGTCTTATCATTGACCCGCGATTGGACAAGCTCCCCTGGGGAAACGCAAAGAAAAAGCGACGAGACACGCCAATGCAATTTGCCAAATTAAACACGGCGTGGCAATTATCGTGCCAGAAATCTTTTCTACCAGATACGCAGAGCACGGTCCGTTTAATTCGCAAGAGGCGTCCAAGAAAAAAGTAAACGGCCAACGGGAGCTGTTAGGGTTATCGACAATGAGAACGAAAAGCAGCCTAAGGCAAGGATTCGTTTGGCCAACTCGCAACGGTGGGTTTCGCTTATGCCAAAATAGTTTGGCAAATTATTGAAGACAAAAGAGGGGTAAATTTGATTTGGGTGTAAGTACACTTAAGGGGTGAACCAATTCCACGAATGTTATTTCGACTGACAAGTCACGTACCCTCCTCTAGCCACCCTCTAAAAATTTATCGTCCCTTCGCAGCCACCAATATTGGCACGGTTGGTGCGAAACACTGAATTCGGCTAGGCGTAATATTACGCCTGCTTCGAATACGAATACAACCAATAATACTTTTCACCCCATGACCACCCAGTGCACCCTTTCTCTATCGCACCCCTTTTCGCCCTCTCGCCGTCACAGTCAATCTCTTGGAGAAACACACGTACAGCAAGATGTAATCTTCAGACGAAGATTCTCTCTCTCTCTCTCTCTCTCTCTCTCTCTCTCTCTCTCTCTCCTCGATGCTATCGCTAAAATTTGCTCAGAAAGACTTTTCTTTTTTATCTTTCAATATAATTTAACGTCTCTCGGACCATTTATCGATACGAAAATAACCAAGGGATATAGGCAATCCTTTCTGGCGGTAGGGCGCGCTCCTTTACTTCAGGAATTTCACTTCCCATCACAGCACGTGCGTTACATGAAAATACGCAAGAGCGTGGAAACTTTATTGGCTCCTGTATTCATACGCGCCTCAATTGAATATACGATAGAATAAATTGTAGAGCGGTAATGATTTCGAGTCCGTGAAACTCTAGCAGCCAATAAATTGGCTACATCTGCAACTTCCGCACTTGAGGGAACTCGAAATGTGGACCAGGAAAAAAATGTACAAAGGAGAAGTGAAAAAGTAGCAAACAGCTTCGTAGACGGAGGAGCGCAGGTGAAACGAAAGAAGGCAGGTTCATTTGACGACGCATCGTTAGGCACGCGAAACATTGATCGGATTACCATGAAAAGACCGTATAGAACCCTGGTTGCACAATTCTAAAGCGAGAACACGACGTGCTGTTGCAGCCCAGTGAAAAATATCTCCGTGCTCGCGAGTCCAGAGAGTCTAGCGAATACCGATTGAAATACCTCCAATCAGATAATTCGATCCATGGAACTAAAGAATATTTATTCGAAGAAGCGGACAAGACGGGAGCAGAATAAAGTCTGAGAAATCTCTAGGACGAATAAACTCAAAGAGACTACGCCACTGTATTTTCAATATTTCCTAATTACCTAATTGGCCAAATTTCCAAGATATCTTTGTGCTTCTCGCTCAGATGAGAATTCCGGACCTTGGTAATATTAATCAGAAATATACTTCTGGTATAAGATATGTATAACCAGCGGAGTCTCGTATTCCCGAGATACAAAGGAAGGTGCGATCGGTGTAATCCATTAGGGAGGAAGGAGAAGAGGTAAGAGAAGTTTTGGTGGAGGAAGATGAAAAATGCGAGCTCTGGCTGAAAAGAATCCTATAGTGGGTAATGACCGGGTTCACGGTGAGCTAGGTTCGGATGCTGTACGAACAGACGGACACGCGGAGGTCCAGCCGGATCAGTAGCTGCTGCCGACGGACAAGAGGGTAGCTAGGTAGAGCAGGGAGGTCACACACAGGTGGGATGTCTCGGTGGTTGTGCGGTGGATGGTTAGCAGGGTACCGGATGCCAAAGAGAGAAGGGCTGCAAAGCAGCCTCGGAGACTCGGGGCTTCGCTGTGATATCGACCCCCAGGCCACGTGTTGCTCCCGCAACCTCATCTTCGCACCCCTTGCATCCCTTAGTGCTGGTGCTGCTGGTGCTGCTACTACTACCACCAGCCTATCCCTATCCATATCCCAGCTAGGTTATTCTCTGGAACGCGGATCATAAACGGTATAACCTGCGTCCGTACTTGCTCATAAAAGACGGGGTGCCATCAGAATCTTCGCTCAGGAATCGCTCTTCTCGCGGACCCCATAAACTTGCGATTGGATGTCTCGTGTCTCTGTACCTACACTTCTGCCTTCATTGGATACATGCTTGGATGTCTAGATGCTCACCTTTACTTCTCTTCATTTATTGGCACTTTGTACGGATTTCCTATCCCTTTTATCACCGACCCGGCAATCCTCTACTCGTTGCGCGATAACATTTTTGCCTAGAAAGTGTCGATAACGTTTCATCCCAATCTCTGCAGTAACGAGACATTTCTAAGCTACCCGAGGATGCTTGGACATGCATCGAGTACCTCACAGCCAGGCATCAGGTAACTAGCAATATAGAGACACTGCAAATCCAACTGCGTTATACCCTATTCTTTCTATAGCAGTCAATTTTTACACGCTTAAAAGTGGGATATTTGTGTAAAAAGTGACTACCACAGTATTTTGAGTTTGTATCCACCTCGACCTTAAAATGAGATCAGAACTTCCTATAGTGACAATCAGAAATAACTTGACTGCGCGGATATACCTAAAGGGATATTTTGTTCACAGTGAAATAGTATTCTGAGAACGTTTTCCAAGTCGTGAGAACTGGGTGAGCCTCCCTGGAAAAGGGCCGATTGGTATTCGCCTGGAGGGCAACGTGATTATTTTAAGCCACTGGCTCCGAAACCTCCGTTTCTCAGTGCGATCCTATCAGGTTTTATATTGGTTGGGCTATAAGGAGGAATTGTTGGGAACAGAGAGATAAAAGTACTCCATCCTCTTCCTTCCTCCAGCATGCTCCAGATACACCTAGTATTTCAAAACCTTAAAACCATGAACATACCACTGTTGCGCTGCAAGGTCAATAAAAAAAAAAGTAACTGCACGGGTTTAAACTCAGTCGGACCAGGAACGAGGAATCCTCGTGACCAGCACGAAATCTCTGAAGGAAGGTCCAGACCTGGGAAGCTTCGAAACGGCGATATGCCAGCCCGGTTCGCGCGCAACGCTTTTCCTCCATTAATTCCAGTAATGGGTTTTCTCCGCTGGCACAAAGAAAGCTCTAAAGCGACGCGCTATACGCGACCACGTAGCTACCTCGGCCAGGAAGCCACAATATTTCGAGACTGCTGCCAAAGTAAACTTTGCTAAAGGACTGTCCGATCAGTTGACCACTCGTTTTCCTAGTTTCATCCGAGGAGAAAAGGAGAGTTCACAGAGTACGAGGGCTGGACCGTGGAAAACAGGAGACGCGTTCACAGCGTTCATTTTCGCTACTCGCGATCAAAGATGTCTTAGGATGAATGTACCTACAGTAGATTCCGATAGTGGAAATTTCAAGAAGAGTGAAAGCAGAAGCGCCAACATTTTTTAAGAAACCTCAGTCGAACTCCTCCACACGCCAAATTTGACCCAACCCTCCGAAGTGATCACCTTGTCCCACCTGAATCCCCTAAAACCCTCTTTACTTCATCCTTGTCTAAATAGATGCTGAGCTTTCTGGATTCTCCAGGGAGGACCATAGGGGAAAGGGAAAAAATGGCGGCCCATGGATATCGATGGCAGCCTCGTCCTTCCATCTCCCTGTTGCACCTTCAGTGGCGCCACCCTCTTCCTTCTGGCAAAACGTCATTGGGAACTAAACGCGAGCTCCTTCTTCCTTAACGTTAAACTCGTTTGAAGTTTTTATTGAAAATAAATTCGCGTACTTCTATTTCTCCTCTCGTTGTCCTACCGTCGCTTCTTCCCTGACCCCGAGTTCCTCACCAGCCTGGATGATGTCTAGAAGACGCGACCGTAGAGTGAGTCTACGTGCCTATTTATATCGAGGTTAAACTTCCCTGTCGGCTACGTTCCCATCCACCCACGGACTCTGCTCCTCCACAGTGCTTCAGAATTCCAGATGCGAATTTTCCTTCCGACAACGATTTCTCAACTACGCAAAAAACTCTTTCCAAGACATTTACCGTTCCCCTCGCTTCGCCATGTATCTCTCTATAAATAAACATCGCCTGTGGCACGGTTGAACTTTGTGCTATTCTCGTGAGTCCTGTATCCTTGAGTGCTTAACGTCCTTCTTGTTAATCAGAGATTAATTAAACTACAAGAGGGGGCCGTGAGAACCCTCGAAAGGCCCCAAACGCCTGCGGATGACCACGTCGTCAGGACGCTCGAGCAACTGGATACACCGAGACGTCTATCGGCGAGGAACCGACGCTCTCCGTCGGGGTGCCTATACCCTCAGGCACAATCACGTACTTCGAGCAAGGATATTGTGTCGATCGAATCTCCAAGAAATACGACAACTTTTCTAGTTCCGTCATAATGAAATTTCCCTCCTTCGGGTACCTAAGCGATTAGTCAAAAGATCACTCTTTAGACTTTGCCTTCGATTCTTCCACGTTTCTTACTTTCGGTGGGAAACACCCGAGCTTCCCTTTCTTTCCTTCTTATCTTCGATTGCTGCTTCTTTGTTATAAAGGGTACGATTCAAGGCGCAGAGGTGAGAGAAAAGAAGTTCCGTATTGGGGCACGTTAATCGCGAGGGACGGACTGTTAGGGACGCCTTTGTACAATCCGAGTGATCCTTGGGGCCAATTACGAGGAAAGTTTTGCCCAACAACCCGACTCGATTCGCTACGTGAGACGAAAATAAACTTTGAACCAGGAGTTCCTGCTGCCAACGTACGTGGAAAGTTCGGTCTCTCTGGTTCAAGGTTTACGGGGTAAAAGGAAGAAGGTGCCGGAAGCAAAGCCAAACGATCGCCTCTCGTTAGGATTATAGACACCATGCTGGTGACTATCATGCGCGTCCTCTTCCTCCTGCTGACGCAGTTCTCTTGCTCCGCTTGATCCAGGAGTTTGTGGTCGCGCTAATCCCAAGGATCACCTTGGTGTCTTTGGGATAAACCATGCGGATGGGACGTGGCACTTGCTTCTGTCCTCTTCATCCTCCCACGATCATATTTTCGCTTATGGGATTTCCTTGAGCAATTGAACAAAATGTACTTAAAAAATTTCTTCACGGAGCGGCAGAAAAACTCGATTTACCAAAAGTAAATCAACTAAGCATTAAAATTTCATTCACCAGATAAACACGTACGCTGGGTAACAAATAAGGATCGAGATACATCCCTTATCAAGGGGAGAATCCACAAGACGAACACCCTCGCTGTAGAGCAAACATTTTCGAATTTTGTCAAGAGAAAGGTTGGGCCGGAGGAAAGAAAAAAAAGGACTGCGCGACGTGAGGATCTTACGATGCGGAAACTTTTTCCAGCCGTTTGCGTCTCTCTCAATTTTACGCAGCGTCGAGACGCCTCGCGGGTCTACATATAGCTAGTAAAGTCTTTCTAAGGGTACGTGTACGATGCGTGCACGTGCTTCGGATAACCCGTTAGATCGCGCTAACCTCTTGACCTCGAGAAAAGATCGAAAGGGGTTGCGCCCCTTTTACCTCGGGAACGACGAGGTGCTGTACCCTGACGTCACCTACCTTCGGCAACCCTCGCCGACCTTCACCAACCTTCACCAACCCCGGCGAGGGTTGCCTGCCCTCCCTCGCTAAACAAGTCTACAGGAAAAATTGTTACGTTCGGAGAAAAAAAAAGGCTAGAAAATTCTTAAACATATCCAACTAACACGTATCCGACAATTTATTCTCTCTTATTCCGATACTTTGAAACAGCAGATACTTTTTCCATACTGTCCATCCATAATTAAATTACAAGGTACAATGTAGGGGAATTTTCAACGTTCACAGTCGTCGGGAGATGGCCCCTTTGAATCCCGGCCGGATTGTAGCTACTGTTAACGGTGAATTGTGTACAGGACAACAGAGTCATGGTGCGTTTACGTCCCTCGGAAAACGAAGCTCTTATCTCGCATGCAAAGCAAACAGCCATTCCATTTCAAGAGAGAGTTGCTGGATTTTCAAAATCTCTCTGTATACCTGAAATGCAGTCTAAAGTAAAAAGTGGTCGCGAGGGATGAATGCAGGAGAGGGTAGGGATTGCAAAGAAACAAAAATTCACAGTATAAAGCAACAGTAGCAGGACGCATGGTGTAACCGAGGTAGCAAAACTGCCGAACCGTGAAGTGCGCCACGTCGAGGGAAAGCAGGGCAGCAGAGTAGTAGAGAATAAGAAAGAAAGAGGCAGGGATGGGCATGGGTCCAGGGGGTTGCCGGTGGTGTAAGGTGGTAATGGCTCGTCTGCAGCCACTTTGAAATATTAGTTCATGGACGTGGAAATAATCTAGGAAGTACATTGCGACTCCTTGACACGGCAGTCTACGTGTTCTTTGCAGGGGCTGGTTGGGGTAGCGTTGGGGCTAGAAATCTCAATAGCCTAACCTGCACCTCTCCGTGTGCACGGTCCTAGATTATTCCTCCCTCTCCCTCTCTCCCTCTCTCTCTCTCTCTCTCTCTTCTCGGGTCTACCTGTGCCTTCTGTTTCGAGTATTCAAGTACTCGAGTACGGCCGACTTTCACGGAAATGAATCCAGGTCAAACAGGATTCAATTAACCGGCGTACTCCAACGCTCCACGGAAATCTCAAAGCAACGTGCGACTTCATTTTCAAAGAAATCAATCGTTGCTCCAGATGTTGCTAGAGGTGACTAGATTAAATTACGAAATTGCTGGTATACATATGCCGAGCTCTGGTCCTACATCGATGCACGTCGAAATTCGAAGCGTCTGAGAAGGTAAATGTGGAAACGTCTGTCAATAGAATTTATCGGATTCGTAAACGTACGAGTCGCGAAGCGTAAAGGCTGAAGACTTTTCTGATGTCTCCTATACTCTTCCTCGCCGTACTTCGGCGGATCGAACAGGCCGCTCGCAGCATGAATATTATATTTTACGTCGCTCATAAAAATGCCCTGGTAAATATGGCTGCTTCCGAACAAGTCTGTCGAGGTACCGAAACAACGATCTAAGCGCCAAATAACCGACCTTCCCTTTGCAGAAGGGAAAGTATCGAAAATGAAAGCATTGTACTTACTATAGCTGATATCTAGATATCCCGCAATTTCGTAAAGCAAGGGTGCTCCCTCTTGATTATTCCCTCCTTTCTTATTCATCCTCACCCTCGTACCAACCCATGCCAAAAAGTTAGGGACGCGCGGAGAGTCGGACGTGAGTCGCAAGATGAAAGGAAGAAAATTTGAACGTTTCACAATATTATAAAATAAAGAGAGACGTTCGTCATCTTTAACAATTTTCAAAGCTCCGCTTGCTCTATGTAAACCAAGCGAGTGAGCCATCCCGACGCGAGGCATCCTCTGCCAGCACACGCTAACATCCTGTTCCCAAGACTTGAATATTAAAATATATCCTTAGTTCGTTCGTTTACCCAATACATTGCGAGTAGGGTTCGTGGAAAAAGACGAAACTTCATCAGTCAAATTAAGTGTATATAGTTGAGAACGCTTTTTCCTTTGAATCTACCACGATTTCCTTCGACAATTTCGTACTTTTGCAACTTATCCAGGCTCCATGTGCAACCTAACCTAACACTCTGCCAAGTACCCAGCCAGAGAAACCAGGATAGCAACAGCTTTCCCGGTACTTGTGCACTTCTAGAAAGACTCCACACGATTCCGCGCATAAACACACCAGTAGACACAGCAACATATGAATCGAATGGAAAAATAGAGGCAGATTCCCCCGGAGGGTGTGCGACAGAATTTCATCCCGAAGCGACGTGTTGCGTGTCAGTAAGCAATATTTCTCTGGTGCACGATTCACGTATTCCGGTATGAAAATTCTTCGTTCCAGATTTTACGTAGAGAGGATAAAATCTGTGAACTGGAAGGCGAATCAACGCACGTCAGGACGTACTCAGGTGGTGTCCTTTATTCTCATTTAGAAACACGAAGAGAATAAAAGCAGAGAAAGAGGAGGAGGAGGAGGAGGAGGAGGATCGGAGGGAGGGCGGAAGACGGAAATACCTAACGGCAGTGCCGATGACGTCGCTGACCGGATGTTTCAATATTTCTTCCCAGGATGGAAAAAAAGGACGTTATCCGATAGAGGCGTCCTCCGACAGTGTATTGAAGTATCGACGCGCAAGCAAATATATTTCTCGTTCCAATTTACATGGAGCAAGGGCATCCTTCACTGTCGAAGGATGCTATTCATCTCAAATTTTAGAGCGCGCCGCTTCCGAAGACATAAAAGCCCTTCTTCGGAGGCGCATGCTATGCTTCAACCCCCCTCCCCCCCCCACCCACCCTCGGCTCATCCAAAGAAGCTTTTTGGCATCGAACATTATATTACCCTCAGTCATGTAATTAATTGTCACCGGCTCGCACGGCGTTATTGATTCACGAAGAAAAGAAAAACACCGATACTGTTATACTGTGCTGTTTATCTCAGGACATTGTAAAATCTTCTTGAAGGGACTCATACACCCTTTACGATTTATCGTTCCGTCTATTCGTTCATGAGTCGATCGTGTAATCATTAAGATTAATTATTGGTTCGACTTATTAGTCTAAATAATTATCTCATTTAATTTGACCGTATACTTTCCTCGCGAAATTCTCAGCCAGGGTGACTGACAAGTTGAGGGATTAATATGACGAACTATTGAAAATGAAAGAATTCCTGTTTGAAAGATTGATCTAATACGTCAAGCAATGAAATATCAAGGAGGGAGGCACGTAATAACAGAGTGATTAGACTGTTGACCATTAAGCTCACGCAAAGTTGTGTCCTTTTCTAGCGTTTCGATAGAAACTTATTGCAAAGCATCGCTGAGGAGCCGCAAAAATCATTCGTGACTTCCGTGACTTTCTGTATTCATCTAGATAATGGATAAGGCCTAGAATTTCCGGAAAATGAAACCCGAAGATCGTAAGGGCCGTTTAGCCTACGTCCGTGTAAAATTGAGGAACAGGGACAACAGAGTTCGATGTTAATCTGATTGGTAAGCATTAGGCGAGATAGGGAGATCGGCTGAGCCATGATGACAGAGGACTGGGAGGATTGACTAGTAAAACGGGATCAGAAATCGCAAGGGTGCAAGAAGGACCAGATAGAAGTTATAAAGCCCTTATCAAACGAAGAGTGAGCCCGAATCTGACCCTTCGCAACGCGACGCCACAAACCCAAAAGTTCACGGGGTCACTAATCATCCCTTATCGCACTTCCGGCAACCAGTATCTCACACTCTATCCTTTTATAAATTGCTCAGTTAATCCCTCTGAAAACGTTGATCTCCTTCAGAATTATTACCCCCTCCCTAAGGAATAGTAAGTCTCTATCGAAATCCATTAAAAGAATCTCTCCGTACCAAGAGGATGCAGTGATCCGTCATGGAAAAATACTGCGAGCCATCCCTAAGGTCCGAAACATCCTTCGGATGAAGCAGGAGCAGCTTATTTGCCTTTGAAAGTGTAAATATCTACCACGTCCTGGAGCCTTGGGATTAGCGACATACCCGCGCCAGGAGGATTCTTTAATTAAAAGATAAAAAAAGGAAATACAAAAGGTTAATGGAATAAATTCTTAAGACAAATGCTACATTTTTAAGTTTCATATAGTTTCTAAAAAGTAAATAAATGAACCGAAGATATAAAGGATTCGAGTTATAATTGAAAATTATACGGGTACTCGATAACTTCGGTGACAGAGAAAATTATTAATTTCCTTCGACGACTATCCGATATTTCTAATGGAAAGATTTAACTCGTCTGTCTTTGAATCACGACTTTCCTCCAGGAAAGGTAGGAGTCGAATATTTAAACTTTCCAACGCAAAGAAAATACATTCCTTTCATATTTATTCGAACCCACGTTTCTTCCATTCCCACCCACTATTCACCCTTCGAGACCGGGAAAATTTCTATATTTTCTATTTTCAGAGAAATCAAAAATACTCCTGCGACATAGGACACTTTTGTAAAAAGTTGCACATTGAATGTCCAGGCACAGCTGCGTACAGCCTTGTCAGGATCTATGACGAAATTCCAGAAAATCCATTGATAAAAATACAAGACCCACAGAGCATTCGCGCCTCTAAGATTCTCCTCTTTCGTGTTCCATTTGACTCGTTCGAAATTTGTAGAATTTACGAGATTGGTAAGATCGACAAGTCCGACGAACGTCGATCGGTAAAAGCACCAAGAGGAGTTTAAAAGCTTCGTATAACGGATGGAAAAACCAAGCCGAATATAGCACTTCCCTTGGAGGCCCCTGGCTGCTTCCTTCTTGGAAGGCTATCCCCCCCCTCGCCCCTGAAGAGCAATCCCTTCGCATTATGCGCTGGCAAGAAGCTTCCTCTGGTCTTAGCAACGTTTCTTATCGAAACAGTAGCCGACCTGGCCTCCCTGTGACCAGCCAGTCCCGATCTCAATCCGAAGCACAACTTCCGCCTCCTGCCACACCTCGGGCCTTCGTTCCTCCCAGAAAGCTTCGCCACTGTTAATGCTCTGTTTGGTGCTCGTCTACATTTAAAATTTTGAATTTACGATGCCAGAATAAAACTACGTCTTCTAAAGAGCGAAATTTCTCTCCCCTACCTTCGACTATCCACCCAAAGACTCTTCTCATTAGTCGGCCACAACGCACGTCTCATTAAGAGTTGGATGATCGACAGTCACGTTATTCCGTAATAACGAGGGAAAAGATATTTAACTGCAGGTCGAGCGAAAATTGTTCCATCGCATTCCGAAAAAATTGCAATACTCGGGATTCATGAGAATCCAGAAATAATAAGGCGTCGCTCCCTAGATCATTAATAACATGGCGTTTAGGGACGACCATTAATATTTTTCAAGGTTTGCCGCAGCGCACTTTACATTCCGCGCATGACACGTGTCATCCCTCACACGTATGACGTCTCAGTCATAGTCCAACTCCGAAAACTGATTATAAATTATTCGCAGGTGCAGTATAAGCAAAGTTCAAAATGCCCAAATATTTTACTCCGTGTCTCCGTCTCCAGCGTTGCTTTTTATCCGTATAGCTCGTTAGCGACAGAGGTGGAAGCATTTTTTCTGGGAATGAGTCACGCGACGCGCGCAATTTCCTAAAACGAAGTTATTTCACTGGCCACGACAATAAATGGCTCTACTGGCTTCAGCACAAGGATTCAAGGTCCCTTAGCCACGTGGTCCGAGCAGGATGACACCGCGACGCCAGGATTCCAGTCGAAGCTACGACGTGGCGGCGTCGAGGTACCGAACCGAAGGATCCTAAAGTTCACAAGAGTTACCGGAAGCAGTGCGCCAAAGACCAACAAAAAAATGGCTAAAACTCAAGTCTCGTTCTAACGGGACATTGAGCAGATGAGGCCATGCATTATTCGCAACGGCCGCTTCGTTGATAACGAGAAGAAATTCCCGAGGGAGGAGGGAATTCCTGGTGCGTCGCGACGACGTTAGACAGTTTCTCCAAATTTCCCTCGGTGCCCTTTTCTGTCTTTCATTCCTCTAGTCTCTCTCTCTCTCCTTCCCCTTTGCCATTTCCCACTTGACCCCGCAGCTCTATAATTTTTCTCTCTATTCTTATCTAATCTAGAAGAGCTTAACGACACATGGGTCTCGGTGATCGAATGCATGCCGCGTGATATCGAATATAAAAAAAATCAATCACCCATGGAACAAGGCCGATCGCTTATTAGGAAGCTTCCTTATCTTAAGGGTTTATTTGTGCCTGGGGAAAGTGCGCGTTCTGGTACGCTTCGAGTGTAAAAGTGCGATAAATAATCCCAACCAGAAATCCCATTTCGATATCGACGTATATATATGGTACACATGTACATACAATCCAGCCTTATATTATTCCATATCGTGCCTCTTTATACTGCGCGAAATAAAATCCCGGTAATATAATTAGGCGGAGTTATTTGCAACACACCTTACAGAGAACGATGAAGCGAGTGGGGACGCTGGATGCTGCAATATTTTCATTTGCATAAAATACTTTTGCGTTCAAGGAGCCTCTCTCGCTCCCTGGTTATTCATCGTGAGATATCGAGGATTCACCATCTTTGTAGATTTGCATTCTTTGGCTGTATAAGCAGTTGGAAGGCGGAAACTGATATAAGGAAATATGAAAGGATGCTGAAAATAAGTAAAAACTCTTCGTTATACATAAATCGAGGAACTAGAGAGGACGCGTTGTGAAACGAGACTAGAGTAAAGCTTCGTTTTCTTGGCGACTATTAATAATTCATAAGAACGCTCCTTCTTTGGGCCGTGAGGCGTTTCTATTACTGCACAAAGTTGCCACGCTTCGATATTAAGTTAGTGTGTAATTAGGTTTAAAAGGAAATTAGATATAACAACGGACGGTAGTATGCTCTCTCTCTCTCTCTCTCTCTCTCTCTCTCTCTCTCTCTCTCTCTCTCTCTCTCTCTCTCTCTCTCTCTCTCTCTCTACCCCCCCCCCTTCTCTCTCTATGCCTATAAACATTGTCTCTCTTCTCTCTATAGTCTTCACCCTCAACTCTATAGTCTCTTCCACTCTACATTCAACCGTATAACCTTTCGAGGGCAGAGTTCATTTCTGACGAGTTTCATTTGCAATGGCAATCCTTAACAAACTTCTAACAAGTGGGGAACGAGTTTTCCACCGCATAATGGGACGAGAGAATTCTCTTGTTTCGCTCTTCCCCCCCCCTCTCTCTCTCTCTCTCTCTCACTCTCACTCTCTCTTACTCCTGTATAGGCTCGATTCTCTTTTTCTCCTTCGTTTCTATTACCTTTACTCGCACAACCATTAACTTTTTATTCTACAAGAAGCCGAGCATTCGAACCAATTGAAAGACAGACAGAGCTCTCTCTCTCTCTCTCTCTCTCTCTCTCTCTCTCTCTCTCTCGTGCGCTTTCTGTTTCTCTGTCTAGTCTTTCCATGCGGGAATTCGAGTGAAGTTAAGAGAATCCCAATAGAGGAGATGATGAGCAAGAGCCAGATGGAGGAAGAGAGGAAGAGAGAGCGAGAGAGAGAAGCAAAAGTGAAAAACGTGAACGGATCACAGCGTGAAATCGAAGGGTCGGTCGATCAATCGAGAAATTAATAACCCGCGAACCAGTTTCCCATCGGGTTCTATCAGCCACGAGGGACCCTCCTGTATTTCTCCATTTCAAGCGGAATGAATATTGAAACGTGTCGCTATTTCCCGGATAGTTCCTGTCTCCGTTCGAGTCACATATGTGTTATACGAGCCCACCTATGGATATGCAAAACGTATACTCAATGAAGCCAACCTCTCTGCCGTAGACCGCAACAATTCCCTCTGTAGGCCTCTCGGCGGAAAATTGCACTTCAATTTTTCAGAGTCGCGAAAACGATGCCATTTCCTTCTGCATTCCAGAATCTAAGTTTTAAGAGAATTCCAGAGCGCCCACCCTCACGTCTCGTCAGAGGATCCGTTTTTTAATGAGGCCCGTTTGAAAATCTTCTTAAAAGCACAATCAGCGAAGAAAGAAGCCCAAACTGAAACAAACAACTCCCAAGGATTGACTTTTCGTAAATATAGGCCATTATTCCTCGCTCGTCCAATCCCATCGTTACGTCTATCCATTATTCGTCGCTAAATTCAGCCAGTCAGCCGCAGTCACCCTTACGACCCCATTCGAATTAGTTGGCTTTCGCACATCCCCACATCCTCACTTCCTGTCTTCCCCGTTCTATGGCGTCTCGTTACTTCCAGTTGCACTACGTGTTCCTGGAAAGCTCGTGCACCTAAGAGAACCACCACGTCAGGACTGATGCTGCCACGGGAGTCGCTCGTGCCGACTAAGTATGTTACTCGGTCCGCTAATGCAAGCAAGCAGGTGCCAGGTGGGAAACTTAAGTGCACTTGCGTGTCCTTAATACCAGATGCATTAGGCTCTCGCTGACTTTGCTTTGCTGCACTATGCTAGCTCGAGGCTGGCTGCTCTAATCATACTCGGTATACTTGTGCGGTTAAGTCCGATTTTCATAGAAAATTTCTCAGACTATTCGAGACGAATAATAAAATACTACTTAGTGCAAAGTAATGGTCTATTATGTCTCTGCAGTCTATTAGCAAGGTCCGAAATCGTGAAAGCGGCAACCTTTAAGGACTTTCTATCATCCCCGAAATTAATATCTATCCGGTACTAAAGATAGCTTCGGTCCTGGAGAAACCGAGAAAGTCATAAAGAGTCGTTCACAAGCTGCCCGAATTCGCTCGCAAAGAAATCCTATCAACAGGATTCGTCGCAATAAGCCAGATCTCTTCTATACCCGATTGACGTGATCGTTGCGACTTCAGAAAAAAAACGAACCGGAAGAAAAGGACTTGTCCGATTGAAGAAGATGGTTCTCTCAAAGGAAAAGTGTTACTGGGACGTGACCCAGAAATAGAAAAGAGCCAGGGAGGCTCTATATGGATAGAGGATAACAGCCCTTAGTTTTGAAGGCTGGATTTTCCTTCAGCCCTACAGAGTCTCCACCGAGTATCAATTCCGTCAAGCATTTACTTTTTTCTGAGCCTACGAAATAGTCACGTCACTGCGACACTACGTCCATATCGATGCCGACTGCGTTCTACGACTTTATGCCAGCAAAACAGAGAAAACGACTAAAGCTAAGGATTCTCTTCTTTTCTTCTCTCCTGTCCTCTTCTACCCTATATGTTTACCCACGCCCCCCACGTCGCTCGCTAAAGTCCTGCCCCGCAAGTGCGCAACGGAGTGTCGCTCGGCATTCTTGGCAGTTTTACGGGTAATGCTATTACGGGGGGGGGGGGATATAAAATGAAAAAAAAAGTAATGCTCGACAGGAACGTTAAAAAAAAAAGATACGTCGCGTCAAGAGGAGAAAAATGGCGCATTTTAGTCGATTAAATTTTCGATACAGTGACAAATTTGAATGAAACGCGAGACCCTTTGTATCTACTTTCATGAAAGTCAATAAAAGAATAAAAAAGACTATTAAAGGAAAAGCCTCCGTCACGGAACGATTGATTGTTTGACTCAGCCTCAACTTGTTTCACGACTTTCCATGAATCTCACAGCCTCCTCCGGATTGTGCGGATCTCCTTTTTCTCACCGACCACTTATCTAATGTATTTCTCAGCCCTTCGAAAATATATGTATATTTCCCAGACGGATACGAAAGGATTCTGAAATCTAACTGACGGCATGGTTCAAATTTCTACGCGCGCAGGTCATCCAACCGTAGAATGTATTAGATTCAATGACATTGCGGAAATGAGTTACTTTAGAAAATATAAATTGCCTATGTATAAGCCCGTATACCGAGTACGGAGCTATCCACCTTGAATGCACCGGTTGGACCTTATAGATTTTCTATGCGATTAGTTTGATTTATCGTCATTTGTTAAAAATTTCACTGACAAATTACTTGAGAGTAAGAATGCCCGATATCCATTAGCAAGTCACGATTTTATGGATCGATCACACCTCCCCCCCCCCCCTTCCTCACCCCGACGAACGTCCTCCATTTTGCGAGTTTGCTATACCTGCCGTGGGTGCGACAGAGAGGGTCTTATTGGCACCCGCGTGCCTAGGACAAGGACAGACATGCCGTTAGCCCAAATAAAATATAAATCCCGAGTGCTCTACAACCATTCTCGAATCGCCTGTGCTACGCGCGCATCTCTAAATGCCTGTTCCTGTCAAACGGTATGAGATATCGAGATGATCCAGTAACGTGGTTAACTTAAACTAACACAAATTGACATATGTCACATCCATCACGCGCATCTGACTGAATAACCCTGTAAAAGGCATTTAGAAGATATAAGGCGTATGAGGTGTATATCGATCGCTCTGTCCAACGTAACGCGGTTGGACAGTCACTTTGCGTTCGTCCATTAATTTCGTGAATTTGCCAAACGAACTAAACACTAAAACACTGCTACCCTTTTCGCAATGGAGTTCCGACCACGCAACCACCACTGAGAAACTAAGATACTGTACTGAGAAACCACGATACTGAAACCACGTACATTCTGATTTATTGCTTTACGGAAACATTTCCTCGAAAAGCTAAACAATAAATTTCGATACGTTACCACCTGCTGTGAAACACTGATAAAGTCTGTTATCACCGCCCCCACATAGAATCGGAAAGGACGAGAAGATGAATTGACGTAGAAATGGGAGAAAGCTTTTCTTAAGAGTTTTTTTAGATTTGCATGTTTTTGTTTTTTCTTCTTCTCGAAACCGACAAAAGTGGGAAATCACAAATGGACCAAAAGTAGAAGAGTGGAATTTGTTGGTAAGAAGAACGATGAAGAGATGGGGGAGGACGAGGAGGTGCTTCCCTCTTGCTTTCGAGAGATGAGAAAATCTTGATAAAATACAACAAGGACCCTCTTTATCGTTCTTCCTTATTTATACGCACCTGCTCGTCTCAAGCCCGAGGGAATATTTTAGCGCTTTAAGGAAACCACGTCGGAGGATTTGTGTTTGGTACACAGTGTAAAAACTTAAGCATTCGTGGAATTTGATCATCCCCCGCCATGTTCCTTGGGTATCAATGTACAAGAATAATATTATGGTGTAATACCATTGTCATTTCATAGCAAGTTTCAGTTTCTCTATGGGACGCCATTACTTCGTTCCTCGAGAATTTCTCGTGGTCGGAAACTAAAACGTTCCTTAACGGCAGACAGCCGGGAAGTCTGTGAAGCCTATGGAACACGTCGTGATCCCATTTCGTCGACTGGGGGAGAGTAATTATGAATAATTAAGGAAACAGGACACGCACTATGGAATTCTAACCGAGCAAGAATAATGCTTTATTTTCATAGAAATCCACCTTAATCCTATATGCGAGCCAGAATCCTCCTTCTCCTTCGGAGGACGAGTTGCGTTTGCTTCGTGGACGCCCTGCGAAGCCTCCCGAAAGGAGAAGCACAGCTGTTGGTTCTCCTTCGAAATCCTGGACGATGTATTATTTATCTTAAGGGAGCTCCTGCTGCTGCCTTCTGTCGTCCTTTACTTATTCAACCCTCATCCCGTAGACCAGAACAAGAGCACAGCTGCTCATCTCAGGAATCGACCCACCAACATTCCCGATCTCGACAACAACTGTGCTACCTGTATTTGAGTCACAAAAATAAACCTCTTCGCTTTGGACTTCGAACGAAGCGAAATGACGCTCGATTCCTTCTGTGACGCAAATTAAAATAAGCAAAACCTGAAAAATGCAATCGGTCTACCGATTTCTCTTTTACGTTCCCCCCTTCGGATGCAATCAGTCAGAGTGTTTGGCTGCCGAGTGCGGACGAACGAAAGAAACGCGAGAAAAATCAAAGAGAAGAAAGAGAATAGGAAAATTGACGCTTTGTAAAGCGATTCGCGCGTGACAACTCCAGCCGGAAATCTGTGGAACAGAAAGGGACATCAACGCCGGTGACATAGTAAAAGAGAGAGGAGCAGACTTTTACGCTTTTAAATTTCTACTCGCGATGAGGGATGAAACTCAGAAGCGACAATCGCCCCTTTGGCAAATATGAAAATGTCAAAGAGTCACGTGAACGTAGGGCAAAGAAAGTGCGCATGCCAACTGCAAGCAGCAAAATTGAGTACAAGGAAATAGCCCTGGTGCACCGATGCACCGATGCACCGATGCACCCATGTACACGAGGATCGATATAATCGCTAATTACAATGGGTCCTGTGTTGATTCGGCGATAACCAACGAAATTCCGAATTGATGGTATATCCATACGAACGAATACAAAAGCCACTGACAACAAGAGCCAGTGTATTGGACGAGCGACCTAGGGCAAATGGATTTCACTGTACCCGCGCGACCCCACGATATACAGATATACTTATGTGCAATACTAGCGGCAGCGATTCGCAACGACCAGAAGCACAAATAGTGATACAGTAGAGACAGAGTTGAAATTTGTTAACGGGTTTTAGCTGCCTATAATCCACTTTACCACGAATTCCCTAAAAATATTCCTAACGAGTACCGAACACGCAGACTTGCGTTAGAAACTTTTCATCTTGGCAATTTTCCGGAATATCGTGCTCTGGACATGTGCTTGAAATTTCGAACGTCATGGCTGAATGTCAAATACCACCAGAGGATTCGAAAGCTCTCGAGCAACCCCCGCAGGCTAATTTCTCCATCCCCTGCAGTTCCTCTCTTAACCTTTTTATACGCATCGCAACCGAGCGATATCGCGTCCTCCGCACTCGACCGCCAATCAGCCAGCTGAGCCAGCCAACGCCATCCCCCATAGCTGCCAAACACAATGGCGCTAAACCCTTGGCAAATAGACAATTAGGTCGAATCCATAAAGTCCTGACACGCGTAACATACGCTTCGTTGAAAACTGGACGGATAGGGATAACCGAGAGGGTTATACCTGAAATCGCTACGATTCCCTAATCAATCACAATTGTCGAAGTCAGCGACCCGCTCCCTTCGTCAGGATTCGCTACATTGGCTTGCCCGTTGATACAATGGTATCAGTGCGCGCGTCTCGTCGCCTGAGCCAACAAAAACACATCATCGCCATCAGGCGGGAATCCCGGATTATCGTTAAAAAAGGACGCCTTTAATGGCGCCAGTTCTCTGAAAATTGAACCCATCTACCTGCAGTGCGAAAACATTAGACCCTGGTGGAGCAAGAATCTTGCGTGTGGTTGCGTGTTGCTGCGTGTTGCTGCCACTGAGCATCGCATATCGATCGCCCGTACGATGCCTACGATCGACCCTGCCTTCCGATAAGCGATTCGATTCCACTGGACGCGATCCGTATCGAGACTTCTAGAGGATTCGGAGGTCGTTAGTCCGGTTCAATAGAGTCGATCGATTAACGGTCTCGCCTGATCACTTCATCCAAAATATAATAACCCTCTCTCTCCTACGTCTTATACACTTTCGCCAATCGCGATTGTCGCTTTATTCGGATTGTAATTGGCTGTGATTAGGACGCAGTGCAAAAGTGAATCGTAAAAAGTGAACAGAAGTCGAAGCTAGTTTAGGAGAAACTCTTTCTCTCTCTCTCTCTCTCTCTCTCTCTCTGTGCAGTACACACTGTGACAGAGAGAAGAAAGCCAAGCCAAGGAGATAACGGTTGCACGTACGGCATCATTGCGTCTACCGATAGCAGCGTTGAGCACAAAGCAAACAGAGTTTCTCACGAGCAGCCCGATAACGGGACATTTGTAACGACGCCGTGCGTCGACGTCGTCGAAATCAAATAGACCACAGAGGACTGGCAGTGCATCTCCAGTCTGTTCGATCAGCTCCTCGCATCGTCCGCTTCGACCTCTCGATCCTCCAGCTGTTTCCTTTTATTCTCATTTGAGACGTCTGTCTGTCAATGGCGAAGCGTCGCCTCGTATTCTCGCCGATAATTCCATTCTCACGTGCAGCCGAGCTAATTACATTCCCGAGCCTTGTTAGTTCTCTCGCTTAAAGTGTCCAGGAACAGCGACAACCCACTTCCTCCTCCTTCTGCTTTTAGTCGACGTCCATGTAAACGCACCCAACGTAAAGTACGCGGATTTCCAAAGGCGTTATATCAAAGTAATCACGAACGGACTGTTCCTTCTACCATTTAAGATCTAGTCCAAACTACATCCGTTTCCCGCGTGCTTGCAGCGCGCTGACCATCGCGGCGCCTGACGGCGACGCTACTTCTCGGTTCTCGAAGATTCCTAGGGCGAAACGAAAATTAAATTCCAGAAGAGGAGACCCTACCTTCCTGCTGGACAGGGAAGCCAGCGGAGCACGAGAGTGCTTCTGCTCCTCTTTGTCTCTGGTGTCGGCTGTCGCGTGAAAGAGAGAGAGAGAGAGAGAGAGAGAGAGAGAGAGAGAGAGAGAGAGAGAGAGAGAAACAGCAAAGATGCGACGTACGATCGCACTTTTCCCAAGTCGACATTTATGCGCTGGAATTTGCAAGAACGCGAGAATAATTCGCACACACCCTCCGATACCTTAAATATTCATGACACGAGCAGTTGAACATGTAAATTGTTATAAAATAACGTCGGCCCTGCCGTCCCGACGCGTCGCGTCGTGGCGTCACCCTGTCCGAGCAGTTTTTCGTTACACTGACTTTAACCGAGTTTTCAATGTTATCGGACCGTATAAAAGTTATTGCAGTGAAGAAAGTGTCAGCGTACGCTTGTGTCACAGAAAAAGCCTAGTTTATTTGGGATACCGAGAAGGCGACATGGAATATCCACACAGGGTTGACGCCGGGAATTTCGCGACTCCTTTCGCCGCCGTTTATACTTTTGCAAGCGGCTCGAATGGCAACCGCACAATATCCGCCGATGAGTTTTCAAATGTTGGCAAACCCGTCCGAGGAAAACAGTAACTCTCCGATATTTTGCCACGTAGCGTCGACGCGTGCAGCTTTTCCGAAAAAATTCAACATCAAAGGTTTTCGCGAAAATTATGGGGAGAACGAAGCGATGCAGAAGTGGCGACAGACTTTGACAGATGTCTATTATTTTTCATTACTTTCCACTCTCTCTTTTTTCCGAGAAAATTTAATCCTCAGACGCGAACAGCGAGAGGGCGCGATTCCGGGGGAGGCATAAAAACTTGCCGATTATCTCGGAGAACCTGGCGCACAGAGTTTATACTTTATACATAAAGGTCGCTGGAGCCGAGAACGGCTGGGTCAAAAGTTCATCCAGTTTTACCTGACGGAGCGAAAGGCCTCGAATATTTGATCCTGGAAATCCATTAAACGAGTCGACGGGTAAACAGACAGAAGGGAGCAGCGGCAGACCAGCCCCATGAGCACAGCTGCGTTCAAAAGGCAAATTTGAATTTTGAAAATTCAATCGACAGCCGCCCTTTGTCGGAGCGACTCGCGGCTCGCGCATCGCCCTTTTGTTCTCAATTGGCAGCCGACCTCAACGTCCGACTAGCAGCGTGTCGTTTCAATTACGTCGCTCGACCAGCTCCAAGAGAATCATCGATCGCGATTCGCCAATTTAAATTCGCGATTTCCTCGTGCTTCGGTCCACCCGCCTCGTCCTGCCATCGGAGAGCCAAGATAACGAAGGAGCCGCGAGTCCCAGTGATAATTCTCTTACCGGATTAACCGATGAACAAGAAATTTACTGCCAACTGCTTCGCCTGTGTTCTTTCTTTCTAGCTTGTGTCCCTTTCCCTGCAAACCTTTCACTACGTCCCAGTAAGGATTCCACCAATAAGCAGGAAGCTGGTATCACGGACAGCTTGTACTTTTCTATAACCTCCAATAACCGAGAAGCACAGACTCGCCATTCTCTCGGAAGGATCGATAGGAGATCGAACAATGCGGCTGACGCGCTTCACTTTCGAATCCAGACGATCTCGGTTGCGTCCGTTAATTGTCAAAAAAATAATAACTAGCTTTTGTCTTCCGGCATCGAGGCGACCTCCGTCCGATCTCCTCCTCCGGCATTCTTTATAAAGAAGGTGGATATCGCCTTAGTCATTGTACTGCCTGAGACGAAAAGAAATTTAAAAAAAGACAATACTCAACTGGAACGGAAAATCTTAACGATACAGAATTAGAGTGGGCGACGATGCTGTAGTCGAATCGCACCGATGATGTTACTCATGGAACCCACTCTTCTTGGAAAATATCTTAAATTCGTTACGGACATTACAAATGGACACGTCGTGCAACGCTTCGTCGTTTCTCATTAAAAAATCAATGTTATTCGTTTTCTTGCAAAAAATTCGAGATATGAGAATCCGCACGACATCTAACCGATAACGAGAAACTCGCCAATTAACAGCGTCGAATTCATTTTGTGGGCAAGGAGGCAGCCCGGAGTATGGATAGATGACGTAACGGCCAAATCCATGGACGACTCGTTAACCCATATTCATTTAACGTACGTAACCAGAATATTTGCGCAATCCCATTTACCAATGGGAGCTAATTGCAGCCGTGCTAAGAACGACTTTTTCAGGTGCTACTGGCTCTCGCGAATGAACCTTAGACAGAACAAAAAAGATAAAGATAAGCAGAGCAGCACGGAACACTCCATTCTGGCGCGACTCCGAGCTCACGGAACGAAAGTCCAAAAGAAACGTCGTTGTCAACGAGCTCCAAGTCGGAATCTGATCGCTATTGCATACGGAGGCTTTCTCCATCGAAAAAGAAGAGACTCTCGTTACCGGATCGAAGAAGAATTGCTCGATACGTAAAGGACACGGCAAAACTAAATGGGTCAATGCCTTGCGTTAGTCTCCGCTTTCGTTTCGTCCCGTTCCGTTGTGCTACGCTTCGATAAATTCTTAGCGTTCGTGCATCGCGAGTAGATCACGCAAGTTACCCCAGACGAAATCGACCGGTAATACAGGTAGGGTGGTAAAAGGAGGCCGCGAGGCAGTGAAACAGCATCCCTGTTACCTGTTGTACTGTATTCTTGTACCACTTCCGAGTTCCGGTTGACGAGGCACGCAGCCTGCATCGACAACGGTTCTATTAATTTACGTGCTCGTTTCAATTTAATAGCCAGTGCAGCGCCGCTCGTTCCTCGAACGCTAAAACGGCCAAGCGCGACCGACTGCTGCTCTTGCCACAGGCCACTCGGCCATTTGGTCTTTCGCGAACCCAGTTCCCAGGGATGGCGCGTAGGCTGTGTACATCGCGATCCGCATTCCCTATAGCTGTTTACGTTAATTGAAAATGGTCGATGTTACCCCGGAGCTAATTCAGGTAGTGCTCGTCCCCGGAGCCTCTGGGAGTTGCAGGACGCGACCTACGTCATCGAGACCCTCTCTACTTGCCCTATGGGAATACGCACTCGTTAACGGCAAGCATTAATCGAGCCGTGTTCTTCCCGAATCCTTCGTTCCATCGTCTTTCGTTCCATTATCTTCCGTCCCGTTCACTCCCGTTCCCTCACGTTCCCTCACGTTCCATCGGAGCTTTATCAGGCTTAACGTGGGGAAACTAAAGGAAGGGTGCGCGCAGTGTACTCGAAACCCGCTTAATTGTAAGCGGTGGATTACGCCAAGTCGCTCTTACTCTTGGCTCCATCCACCCTCATCCCTTTGTCCTAGTGTAGCAAAGCAGAAGCAGCGAGAGGACCAGCAGAGTAAGGAAAGAAGTGATCGTGAGTCTCAGATACGACAACGTGAAATTCTCAGGGACGCCGCGCGCGAAGGCTCAGCCGAAGACATTAAATATTTTCATGCTTTCTCGCTGTCGGCTCCTCGACTCGTCGACGCACATAAAACTTTGTGCTTTATGGGAGCTCTCGGGTTAGGTCCGAACCGTCTGTGTACACAGTTTACACATGTGGCCACGGTGGCCATGCGAAGTCTGCCTCGAATCATGGATCGTTCATCGTTCATCGTGGATTCTGCTACACGGATCATGAGTCCGAAGTACCGTCAGCTATTCTCACGGAAGAAAACTCGAAGAAATTTCCCCACTGGCTCTGTGGAACCGCACACGCAACGTGTGCACTTGCAATCGATATTTCCATTTTCCCCTGAACCACCCTAGATTAGTTCAACACCGTTAACGTGTATAAAGATAAATGTTTCCTTTGGCACAGGAAAAACATTCTCAAATGCGCGGCAACAAGTTTGTGCCAATTCCTTTATTAAGTAGTGAATAAAAAGTCAGCAAGATACATACAGGAGCTTTGTCGTACTCGCTGCACAAACCAGCGATTGCGATATCGCCCCAAGGTTTATCTACGAGAAACTTTACCGGCATGTAAGTACTATTAATCCCTCTAGAAACTCAGCTACTAACGCGTGTCTGATATCGTCTTGTCTTTGTCTAGTAAAGTGTAAATACGGGCTACGGGGGAAATTCATGAAGATTTTGAAACGAAAGACCTTTCGAATTTAATCGCGATTTTTCATTAACAGGCTATTCGTTCTTAGCGTAGTTTCCGTATTATTCAAGGTAACGGGAGAGAATCACATTGAAATAGGATGTGACGTAGACTTCGTTACTGTTTATCCAGTTATACGGACAAGATATTCGCCGGCGCTGAATTCGCCTTTATTAGCCGCTTCATTATAAATAAAAAACAAAATTGGCTCCCAACGATCCCACACTGAGTCGCGATGCCTCCGACCTTCGAGGGAGTCGCAAACGAACCAGCTCGTAAACTTCTTTTTGACGCGCCGTCCTCGAGCCGCAATTTCAAAATTTTCACTTTTCAACGGCGTTATTAAATGCAAATCGTGCTCGACGCCCTCGAGCCTCGTCGTTAAGTCGAATGCTTACGTTATCCGGAAACAATTGCGGAGGTCCTCGATATTGCGGTGCTTTTGGCAATCTACCAAAAGGAAGACGATTACCATTTCATGGGTACTTTGGCACGAGGTTGCATCAGTCGTCGGTCGCAAACGAATCTGAGGTGCGTGGCTACCAGGAATAATCCAGACATCTACTGACATTCACCATGGAGTGCATAGAAATATCCGTTAAGATACCATTTAATACTTTATAGTCGCATTTTACACTCATTTGTTTTACTATTATATCCCCAGCGACAGCCAGGAGAAATAACCTTCAGACTCTGGGACGCTATATTTTTATGTAATTCAGGACCCGAGGCTATAAACGCAATATACCCCCTTGAGTCACATCTTACGATGCAGAATCGCGACGCCGCAGAAAATAATGTCGATCCATTAACCCGCGCGTCATTCTAACTGAAGATTGGCCCACGTGTATTCGTCAACGTCTAACAAACAGGAAGACAAAAAATTGGGAAAAAAAAATGTTACAAGCTTCCTAGAGACTTTCTCTATTCCAAAGCGGAGATGGATTCAGCGAATGATCGACGTCCACTTACCCCTTTCTACGGGGAACGAGGAAGAAAAGTTACAAGTAGAGACTGCAGGACGCTATACTCGTGGGCGTGATAATAGCGATCCTGTTTAGCGCAGACGTCAGAAGGATGTCACGAAGAAGTCTTTCGGAAAATTTCAGTGACGCAAATACTTTATTTCAGCAGGAAACGCGTAACGATAAACCTGCTTATTAAAAGTACGTAAACGCTACTTCAAAGCCTTAATTGCATCTGACAGTTTACTACGCGTACAATTGTTTGCGCCGCAAATGCTTATCCAGAAGGATAAACACAGCTAGTACATACAAGAACGTACGATAGCACAGCTAGAGCCCTGGCGCACCGAGGACAGCGCCAGCTTCGCTAACTTTCCTAACTTTGCTCTGCTCGGGTTAAATCATCTTGCGGAATCCGCATCCGAGTTTGCATAATCGGTCGAGGCTCGCCCAGCCTGATTACACTCTGGGTAGAAATTGATCGGTTTCCGGTGTTGCTTGCTCGCTCGTTTGGGTCGTCGCCGTGCGCGGTGCTAACACTCGGATGAGACACCCCTGGTGACCGGAAGCTGACCGGAAGCTGACCGAGTGAAAGAAATCTGACAATCTAAGAATCTTCGAGCGATCAGCAATAACCGCAGGACACGTTAACTTAATCGAGCAGCAGCAGAGACTGACTCACGTACTCATATACATATACAAAAGTGGGCAAGTTCAAACATTCGCAGGATTGTTGAGCGACGTTAAGCGGCGTATCTTAATTTAGCAGGAATTAAACATGGCCTCCAGAACACAGAGGCCAACGTGGCCAATGAGGTCAATGGGGCCATACTTTGCTTTAGGAAAATATAATACACGCGGCGGCGGCGGGGGCGGCCGTGTGTGTATTTGCATAGAGATTTTACGCACCTTCAAATGAATCTCTGCAGACGCGCGGATCTGAGACATCAATGATTTTTCGATCTTTAGTTCCGATCGCTATTATCATCACCTCGCGATCGACGAGAGAATATTTTTGTCCTATTTTTAGCAATCGGCCAGACGATCGTACGAGACCTCATCACGTTTATAATGGATATCTCCGAGAACGTCGAGGATCGTGAAATAAGATATTCCTCGCGTTACCCAGCGTTACCCTGCGATCCCAGTGCTCCTGCGGTCTATCGGCCGCTGTGGCTCCTTCGCGATTTTATGTATTTCCCAATGGCTCCCCTTACCCCTCCCCTCCCCCGGCCATCCACCACTATCGCCACCACGCTCTGCTCTTCGTGCCAAACGCCGCCAACAGAAACCGAGAAAGACTTTGAGAGAGACCGTCATAAATTTCACGCTTGTTACCCGATCGATAACAATATCCTCAGTGTTTCGAAGAATAGAAAGAAACGTGATGCAAACACGTGCCTCACGTGCCTCACGTGCCGCGTTCATTCGTACTCTCTATTATCCGCCTCTTCTATATGAAGTCATTTGCGTAAACCTTTCGTTTTTAACAAAGAAAGGAAAAAAATAGGTATAACGGTATGAATATCAGAGTTAGCACTTTTATGATCGATCTTTTCTAGCAGAATATTGTAGAACGTACGGTGCATGAATGCGGAATGAAAAAATTTGGGACTAACGAAACGGCAAGCGGGATTAAACGTGTTACGTTCTAAACTGGTAAATTTCATACCAAAAAAAGACATTTTTCAAGCTACAGTTTGTATTTCTGGGTCCGACGGATTTCCTGAGTTTATAAAGGGATTATAGAGATTAAGGGTTGTAAAAATGTTGGAAACTAAGATTAGGCTGATGGGGGCCTCATTGAGGAACGATGGGGAATAACTGGCTGTACGTGATAACTGACCCTTTCGTTCTTCATACAAATGCTTCCACTGGTAGAGGAAAATATTGGAGAGAGCAAGAAGACAGCAGCGCCGTTTAATGTCTTTTACGAAAAAGAAGCGAATATACTTTGGTTGCGGAAGCCTGAAGGCCGCTGCCGGCGTAAGTGCGTTAATGAATAAAGTAACGCGACACGCACGCTATATTCTCCCCCCCCTCTCCCCCCTCATTACTGCTCTAAACCTATTTTTAGTGGCGAGTCGAATAACGTTTAATAAATTATTAAAAATAAAATGGACTTTCATTGTATCGATAATTATCAGTGAAAGATGAAATTTGAAACCTTCAAACGTTAAAATCAAACAATATTACATGAATAGGACATTGTTTGATTATATCTATGCGTACGGAGGAGTGAACTCGTGTTATTATAGATAAATTAAAAAAAAATGCCTTATCGAATAGACATTTTAAAATAACGTATAATAAATTAGGCAGAGTAAAGGATGAATAATGAAAACAACTCACCGGGATGTTTCAGCAAGGACGACAAAGCCTGGCCTCCTCCTACGTGAAGGTCCGCACTGGTTCGCACCACTACTGATAAGAAAATCAAACGGCAAAGCGGCGGCCCGGCGGCCGAGCGTCCCGGCGCCGACGCGAGTCCCCACCACTCGCTCGCACCACCTGCACAGCCGCCTTCAAAATATCTAACAAAGACAAAGGGTCCCAGGATACAGATAGCCTTGCTTGTTGCGCTTTGATAATCGAACAGGCATCCAGAGGACGAGGAACCGGATGGAGCAGCAGAAAATCGAACTTGTCATTCGTTCATCCCATATATATTGTGTGTAATGTACATAATTGCTTGATAATGTAATAGTAACCAATAGTCGATAGTAATCGATAAATAATTAAATAACATACGGAAATCACGGCTGGCGTTCACACGAAGCGCCCCATGTAACGAACAAACTTAGTTCTGTGTTACAAGATTTTTATTTTTTTCGCTCGGCAATAAATACCTTGCAATTCTATTTTATATGTATACTCTATCTCATCTTTTTATCCTGGCAACCATATATATACCATTCGCTCTCAGTGGTGTGTGATTAATTATTAATAAGTATTTATAAGAATCAACGCTCGCTGCTAATCCTCGGCATCCTTTTATTTATCTTATATATCTTTAGTTTTGCATTGAGGCTTTTTATGCAAGACACTTTTCCTTCTTCCTCTATTTCCATATTTCGTCATTGTTAATACGCGGTTTATATTTTACAAAAGCGCGCATGATATACGATTTCTCTACGTGTAAATGTCTGTCTATATATATATTTATTTTAAAAAAGGCGAAACAATTGCGCGAATCTTAATCTTGCCGAATTCGCAGCTCGAGCGTCCTTTCTCGAAATATACGCGTACACATAGAATGAAGAATTAATGTCGTAGTATCTCAGGTTTAAAGGTCACTGATGCTCAATTACGAAAGAAGCCAAAAATAAAAAATACGAGTTCTTGCGAGTATTTGGCGTAATTTACAAATTGGAATTATCTATTGGAATCGTGCTCTTTTTATTTAATTTTTTTTTAACGAATGCGCGCGACTTCGGGCACACACTCTTGCCAATTGGCAAACCACACGTTGCGTATCGAAAGGACGATGGCAGAATTGGCACGAGTGAACGATTTCCATAATTGTGATCGATATCAATCTGCCCCCCCCCCCCGCGCTGAAGTGACTGTATATCCATTTTTATGGGAGCTATGATTCTTTAGAGAAATTTCATAGTCGCTTTCCTCCTTTTCCACCACCACCACCCCCCCCCCCCCTCTCCCAGAGACACTTTTATTCCTCGAAGGGGTAAGATATCGCGGCGATTTATTTGCTGACACAGCCGCACACAACTCGAGAGAAGGAGAGGCGATCGATCGCACCAAATACAAGATATAACAATTATAGATACATACGCGATATCGATAATTATTCGCACTTTTTAATCGTACACGATAGTATTAATGCTGATATAACAGTAATTACACTCTACTGCTCCTCTCTTCAATGCTCTAGCGTGTCGCCTCTGAGCAAGTTATTCTGTTACTTTCCTTATATGGCATATACCTATATATTTATATTTTTCCTCGAACTCGCTCGTTTTCGCGTTGTCAACACTTATTCCTTATCTCCTGTTGACTTGCTTAGAAAGTTACAAACACTTGATACACTTCCTCTGACTCCAGGCACACTTTACGTTCGATTATTTCGCGCGATCGCAATCAATGAGATGAATCCCAAACCTTTCCTCACCAATCCTACCTTCCTCATATACAGACGCTTAATTACCATGTCTCCATACGTCTTTAGAATTGCGGAGCGCGCCATCGGCATCGAGATTTAAAATCGTCACTACTTTACCTGAGTCTTTAAGTGCTGCAGAAATTCGTAGTAACTCAGAGCCGACTCTATTCGATCTTCGATCAGCCGTTCTGTGAATAACTTTCTAAAGTGGCTGTCATCGCTGAAAATAAAGAAATGCGTGTATTTTACACTATCGATCTAGCCATGCATACGATTTCAAATTGACTTTAAGTAAATACATATTTGCAAGTTTACCGTATGATTTGCACAGGAGCATAGTACGGCTTTTCTTCCTGAAGGCTGAACAAGAAATTACGAAGTCTCTCGCTCTCGACTGTATTTAGTTCTGGTAAATCGTACTGTTGACAAACGAAAACATGATTTACATAAAACCAGAAGAAATGTGTCTTAAATTTGAAGCAACTGTCCTGAATACGCACCATTTCCTCCGGTATGGAGACGAAAGCAGGAACACCTAGCACGTTACTGCAGAATGTTTGGTGAATGTTCTTGCCGACGTATATAAATATTCTGTCTCCAGCATCCATCAGGAAGGCACCACGCGCATCAAGCTTTTCTGCGGACAAATGTAATCTCGGTGGCTGCGGACAAATTTTGCCATCGATGTCAATAACATTGTGATCGTCCAGGGCGTGCACGTTATACAGATCCGGGTACACCAGTTGAATAAGCTGGTAAAGAGGTAGAGCCTTCAACTGGCACATGGAATACACGCGATCGTCTAATCGCGTGCTCGTTCCTGATCTAAACGCAATCTAGAAAAATTATTAAAAAAAAACAATTAATATATAATCTTGCATAGGCATCTCCTTATTACGCATTTCTAAAATATGGAATGATCGATCAGCTTACAAATTTCAATAAAGCGAGGATGTACAATGGCAGTAATTTCAAGTTATCGGGTGCTAAGAGTCCACCAGAAGGGCCAACCGATTGAGAAAGTTTATAGGCGGATAACACGTCGATTGCTACGTTTATCAGAGCATCACGGGCGTCTGACAAAGAAGATTGGTGCGATCTGTCCACAGCTGAAAATTTACAAGTCCAGATGTTACGATTTGGATTATAAAATACTTGTGGTGAATCCGCTACTACCACTTACCCATTTTAGATAAAAGTCCTACTATACATTGTTGATCCGCCGAGTACAGGATGTCCGTAAGACTTCCTGCTACTGGCAGGCACAGTGTGTGCACCCTGATGCGTCTTTCTCCTGGAATCAGTTAATATTCATTTAAATCATTTTCTCTGTCTTCTTTCGCCCACTCCCCATTCCTTCTTACCTCGACTCGACGTATACAGGAGCGCTGCCTGGAAGCACACGCTCTGAACGTCCGAAAGACTTTCCTCGATCGATATCTGCATTCCAAATCCGGCATCCGGATTGACGTTTGGCAAACTTAGCAGATCGGTAGACCGAACGAAGAAGTTTCCATGGAAGGTATGAATACTAAGACCACGGGTGCAGCGTATCCTCATTACAGCTTCGAAACCGATCTTTCGCGTTAAATAACGGCGCAGCATCCTTTCGAGGATTTCCGTGTGCTGAGGCTTGTTTAATCGGAATAACGGCAAATGATAGATGCAACCACCGGAGAACTTGCACATTCCGGCTGGAAAACAAATATTTTCCAATTTATCTATTTACTAAAGATGCCATGTGCCGAATGGTTTATCGAAACAGAGGCAGCTTACACAAGGTGGCCAGATCACTGTACTGACTATTCAGCAGGAATAAATCTACTGCGATTTGTTGTCCGCTACATTCCAAGGCGAGACGTTTGTAAAAGTCTGTAGCTGGGTTGAGATGCGGCACGTCTTTACCGGCTCTATTGTTAGGATCCTCCCTCTGTTGCAGAGCACCAGGTCCCAAGTTAGGTAGACACGTTTGAAACACAGTAACTCTTCCGCCCGTAGGAGACTATGAACGCCAATTGACCATGTGAATTAACTATTTTTCATAAATCATATTATAATATTTCCATCTGTTATCTATATTCACCATGAGTTTGAATGCTGCTTGCAGTCCCGCACCCAGGGCACTGTTTGTATCGTGTGTACCCTGGAACATTGTTGGAAGTTGTGCCAACAGATCTCTAACGAGTTCCTCGCGTTCCTTCAAATTAACTATCAAGTTTTCCGGACAAGGTAAGAATACATCTAAAAGGAAATCACATTCATTAACGTGAACAACCAACGGACAATCATTGGGAAAATTCACTCACCGTCAACATCCAACATAATCATCTCATGGGGCTGAGAGACATTGTCGGGAATGCTGTAGAAATGGATTGCCGAGTCCACGGCGAGAAATCCAACCTGAGTCCTTCCGTCCCCCGGCAATCTTCCCAATTCTTCAGCTATTGTGTTACATACTACAGTGAGGTATCCACTTTCGACAGCTAATCTCGATACATCCAAAATAAAAAGATAAACTGCTGGTTGCGGTGGTCGCAGCTGTGACAGAATAAATAAAAAAACACCTGCTAATACAGCTATGTAAACATTTGAAGATTTCAAGGAATCAAAGACTCACCATGTATTCACTAGGCGCTATGAATTCAATTGTACTGGTCTTTACTTCCGGTCTTCGCGAAGGATCTCCATACGATTTACTTACAGGATCAAATTGGAACTCCTCGGGGACTGCAATCGTACATAACAAATTACATTCAAATTTACATAGTCTGAGATAGATTGTCTCGATACTAACGTTCGTTCACCCTGTAGCAAAGATTACACTTCCATCGTTTGGAGTCGACGAAGTACACGAATGGATTGATATAGGTTCTACAAGCCCGGCAACGTACGATCGTACTGCACTGTATCACGGGTAAATGCTGAAACACATCCTACATTTTTTTCATATTCCTAGAAATCTTAAATGCACAAGTTTTACGCGTGGCGCATCTTACATTAAGATCTTTGAAGGGATGTATGAGAACTCCCAGTGGCAACCTTGATTTTTGTAGAAGTGAATTGGACTCTGGAATTTTTGTCAGAGTACACCTGAAAATACTGTCGTGGAAAGATAACATTGTGTAATCGAATCATTCGTTCCGTTGTTATAATTTGATAAGACGATCTTAACGATTATGAAACTCACTCCGGACTGCAATTGACACTGTCTAGAAATTCCTGGTGCAGAGTGATCTTCGGCGGTGCCACTTTTTCCGATGGTAATATGTTTCTGCATTGCAATAGGTCAACAGATTCCTTGCCCTGGAATAATTATATCTGTAGTATCTTAAGTGCAACTGTTATTATCGCGTATTACGCTATACAGCTGATAATGTACCCATAGTTTATTGAAGCCTGTCTGCGCAACCGACATACCACTCATCTGATTGTTTAATTGATTCATATGGTCTGGATAAGATCCCGGATACCTTCTTGACATATTGTCCAAAGGAACATTAGTCATTTGACCAGGATATTGTGAGCGCGGATCATATTGACCTTGCTGTAATAAACATGAAATTCAATCACGATTAAACATCTTTGATCTCAAACAAGAAACTTACCATGAGCTGCCCTGGAGGAGGTGGCATACCAGGTCCTACCTGATACTGTCCTGATCCAGTAGGGGGTGCACCGGGTCTTTGGGGACCCGACAACGTGGGGCCCGACAAATTGGCAGTGGCAACGGTCTGCTGCACCCCATAAGAACTATTTTGTGGATACTTCCTTTGACTAGCTAAATTCGATTGACTCCCATACATATTTTGGGTTTGCTGAGGCAAATTTGACTGACTACCAAATAAATTTTGTTGAGCAGGTAATTGTGTAGGATACTGGCTCTGAGGTCTTGATTGTAAAGGACCAGAAAGATTTTGCGGGCCAGATAAATTCTGACTTGTGTTGCCGAATAAATTCTGCGTATTGGCACTCGTGTTTTGGATGCTAGAAGACATTTTCTCTACACCTGCCGATAAATCCTGCACACTTCGTAATTTAGGCTGCTGTTGTGAATAACCTGGCACGTTCTGTATCGGCGAGACATTTGGTCGAGGAGGTCCAAAAATATTCTGTTGAGGTTGACTTCTTGGTACTGTCACGGTTGGAAGTGATCCCTGGAAAGTTTCACTGCGACTTTGAGGCAGAACGATATTCTGTGGTTGATTTGAACTTTGGGGTAGTTGATTTACAGTAGAAGCCGTGGTTACAACACTCGGCGGTTTCTGATCTAATCCAGGAGAATTTCGGCTTTGATTTTGCGACAAGGATGGTGGCAAATTCTGATTGATTCTATTCGATTGCTGTTGAACTGATGTCGTTGTTGCACTGGATGAATGTAACGGTTGACTACTAACAGCCGGGAGCTGATGGGCTTGGGACTGATGATTCGCAGCATGCGGGTTCCCAGACAGAAGCGAAACTTTACCAAAATCATTCGTGTTTTCGGCATGTTGGGGCTGTCCCAACATCGGTGGAAAAACGGGATTTTGTGCCGGATGTTCAGATTTTATTAATCCTGCAGAAGTGACCGAATAGTTCAACGCGTTGATACCCGATTCGACTGGCGTTGTGTGATTCGTGGTAGATGGCGGCATTTCGCTTGCAAGAAGAGATGACTGTGAACTGGAAGCTTGCGTTGGAATTTGCATGTTTGTATACGACGAAGTTAACGTGGACGCCGATACGGATGAATTTGAGATAGACGTAGGGTTTGAAATTGGCGCACCGGGACCAGTCTGATTAGTAATATTTTGTGCTGATGTTGAAACTGATCTGTCTTGTGGAACATTTGTGACTCGCGGTGGTTGTGAGATAGGATTTCTATTTCCTAATTGCTGTCCATTAATGGGAGGCATCGGAGGCCTGGGCAATTGAGGTCTGTACTGATTGTGAAGAAACTGGGTTGGTGATGGATCTCTCGACGGCTCCCTCGAAGGGTCTCGTGATGACTGTGAGGATGGTGTACCTAGAATATGCAATTTCCAACCTAAACATCTGGATAACAATTGAAGGATTACAGAACAACATGTTTTTCTTACTGGAGCCTTACCAAGAGGATTAATATGGGGATTTTGAACACCATTATGCACAGGCGGCATGGCATTAGGTTGACCATTGATCATCGGTGGTAGACCACTCTTTACCATAGTAGCAGATTCTGGGAATAGTTGGTATTGGTGGTAACTACCTGGCTGAGACATTATGTTGTGCTAGAGAGTTGCTGAAATACAAGATGCAAATTATGTAGTGAGTAATAAATAAGAATTTCAGTCAAGATAATAATTTGATCTGATAAGCATTCCTTGATGTAGACTGATAAAATTAACTATAGAATCAAGTACAATTGGATTCTATATGACATATTTTACTTAGCATATTGCTCCAACAATTCAATGTTGATTTAAAGTAAACAGACTTGGTCAACAATTACCAGGGGCCAGTAAGTCTTAGGCTTGCTCACAAGATATTGCTCATTGTGAAATAATATCCAATACCTAAAAATATAAGTGCGACGTAAAAACACGATGTACACGATTACACGTGGCATACAATTATGCGATTACTATTGGGAGAGAAGAAAATATAAATGCGTCTTCGCGATAGTTGAAGTTACCACTGAATCAGCCAATCAAGAATGAACAGCATTATATTCGACTGTACTAAGAACGTATCAGCGCGAGCTCCCCTAATATAAGTAGCTTCAATTACAGCTGAAATTATTTTAAATTACAATTCATAAATGCCGGCATACACGAAACTGTGGGAGCTGCGACACCTGTCATATACATACATTTCAATTTCGATGAAAGACGAATATCTAGTCTGGGCTCGCCAAATGAATTACACCCTTATAAATGAATAACGATGGAAAAAAATAATTAGTAGCATGACAAGAAATACGGCTGGCAAGGTTCCCCACGCAACAAGCACAAATTAAAATGTTCGAAGACAGCACGAACAAATCATCGATGTATCAGGACGTGTCATTCGCCGGACGCATCTAACTTATCCACATTTGTCTCGGGCTAAACGACATACATGTCAGCACGTGCCGCTTTAAAATATATCCGAGAAAACGCAACATCATCGGCTCAAGCAGCACGCGTGTGAAAGGTTAAAACGTCATTGAGAAACGACAGAACGAACTGTCTCGATAGCTCAAGACTTTTTAGAATATTTTTTTGCGACCTCACAGAGTCCTTACCTTCTCTCGTGATGTTTTCCTATAGCAGATTATACGGCACTACGTTCTAATCGTCACAGAGTCACGCATTGCACTTGCGAGGAGGCAAATTTTCGACAATAATCTCGCGAACGTAACTCGCAAACGGCACACAACATTACGTGGCAGCTTAGACGATTGTGACGACGTTTTTCTTCGACGGGAAATCATCGAACTAGTCTGTGCGTCATGCCATGTGGCCTACCACTCCCATCACATCCATTGAATGCTCGAGCAGCAGCAACCCCAGGATGGACATCAAAGAAATCGCCATGCGCAACTGTAATCAGGACATCCTTTTGCGAATGGTACTTCGGGTTTCATCGAGAGATACCTTAAATTCATTGAACCGTTTGCTAGACACGTGTGGACGTATGTGACTGAATATTTATTTTCTCGATAAATAAATACATTTGACAGTGCAACGTTGGTCGGTGTATCATAAATAGAAGACACGAAGCGTCGCGACGTTCATACATTTAAAATCGCTAGAACGATATTAAACCTTACTCCGTACTTTTATTTTTGGCACCTTTAAACCCTACAGATGGGTCAATTTTGTCCGACGCGTTTCTTAATGGTATTTTTTCAAAATCTGCACAACTTAGACCTTCCTTGATCTTTTTAAATAAAGACTAGAATAATAGATTTGAACTATATTTTCTTTTATAAAATGGAGCGTCGATCCTGCGATCGTTAATATTCGACGAATCGATATTGTTAGAAATTGTGCGGACAAAAATGGCCTGTCAGTACGAAGTACGGGTTAAAATATGATATTCTCGCTCAGAGCGCAGTAGCAGCTTTCGAAACGGAATGCACTGGAATCTGCATGATTTTGAAAATATGTAGTTGCACGATTTGCGCTCCGTTTCGGAATGCTGTGATAGAAAACTAGTAGTGCGTGTTGTGGCAGCGAAGGTAATACTTTTTAATCGGAGGATAAAGAGAAAAATGCGAACGTGATTATTTCAATTGACACAAAGAGAATCCTTCGTCCGCATTCCCTTAATTCATTAAATAGATTAAAAGTCGAAGTTCAATCTATCTGAACTCCCAGTGATTCGCAAAGCGGTTTCACTTTCTCTCGAAGATCACTGATATTCTTTTCTCGAGATTTCATCAGTTTTATCCACGCAGCGGCCAGATCAAATTTCGCCAAGTACTGCTTCATTGTCTTCATTTTTAGTAGACTTTCTGCCAGAGATATAGAACTGTAAATCATAGCTGGCTCCAGATTAGGTGCGCTTTCCTCAAAAAATTTCTGCATGGTGTCTCCAATTTCGGCATCAATAATTGGCTGCTCTGATTCAGAAGGACTAACGGTGATCATGATAGTTAAACTTAAAATAGCCTCATTTTGCATTAAAGCATGTTGAGCAGTCAACATTTTGACCAAATGCTTCACAGCATTGTGTCGGATTATTGAGTTAACAACATTTTTATCCCTAAAAGAAAATGACGCATAAAATCGGATACTTGTAGAGGCAGAACATTTTTGTTATATACCTGCTATTCTTAATTAACCAGGAAATGAGACGGTTAGCTTCGCCCTGAACTCCTGGATGGTCCTCTGTACTGCACCATTCAACTACTTTCTTTATAAGATCCTCCCTCTGCCCGAGAGAAATGGCTGCTTCCTCTGCGTGGGATATTATAGATTAAATCGTTTTCAACGAAACACAGGATCGTAAAGAAAAAGTCTGAATTACACTGACGTTGCCCGTCGATTACTATCCTGAGTGTGCCCAGCAGTTTGAAGACTACTGGATATGTTGGAATATCTAACATTGGATAAACTACGTTGACAAGACCATCTGCTAGCACAATGGGTTTGTTACAGACAGGAATAACAAGGTTTCGAAGTGCACTGAGGAGAGCGTGTTGCAGTCTTATGTCGCAGCTTCTATTATCATTCTCTTTGACTAGTCGAAGCAATTTTCGATGAACACCTTGAGCCACCATATGCTCGCAATGTGCGTCGGTCCGTGCGAAATTCCCCATTGCCAAGACGGCTGCGACCTGGAGATCCTCGTCACCGCTATCCAACCAATCTACCAGTTCCTTATAAACAATTCCATGACTCTGATCATAGAGCACGTCCATGCTTTCGTCTACAATGAAGTCAAATAAATTTCAGAACGTATGTAGGAGAACACCATACTCTGATATAATTATTTACCGCCTGCTAAAATCAAAACGATCAAATTGCACGCGACTTTTAGGACCGATCTCGTCTCTTCGTCAGTACAGAGAGGTCCATGTTTCTCCAAGAGTTTAAGTAGCAGTTCACAGACACCAGCTTTAGCTAATAAAATCTTTGTACTTTCTGAAACGAAAAGAGAAGCGTTAACTCAAAATTAGTCGTGGAGAAAAGGCTTTTGATGGACTTCTCCAATTACCATTTTCGGCTTGTCCATGAAGCAGCTCCAGACACATTTCCGAAAGTTCTGGCGATGCATCACTTGCCAATATGGCAACTAATATTTTCGTCAATCGCTCATCCAGAACGTCTTGACCCAAGTCCGCCAATAATCCTAAAATTAACATTGCATGGGTTGCAGACTCACCAGCTGTGATTCCATCCTTTTCTAGAATACTGCAGACAATAGATAACACGTTTTCTTTCAAAGCCTGTAAATAGACAGTTTTTGAGAATAAACGAAGTACTTTTTAATGCCAAATTTATACCTCTTTCTGTAACTCATCTTGTCCAATAAGGAAGTTCAATAACAATCCTGCAGTTACATTTCTTAAGAATCCAGCACCTTCGGTATCACCTAAACTTGCACTTTTTTTCAAAGCAATCAATATATCCTTCAGACCATTCTTTTTTTGTAATAATTTCTTTCCCTTTTCTGAAATCAAATCAACCTAGAGATTCAACACTGAATAAGATGGAATTATAAGATCTTTCATATACCATTCTCGTAGCAAATATTGCCAAGCGCTCTTGAAGCTTGTGCCAGAATGTCAATGTCATCTTCCTTCAAAAGCGACATTAATTTTTTCACTAGATCTGCATTTGTAAATATTTCTCTTCCTCTTTCTATCTTTGCTACTTCTGCTATAGCCTTAGCAGTCTTTGCAATTACTATTTTTGATTCATGAGTCAAAAGCATTAAAAACACATCGTCAAACACAAATCCTGAGATGTCTAGAGCAAAGAAAAAGAACAAATATAATAGCCCATGGAAGCCAGTGAAAATAAAAAAGGTACCTTCAATTAATGTTTTGCTGATATTGACAAAAGAATCTAAGATCTGCATAATGCTAGCTGTGCCATCCTCCTTAGTGTCAGCCCCTGCTTCTGCTACTATTTTCAACTCTTCAAGCAATTGGCAAATATTTGGCTGTGCTTCTCCTGTGACGGTGAAAGTCCAGAAAGTCAATCGGTAATAATTAATAAAATGCATTCAATTAACAACACCCTGACAGACTGTGTATACCTTCCATTGCAGTTAAAGGATACTTTGAGGTAAATTCTTGTAGTATACATATATTCCTTATCCGATGTTCATTAAGGATTCTCTAGTATCACTCAAAACATCTCGACAGAGATAGTAAATAATTTGTTGACGAAAGTTGAAGAACATCACCAATAGCCTTCGGAATGCTTCAGAAAATGACATGCGTGTGTGACGTCAGAGATGAGTAGGTAGGGAGATGCACAACGCTACGATTTTAGGCGATACCACTGAACTCTAACTATACTGGAATCCGTAGGCCTGTATTCGGAGGTAACCCGGCCAACGCGCAACTCTCTCATTCACATCGTGGATGAGGTTGTCCTTTTTGAATTTAACTGCACATGTAGTGTACAAGACCTGCAAAAATATTGTTCTGCCGACATATCAGTGCCAACCGTGGTGCGATAGAAAGAACACTGAAATACAAGTACACATAAATCCTAGCTAGGCTCTATCATATAAATATAGAACCTTATAAAAATGACAAAAAAATGTTTAGCAGCTTGGAAATAAAATATATGTGCCACTATTTCACGTTATGTCATGTTGGTTTGGTCCTCCCCGTACGCACTGCTTTATCTCAGCTTAAACTTTTTCAGAGATTGTACAATGTGTGATAGAGACAGGCTGCTACACTTACCTGTGTCCTTGCTATCTCTTTCTGCACGACCCCCACCACTGCCGTTCGGATTCCGATATGGTTAGAGTTCAGTGCGTTTTCACTTGCTTTTCCTCTAGATGCAAAAGAATAGGGAATTTAGGTCGTATATTCCCTAGAAAATAAACAAAATCGTTGTACCTAGTTTTCCCTGGACCGATTATATTATAAAATGTCTGCAGAGACCAAAAATGTTTCTGATTATTCCGATGCAATTTCCTACGTAAAAGACGACTTGTCAACCGACGTGAAACACATAAAAAGACGGAAAGAAAAATTTCAGGGTAACTTTTTGTCATACATAACACGTTACATTAACTCCATTGCTTGTAGATTGATTGCAATTGCCTATTAAGTAACCTATAACCTAGAAAAAATGAAGTATAAACAACAATGTACACCAATATATATTTTTATTTGTTGTTTGATTCCATTGTGTAAGTATGGGTACTGTAATGGAAATATGCCGTAAATCTAATAACCTCTGAAATTATATATATGAAATTCATTATAATATTTGTATGGAACTACAATAAATTTGTATTTACCTTAGCTGCAGTATTCCTAAGTGCTGTAACTGGCGTGTCGATGCTCGTTGGGTTTGGAAGTGCAGTGGCAGCATCAAAAAAGAAAGATCCAAAGTTTTTCAATGAGGGCATAGCAGGATGCAAAGGAATGACCGAGACTGGTGGTTCTCTGGCAATGAGAGCCTTGGGGTGGGGCACGGCTTATGCCATTACAGGCTGTGGCATATTGTTTTATAGCATCTGGAAAATATCTGGAGCCAGCACTGCTGAAGAATTTCGAATAAAAATGGGATCCATTCTGCCAAGAATACCCAAGAACAATCCTCCAAGAAGCAGAACAGATTTCGAAGGATTGACAGATTTGATGACCTACATTTCAGAGGATTGGGGTAAACGAAAAGACCAGGACACCAAGTAACTGTCTTGTATATTTTTCATAAATCTTGTACAGTATACTTATACTATTGTAATAAAATCTGTATACGGCTAGCAGTACACGGATAGTCGTTTTCTACCGGCATTGCAAACAACTAAACACTCCTGTCGATAATCTGGAAAGTGTTGACATCTGTCGGCGTAATCGAACGTTCGAACCGACATCAAAAAGCTTACTGTACCTTTGCTAGTAAATAAATTCAGCGGTAGCTTAAATTAAGACTACCCTATCAAAATGTTTGCCACAGGATGCATGAATTAACCGTAATAATTCATATAAATGAATCCCTTGTGAAATAGTGCAGCTTCATTGTACTTAAGTCGCGGAAAAGGAGTAAGAGCAAGTACCGCTTTCCCTTCAGGCCATTGACAAAATTATAAATAATCTAAATAAAGATGCTTGCAGCAAGAGATCTTGAGAATAAAAGAACGGTTCAAGAAGGAAAAAATATATTTTTAATAAGATTTTATCGCAGCCTGCTACAGACTTCTGAGAAAAAGATAAATTATTATTATATGTACGTACTTCGATAAACTCATCCCAACGCAGCATTAGGTTGGTCCGCTCATTTTCGTGTCACTGATGACGTGCGATTTGTGAATAGTAATGGTTCACAGGTCGAAATTATAAAAGCAAATGAATGCTCACTCATTTAGTAAATTTGCTTTGACGTAGTGCCATTTTAAAAAACTACTCAACTACGACGCTAATTCTCATTGCCAGAAATGAGAAATACGAAAGACACATCCGATACTGATCTACAGGCTTTTCCGTTTCCACTATTCATATCGAATCACGTCATGAAAAATAAATGTCAAAATACGTACTCTGAGACGCAAATCCAAAAGAGAGAGTATCTATTGGGAATTTGATAGTCATTAATTTTTTAATACAAAAAACGGTCGTGCTATATTCGCAAATGTTCTTTAACGTATAATCGTAAAAAAAAAGTATATTTTTCGAGGGGGCGTAAATATGTTCGTTTTGTCTTCTGACACTCATAAAGTCATCCGGTACATATTATGCAACGAGTTTGTTAAGCACATTTTCAAATATTCCATGTAAATGTAAACCGGGAGAGAAATTCTTTGACGTTCGCTAACAATTCCCAATAGTTCAAATGTGAAATTGCTCCAGCAGTCGATTTGAAATATTCGTTGTCCAAAAGAATTAAAAAGAATTGAATTGCATTCTCGATACGTACTGGAATAACATTCAAGTCCAAGTCCAAGAGTAGACGGGTTCAATGCCGCATAATACTATTAGCTCTGGTAGATTCCGCCAGACAATATTAGTCGTTGCTTGTCAGGCTTCTGTTAACGTATGTTTTGTTTGCGATGCACTTAACCTTTGAAACTATTAAGTACTGCACTCTGGTTCAAAATATTAATATCCTTAATCAATATAAAAAAATTTGATTCAGAGCTCAGGGAACGTGCTCGTAGCATTCTTAAAAACAATAATTCCAATTACCTTATCAGTTATGACTATACTAGTCACGCGATGACTGAGTACGGCTATCTACAACTGATAATAATTTAGGTGAAAACATGAGTGCGCTCGAAATAACTGAGAAGGAGAAAAAAATCGAAAATCACAGATTCACGGAAAAAGTGGCGAATAAATTTCTGATTCTAATTTAAGAATACAAAGTTCAGATTCAACGATGAGGTCACGTTACGTTATGTCTTACAGCGAAAATATTTTCACCGCGGCTTTTAAACATACAGTTACCATACCTTTAGGAGTTGATGATAAAACGCATGGAATCGTCTGCTCGAAATGCAAAGTCATCAAACAATGTACCAAAGAGAGTTACGTAATATCGAATAAAATTACACAGTTCTCCCAGGTAACACGTAATATTCCAAATGGCGCTCAAGACGCCTAATCGTGCAGTAATTGTCATTTATTGTTAGACATCTTAATCCTATAATCACCCTGGGGTCGAATTTGTGAACCTGGAAAATAAGTGGAACTATGCAGATTTAAAGATCACTTTTGAATGTATGTCTTGGCTAGGATTACGTGACGGTCATCACGAGAGATCGTATGCCTTTCGAAAGAGAAAATTTACGACCTAATATTAATTTCTCTTTCGAGGTATCGAAATATTCGATTATAATCACGGCTAAGGCCCATGTCGAAAAACATTTCCTTAAATCTGGCAGACCGGCCGACTGTTAGATGTTGAATCACAAACCACTTTGTCGGTTCTTCAATTCTGATCGGTTCTCGGGTGGATTTAGGTTGGTTTACTTAAAATCGACTGAAAACGAACGGTCGTTTGGTGCAATATTCCACATCTAATGGACTCTGCGTAATGTTTGCCATTTTGTCCTAGGTTGGATCTCAAAAACCGACCAGATGTCACCCCAAATTTCCAGTCAGTTTCCATCTGATTGTGAGTCAACTTCCCAAGTTACAACTTGATTTTCTTCCCTGTCCCAGCAAACTCAGATTATTACTATTATATTGCATTCGTGCAACGCAGTAAAGTAACAATTCTAATCTTATAGTACTACAAATGTTACAATATTTCGGTGTCACTGCATTAAAAGGGATACTTGAAGTGGTTTTAGGTAATGCTGAATCGGAATGGGACGTGTTAGTAACTATTTTTGTAACAGGTTACATCAGCATAGCACATTGGTAAGATTGATTGAAAGGACAAAACGGTCTTTTTACTATTCTATTATATCGACATCAGTGCGTTTACGGGAATCAAGTAAAAACAAGACGAATGGCAACGTTTGTTCGATTAATGAAATCATCATTTGCATCTCATACATCTGCTTTTAGAAAGGACTCATTGAATTTACGAATAAATAATTAACGCGGCAACTGACGCAGGCGGTAATAAGAAAACGATAATATTGTAGAGTATCTTTATCATAGCTCATGCCACTTATTAATAATAAGCACGTCTCAATTTTCTTTAAAAAAATTATTTAGTCTCGCCATTAAAGCCCAGCTTTGGATTTCCACAGATCTGATTTATCGGTTTTGTTTAGCGTTACGCAGTTCCCTATTACATTTAATCTAAATATGTATGTCCTCGTGTGCTAAAAAAAATCCACACGACTAACAAAACATTTTAATGTGACTGATTATGAGTCCGAAAAAAAACAGATAAATTATATAAAGGTGAACTGATTTTTTACCTGTAATATTAGCATGAATATCAATTGATCAACAATAATATATTCGTTATCATGGTGAACAGTATATGCTTTCAGTATTAAGATCTAAAAAAAAATGTTTTTCTAATACAAACTAACTTACCGCATACGGTATCGCACAAGCATCCGATTTTCTTTACCTGAACTTCGTGCCAAATTGCGACCTACAATCGAATTTGAATGCCTTTGGAAGTATAATGAAATTCATGTATGTATATGACAGGAAGCAAGAAAAAGGAAGACCCGTGTCAAGTATACATATAGGTATTTTTTGCACTTGCTGTATTGAAAATTAACATGAGTCCGCTTACGCAATGCATGCCACGTATTTTCCCTGACGATTGTCATCTGTCAGCAACTTATTTCCATCAGCCAATTAATCAGTATATTCATTATGTGGTGCGCAAAAACCAATCGGGAACTGGACCAATTTTTTGTTTGTTTTTTTTTTACTTGAGGCACTATAAACACTATGAATATTGATGCTTAAGTAAAAAATATGCTTATATTTGTTTAAAAAATGATATTAAAGTTCATATTGCACAAACAGCAGTCAAAACGCCCTATTGAGTCACGTGACAAAATGGCAGTAAAATCTCATATACGCATAATGTACATACTGTGTCCACGACCGTGGATATTATCAACCGACGTGCATAGGTTATCAATAATTATCAATAACACTTCTCATGTGGTGTGATAGATTATGAAAAGGTAAGCACTCGTCAGCTCGAATACTGGCATTTCTCATTGGCCATTTGGCTTTAAAATAAACTCCATATAAGAAAATGAGATTGTGACTTCACGGCCAATCATAAAGTGTTTTCGCTTTCGCACTTTATAGCAGTTTTAGAAAATTTTAACATCGATTTTTTAAATATTTAAGTAATAAATAAAATATCTAATCAGCGTTTTGGCATTCTACGATCATATTCTAGCAAACTACTTAGACAGTTTTTGAATTCCCATCACAGTCCAGTTCCCCATTCGATTCCTGGACGCATGAAGTCGATCATCTTGACAATTAGACTGCAATTAGCTGCAACAAAGACCGCAAAGATGCCGCTGCAGTCTGCAAGTAATTCAGCCGAATGACGAATCGTGGAAATAATCGATAGAACGAATATTGGAAAGGATTCTGCATGGACGGTACAGGCGGTGAAACATTCAGTTAGAATTAACAGAGTTACAGTAAAATACAATTTTCAATTTTTACCTTTATTTCTCGTTATTAGGTATATATACACGATAACAAAAGTGCGCAGGAATATGAAAAATGTCTGTTTCCTGGTGAACGCATTCGTTTTGTCGCACCCGCGCAAACTATTATTTATCACAGAGCGGTACACGATGCATGCCCGATCGGTCGTCAGCGGTGGAAACGAAAAAAATAAAAGAGAAATACCAGTGTCGTGAGACAAAAGAAATTTAATCCGTAGAGGCGAAAAATGTGAAACGGGCAAAACGATGAGAATTGGCCGATCACCGAGGATCCCGAAATCGGACATGCCGTTTGTGCAAACACGTCTCCGCGAGGGACTTTCGGCAACCGCTCGCTTCAACGAAGAAAACGCAACAGTGAAAAGGGTCGCAGGGGAGGGACACGAGAATCGAGGCTTTGCGACATTCTATTGACTTTTATACAAATTCAACGCAAAAGATCCGTTTACGTACTTTCGGACGGTTCTAAGGATACGACATTATCGATTGAAAATTAAAAAGAAAGTCTGAGCCCGGCACCTCTTCTCTTCTTTTTCCTTCTCATCTTACTCGCGTGCAGATGTTCTTATCTCTCTCTCTCTCTCTTTCTCTCTCTCTCTCACACACACACACACACGCACACACACACACACACACCATTTAAATCGTTCTTTATTTCATAAGACTATTTACAACTACCACGATTATTCCACTAGTCGTCAATCGCTAATCACTTCTCCTCTCGATGTCTTCTAAGGGCAGTAACCTCCGTACAATCCAGTATTATCTTACGCAATAAGTCATTGATGCACTCATTCTTGATCAGGCGTACTCGACACTCTTGAACCTCATGCGTGCCAAATGAACGTCACTTTATGCAATGATCGTATTTTACTGATACTTTAACACAGTTTCAATATAAATAAAGAAATATAGCACATAAAAAAACATTCTAGATTGTCGTAAGCGTTTCCAATTCAAGTTCAAATGGTATAGTAATGAAGATATCTCAATCTACATATTCTATCTTAATATACCCATCGGCAATAAAACTAATAGATAATCGCAATAATTAAGACCCTCGAAATCCATTCGTTGGCAAGTGATTTACGGACAATTGCATAATGAAAAAAATCAAAGTAGGTATATTTACAAATAAGTTTTGTGCGTTTGTGAAAAAAAAAGAACATCCAAAATAAAGGAGAATTATGAAAAAGTCTCTAATCGATCTTGCGCTCTCCCGGGTTCGCTGGGACGACGGTCCCTTCTTCGTAATTCGAGGTCGTAATCGATTGCTGCCGATTTCTATCTCAACGAGTGTCTAAAAGTTACTGGAAATCTCATAGGCGATTCCTCTAAAGTCTCTAGACACGTCGACGATTTCGACTAATCCACTTTGCTCTCTGTAGAGATGCAATTTAGCTGATAATAGAGCACCAGCACTCCAATCAATAATTTAATTCGGATTGGATTGCTAATCGTGTTTCTTTTTACACTTTACACAAAGCACATATGCACTGCCGACTAAGATGTTGCTAGCCAGTCCAGACAATAGGTGTCTCAAACGAAAGGAGGAATAACAAGTCGGCAATCCAAAGTACTCTTGTATCCTGGTGTCTGAACCAGATGACACCGGAAAGATTGCATCGCAGAGCGACGACTACGCAGAGCTACGCGTAACGTTTAAAGCGGCTAGACGCTTTAAGGATGACGAACGACTAGTATCTTGCGAGTCAAATTCAAACTCTTTGTTCATTATTTGTTAAGACAGTAATTACACCATGATCGATTCAAGCGAAAAAGCATTCGTTTCGTTTGACGATTCGTTTTCGCTTCGAGCTGCAAGTTGGAGATCAATTCGTTCCGTGTAGTCAGCGAGAGCAAGATATATAGTCGCGTATACGTGTAATGGATGCAGCGAGCCTGGCCAAGTGGCTGCGCCTGAATTGACCTACTTTTTTCAATTCCCGGCAATAGTTGCTTTTCGAGCCGACCGCAACTTTCCGGAAATCCAATGAGCCGCCAAAACGAATCAGACGGCTGACCGTCTTTCGATTCTTGGTTTCTGTCGCATCTACGGAGGCTGCGTCCTATATATTCCTCTATATTCTATGTACATATGTATTCCTCGATCGATGCTAGAAGCCAATTTGTCTCAAAGCTCCTCGAGATGCATCCCGCTTGGCCGTCTGCCAAGTTCCTGCCGGATTTCAAGGAGTCCAAGGCCAGCGGGAAGTTCTCTTCTATAGCTGATCAGGTGTTCGTGGCTTGTTCTAGCTAAAGATGTCTCGTTTTCTTCGTTTTTCCGATTGTTCGATTCACCTTGCGAAAAGGGAAAAGACGCTTACGAAAGCCCCTGAGAAATAAGAGAGAGATGTTCTACTTGAAACGGGCGCTCCGGCGATCCAGGTGAAGCGTGAACAACTCAGACTTTTGCACGTGGATGTCCGGCAATGCTATTGCAGAGAAAGAGAAAGAGAAAGAGAGAGAGAGAGAGAGCCCAGCATCCGTTAGATCAGCTGTGGAAAGAGACTGAAAGGTAGGCAAGAAAGGAAAGAAGACCGATTAGCTGACTATCTGGCTGCTGCTTGATTGACTGGAGAAATGCCCAGCAGGCCAAAACCATGACCTAGACCGTGAACTCTATTGCAAAAAGAGCATCGTCGCGCTTAAAACTTGTATGTGACAAGAGTCGAGGAAAGTCAGGCAAACGATAAGAAAACAAGTAGCGAGTAGCGAGTAGCGTGTCGTGGAGTCGTTACCTCTCGAGATGACGCGTATCGCGATTGTTTTGGGTGTCTGATTGTGAGCCGATTTCGAGTCTCGGCTTCTCAGCCCTACTAAGTCAGCGCATTCCATTCCACGCGCGTCGTTATATGCAATACAAATCTTGATAATGCTTCGCTATATGGGCCACGACTTTTACTTTAGAGGACGTCCATTACCGCCTCATCGGTGAATGCTAATTAGCGATTGCGTGAAATTCCAGGGTGCCGCGCGAGGGAAATTTCGTCTAGTACGTCGAAAGTAGAAAGACAGAATGTGGTGGGAATCGTATCTCAATGCAAATTTCTCCCTTGCCGTCGGTACTTGGAATGAGCTTTGGTAATAACTAGGAAGAATCTGAAGGTTAACGATTCGCCTGAAATTTCAATTATTTTGGAAGATGTATTACTCACGACCTTGACGGTCTTTCTCCTTCTCTGGATCAGGACAGCCTTCGACTTTTCTCTAGTTAACGCGACGTTGCGACAGTATGCTGCTGAACTTACATTGCGCGACAGCCAAGCTCGACGAATTTTCTACATGGGAATTGGGCTCTTTGAAATTGGGCCGCGAGGCAAAGTTGAGCCATCTTGAAACGAACCTTCCACGATCTCTCTCCGGGCGATGCGTCAGCACGCAAAGACAAAAAACCATCTGAGAGTCCAGAAATGTTTTGTGTCACAATAAGGACGAGGCTTCGTGCATAGTATTACCAATGGAGAATAAGGTGAACCAACCGAAAGATCGAAAGACCGAATGACCCATCCGTTATAAATAACTTTTAAAGAATATATTAATAAATTGACAATAATAAAATTATAATATTTTTAACAAGTCCTCACAATAGAGTCAGACTACTCGCGAACGACCGAACGTCAAACCCTTGTGCCCAGGAACCCATATATCCCGTGAACCTACTTTATTAAATCCACCCTTACCATGCTACCACCAGTTAATTCGAGATTAGCGTCGATTGCAACGTCCCAACGGCCAGCCCCGCTGGCGCAATAATAATCTTTTTCGATTATCAATCTCAATTTCATTTTAATCCTCATCTTGAATTGCCGAAGCTTGCACACGATAGTGCTTGCTCACGTTTATCTTTTGTTTTTCGCTTCCATTCCTTTTTTCTTCGCGTCCACCGAACGTCATAACCTTCTCACTTCTCTTGAGAATGTCCTCTCTTCCAGAGAGAAAGGCTCTTCGATATCTTTGGTACGAAGCGATTCGCAATCAGTCACTAAGTGAACTCTGTTGACGCTGATCCGTGTTATCGTACAGATTTAAACAACTTTCTTACACTTTTTTTACCAATTTTTTTTCATCTGCTTTTCTTCTATTATCAATGATTGATAATTGAAACCCTCATTTTGTCCCAACAGTGCGTTATGTTATAGCGGGACGAATTAAAGATTTATTAATATTAGAGATAACCAGTGGCCGACAATACAAGCTACAAAATCTCGACGAGATCAAGCTAATGGGCTTAATTGCCTACTCTTTTTTTTTTCTTTTCGTAAACAATCGTTCGTTATGCCACGATGACTGGAATAAGCTGAGCTCTAGCGGTATTCTCGAAAATTCAGAAAAAGGCCAAAAAAGCGCTAGCTGGATAAAAAGGACGGGCACGAAACATCCCGTAAGCTTGCAGTAGCACCCACTCGCTGGTCCTTGGTAATAATCCAAAATGGAAATCGACCTGCCTATTATTCTACACGCTTAATCGTCTGCTTCAACGTTTAAACAAATCTTTTGCTAATTCTGCACATTTTACTGCGTTCTCCTCGAAAGACGTTCTACTTCATATACTTGAGTAGCAGATAATTATTGTAAATGTGATAACGATTTTTAGTACTTGCGATTAGTAGTATAATATGTCTAAAGATTGTAATACGAATCGGGCGAGTGGAGCGGTCAGAATTGAACAGGGCTGCATAGCGACTCACGAGATTTTCCGCTTGTGACGAAGAATGCCTCTCACGTTGCATTTGATAACCTGGTGAAACGAGATGTGACCAGAGCGGGCTAGAACGTCGCACGTCGTACAATGTATTTATCTTAGCTCGATTAGGTTTGCACGCAGAGAGACAACAACGACGATACGCTCCTCCGGTTATCCCAATATATAGCTTTACTTACTTAGGATCAAGAGGCCTCGGAGGTGTCTAATTGGCTTTGAGCTTGCCGTTGCTGTAATCCGCGGCGATATGACTATTTCCATTGGCATACATCTTCTTATCGGACCTGGAGCGTCCACCTCCCAAATAAGCCTTGTGAAAGAATCTCGCGAAGAGGACGAAGTAGCTGAAGTACATCATCAAGCTCAGCCTGATGTTTACCCGGGAGATGTGGCACTCTACTTGATTTGACTCAAGGTACTGATATGCCCACACGTTGATCGCACAACCGATTATCATCTGCGTCAGTTGTAGCGCCGTGATCACCATTGAGATCCATTTCGGAGGTGAGTATCGCATTGCTTTCAGGGCGTAATACGAGTACATTATCGAGTGCACGCAGTAATTCATCACGATAAACCATCTGGCGGACGCCGTATACTCGGTATAGGAGAACCACGCGTAGAGGAGGACCGTGATGTGATGGTACCAGTGCAAGAAGATCAGCGGCTGTTTCCGCAATACGATAAATACCGTATCGCCCAATTCAGGAAGCTTCGAGAGCACGAACATCCATGTCCAGAAACCGGATACGCGATCCTGCTCGATGAAGCTGAAAGTCAGAATACCTTTTTCGTTTTCTTTCTCGATTATCACTCAAAATAGCTTCGAGCAATGGCGTAAATTTACTAATTCTAAGCTTTCGTGAATGTATATAACTGATCTCTCAATTTCTGATTCTCAATATAATTGACATACTTGCTCATTCGTCGAAATGATAAAACGATTATCAATGATTAATTTCCTGTTTTGACACTAAATTGCTAATGGAAGCAGAAAGGAGAATTAATCGCGGCAATAATGGCAGCTTGGGTCATCTTGAAGTGACTTTATAACTGTGAAAGTATGCAACAATACTCTTTGCTCAAAAGAAAAAAGAAATGGAAAAAGGAGGAACAAGCAACGAGTTCATAAACAGAAGCTTCGACTGGAAGATGCAGAACCGAATTTTTCTCACCTGGGTATACAGACGCTGTGGTAGAGACCATAGTTCCTGAGGACATGAATAAGCTCTGGAGCGGTCCTGGTGAACCCTATTATGGAGAAAGTCGCGAGGAGTGTGTTCCAGAGACTGAGAACACCTCTGAGGTCGAATTTCGGTCTGCTAGCCATGTAGTGTTGCCCGCCAAAGATCAGTATCATATAGATACCGCAATAGTAGAAACAATTCGTCCAGTTTTTGGTCATCCAAACCCTCGTGTCCTGATGAATGAATTCCTCTTCAAAATTGAAAATGTAAGAGTAGTTGGGCAGAGTAACCTCCATGTAATCCATCTTGTTCATCTTGGTGATTGAGTGTAGTCGGTAAGACCGTTTAATCTATTAATGAGACGATTAATTATCAAAACTGCATGATATACCGACTACGATAAATTTATCGGCAAGTTCAGAAATGGCTATGATTATTTGACTTCATCACGTGGTGCCCACGAGCGACGAATAACACGTTGCAGGTATCGTTTCGTAAAAGTGATACAACGAACTCTAACTAATCAGTTGAGAAATTCTTTTATCAGGAACATGAGATTCAAGTGTATTTAACGTCATATAACGTTGAATCGCCTGTTTATTCGTTACTCTGGAATTCAACTAAACGATTCTCCTTTAGCTCGTTCACCGTATCATTCTAATCATGCTACTCTTTACTGTAAAACGGTACACGTGGGTGTTCCGTAGCCAATATCACGACTGGCGTCCCGACGTCCCACCTCGCCTCGCGTGGAAATCCTTTTGATAAACGATAGAGAGGGCCATTTTTACGTGATTTATCTTTTTGCAAGTAGACTGTATTATTGTCAACGCTCGTTCGCGACTCCGCGTGACACGAGTGTCCTGCGCGGTTCTGCTTCCCGCGACCAATGGAACGAAGTAACGTAACCCCAATAACACATGATAATGCATCGGACAATCCTGATGCACATGTTGACTGCCCTGCCGCGTGCAGTCGACAGCTCTCTAAAGAACGCGAAGAACATTCACCGACGAAAATACGCCGGAACGAAATTCATTGCAACGATCTCTCGCCTTCGGGCGAGTCCGCACAATTTCCTTCAGCGAGTTACGAGACATGCCATAGAAAAGAACACGCGTTCCATCGCTTGCAAGAGTGAGTGGAGCCGAATAAGAGAAAGACAGAGCCACGAGAGTGAAAGAGAGATGGAGGATCCCAGCCACGTACGGCTCTAGAACCCAGTAACCGTCTATACAAGTACATCCCGAGAAAAATGAATGAGGTGTCTCTGCATCAACTGGAGACATCGGCAAAGCTGGTGCTCAACGTACCGTTTACGACTTGCGAGAAGCGGGTCAACCGTTTCAAGTAAAGATACCCGCTACAATTTCCAAAATCTCCAATGATCTTGACGAAGCACAGCAGTAAGATCGTTGCCTTCCTGAAAAACCTCGTGGAATCGAGTAAACCTTGATCCTTGGTACAGCGTACGTATAAGTCGCCGGTCGACGAGGCCCTTCACGACTACTAGTTCTCGTTGTGACGCTCTTCCACGGTGCTCCCGTAGCTTCTGGCTTGGTCAACTCGGTGCGGCGTGTGCGAGTCCCTTTGGAACGTTTCAGGCGAATCGATAAATAAATAAATACGGCAGGCCTAAGAAGCACTCCCTGAGAGCACTGGCCGCGCGCTGTCGACAGACCGATTGACTGAGACTTGTTGGCCGACCGGGTGTGTGGTTGGTTGCACGATGTTACTAATGAAATAGCCAGAAAGTAGGGATCACCTTGTCAGGAGCAGCCTACTGAGATTCGGCTTTCGCGCGGCGTCCACAGATTTTATAAATCGGAGTGTTACACACCGCACCGCACGGCAATTCCGAATCTCACGTTCACGTACACCCTGCGACGACCCGCGGGAGACTGCTGCTCTCTATCTTTTGTACTGGTACTTTAGCTAGTGAAGTCGTTGGACACTCCTGGGACCTCGGCGACAGAGGTGTGGTGTGGGAAGTGGCCACCAACAGAAACAGCAGCTACTTGCCGACGGATACCGACAAGATCAACCCACCAATCCCATCTTGTCTTTACTAGTCGCTCTCCCTCTATTCGACCTGCATCAGTCTATTTCCTGCTCATGACGTAATTCCGATCACCCGCCATCACTGAAAAAAACTAGACTGGACTACTTTTTATACACGATTCAATGTTTTCCTCCTGTGATAATTCTCTGTGAAAGCGATTAATCCTGCAAATAAAGCAATGTCTTCCTCTAGCGTTCCATTGCCTTCTTATTATTAACATTAGTGAAAGATGCTAACCGAATGCCGGTAACCAAGAGCAATTGAAATGAACGCATCCATGCTTCTTAGTTCGTCCAACCGCGTTGATGTTACCGTGTTGCCAATATGAAAGCAAGACATCACGTCATCGCGAAGAGCTAAACATTTAATGAGAATTCCATTTATTTGTCGATGCGATTAAAGTATGAAAATGTGAAAGAGTGGGCAGACTATTAATGTTAGAAGATCGTTTATGTGGTAACATAAAGCAGGATTTTCTTTTCATATAAATTTAATAAATCTTCGGATGTTGCATGGGTTATGTACTTACGCACCAGAGACCGTCTAACTCTTTCCATGATTCAAATTAATTTTGTACAATAGGTATATTCAAGTAGACGGCAGAGAATAAGGGGAATCCCAGAATGATTGAGTAAAAATAGTGAACAAAATAATTGGCGTCTGATACCGATGTGCCATTACTTAATGTGAATCCAGATGATAAACATGGAGAAGTATAAGCAATTGCGCGAAAGTTTTCTGAAAATTTCGGAACCTCACATAGACAATATAACATTAAATCAATTAAAATTGAAGTACGAGTATTGCATTAACTCGAATCGTACGATGGGTTACATAAAGGATCTGGAGTTTTTAATCAGAGTACTTGAAAAACGTACTATATTGCGTTATAACAATATCGAACCTTTTAAGTATATTTCAACGCAATATGTAAAAGATCCTGCTTTGGATTTGACTTTGAGCAAATATGATACTGAAATTAAGACTATGGAGTATTCACCATTTTATAAAAGTTGCAATCAACAAAGTGGTAAGAGTCTTTTGGCTAGATCACCATCACAAAATAATATCTCACATACGAATGCTTCCAATGATTATATGGGAAACAATGAAAATCCTGTATTAAAACCTTTATTGTCTAGTCCATGTTACCACAGATTGCTAATGAATGAACATATGTCTGTCCACGTCAAGTTCCAAAAAGCAATTAGGCATTTAAAATTAATCAATTTGCTTTACTTCGTTGGTTTATTGCTAATTATTATTATTATTATAATACTATTCTTTCTTGTCATTTATATTAAAGCTTCATCTCCTACTCCATCTATGCAAATAACAAATTTTGAAAGTGTAAGATGTATGCCAAATACAACATATGCTTCAGTAACAACGGTAGAATCAAGATTACCACGAATAACAGCATTACCAACATATGACCCTGTGGAATTGCAAACACGGTATGATCCAGTTCCAATACCAGGATCTTCCTTTAATAAGAAAGAACAGATACAGAGAAAAGGTAAGAACAGACAAAAATAACTCTTTTTTTTTTAAATTAAGTATTACTAAACATTGCAATATTATTTTATTTTCAGTGTTTCTACGTATTAGTGAAGAATTAGGTCGTTTTTGGAGAGACTTAGCAAGACATTTGGACATTAGAGAGTCTGAAATTGATGCTATAGAGAGTCAAACAAATCTAGATCTCAAAAACAAGGCTTACGAGGTAATTCTCAATAAATTGGCTAAACGAGTTGTCCGCAAATTTCTAACCGTGTCTCTTAAATAGGCACTGAAAATTTTCGCCGCTCGAAGTAACGACCATAGTTGGAAATCTGATTTGCTCCGTGCGTTAGACAAGTCAAGGCGCAAGGATATCAAAGAAATGGTGGAAGAACATTTACTGTCTCAAGACAAATAATTCTTTATCATAGTAAATATAAATATATAGAATGTGATACATTAAATGAGCCAAACATCTATAGGTTCACTGAGGTTCAGTCCTCAGCCTTTTGATACAATAGACATTACAATTATTATGAGTACTGATGTTATTGCATCATGTAATCTACATTCGGTATTTAAATTTACCTTTGTAAGAAAACAACTCTTGTATTATTTGATAAGATGTTATAAACTGTATTCTGTTACGATTGAACTTCTTGCGTTATTGTTTGAAGAATAATACAACTCATAGCAGACTGCTGTATTTGCATCGATGAAATCCACGTCTTTTAAAAGAGTGAAGACGAAACTGAGAAACAAATTACAGGGAATAGTTGAAAAAACAGATAGATTTATTTTGGAGAGCGTACAACGAAAAAATATAGCAGACTGCAGGTATCACTTCCAAAATATGCTTACAAGAAATATTTTACACTATGGTAATTTTCTATATAATTTTTCCTTGAATTTCCTCGTTTAATTAATAACTCATTTATTAATCATCACTCAGTCACGTATCACCAAAGAAATATATAATAACCACAAGACAATTTTGACAAACTTACAATTTCATTTTGTAGCATTTCTATAATGACACTATTCTGTTGATCGATAAAGTGTCTCAATGATATTTGCTCAGCAATATTCTTTCTTTTATCTTGATGACCCATTGAGAATACGTTATGGTGACATGGCTGGCGGTTTCAATGATATATTAATAATTATATTTAATCTGGATCAATAGCTTAAACCGTGTAGGTGTTTTTTGTAAGACTTCCTGCCTTGACCATCGTATCTTTGTGTATTTGGTAGCCTATAGTAACCTTTGATGTAATTCGCAATCGCTCTTTCAGTTTGCGTCTGCAAATAAAATTCATATGCCTCATAAAATATGATTTTGGCTTTACGAAATGTACACCTAACGTCAATAATGAACATACCCTATTTCGATAACGCTTTGCGAACGGTCGCAATCTGCAGTCCACACTCCCAATTTATCTCCCTTTGGTCTCACATTTACGACAGCACCACAGACATCATCCGAATATTCATTAAATGCTTCACCAATCATGCAGAGAAGGATTTCTAACCAAAAGTGGTCTAAATCAGTGACTCTCTGCTTTTTCTCTAAATTGATTAGCCATCGCCCTCCATTTTTATTTGCGTCATCTTCCCACATGGGCCGTATGCCCTGTTTGAACATACTGTAGTCACATCCTTGTCTCAACTCTGACGCTGCCTTTATATGGTTGTATAAACTGTTGTTAAAAATCATAAAAAGTATGTCAATACAAAATAGCTACTGTGAATACTATGAAACATATAGATATAATATTGAGTAATGACGATATACATGAATCTCTAATAACAAAGATATTTTTTTCTATACCTCCAAAAATCTTCAGCTGTATCGAAGCTGGTAATCTCTCTCTGGTTTTGTTCCCAATTCTTGGTACGATCATTTTCATAATACCAGAGAGTCCATGTGTTTTGCAGAGGATGCTTGATCAAAAGCTCAGGTGGAAATTCCTCCAAATTGGCAATTTCTTCCTCTTTCTTCTCTATCTCCTTCAATAGATAATTAAAAATATACATTAATAGCTGGTTAAACAGAAACTTATATATAATTCTTATATCATACTCATATTGTAACTATGTTTCAGATATTTAATTAAACTTTATTGCAAAAGCTCAACAATGTTAGACAAATGGTTTTTAGTTTTAGAGAATATTTGAAAGAGTTAAATTTGTCATTAAATATACATATTTTATCAATGATATAATTAGCAAAATGTATGTCCAGATGGCTAAGGCCAAGATCAACAAATCTTGAGTACTTCATGCACAGAAAAATGTCTAAGTCTTAATTAATGCAAAGGAACCAAAATAAGATGCAGAAAAGAAATGATAAACATGACTGATCTAATTTCTTAATGCTTATACGAATGATGAGTACAAGCTGCATTAGTAACAATAATTTAATTAAATCAAGATATCAAGAATATCATTGAAAATTTAGGACATAAGAAAATCAGAACTAATAGAGAAAATTCTTGAATTTTCTCGACAAACATAAGGTTATGCCCTTTTCTAGTATGACGAGGAGTTCAGTGTCGGAGCAGACGCGGGGGCGCAGAGGAAAGTTCAGCAAAGCAACCATGCTGCTGCATGCTGCTTCCCGAAATCACTGAAAATTTTCGCAAACTTTTGACGATAAAGCGGTTTCCCAAATTTCCGTACAGATGAAGAATATTACTGTTTCATCCGGGATGCGAAATTGCTGAACATACCTCAATTTCTTCAGTGTTATTCGTAGCCATGTCACAGAGGAATGAAAGTTTCCTTCAACGAAGCGCCAGCAACGGCATCTACTGACAAAACTTTAGCTCAACCTAGGTCTTTTTTTCTTCCCGTAAAGATATTGCGTGCGCTACGTGCCCGCTCACTAAAGCGACGACGCACTCAACGCACAGGAGGTTTCGTCGGTGCACGCTGAGAACTTTCCAAATATTCCAAGCTTGGAGGCTTCTAAAGAGAACAGAATCTGCTTCAATCTGCTCATACACCAGGAATTGGCGCGCCTTATCCTGTCTCCTCCCTTGGATTCCGGTTGTCGGAGACCCAGGTTATGCTATATGAAATTTTCCTTGGGGTGGGAGGTACCGTTAAAGCTGCAGTGAAGACGCGGGTGAAGAGAATTGAGAAATATTTAGGACAAGAAAACTTGAAAAAACGTCCGCTAACCGGTCAAGGTTTCAACTGAATTCTGAGTCTTCTTTTAGCACTTTATCTTTTTCAACCAAGAGAGGATTGAGGAATTGAAGTATTCTGTTAAATGCAAGAAATTTTTAAAGATACCACATTTTTAATGATCACGACCACTTAAAATGACTTTTGTTTTTTTCTTTTACAGCTTGACGTTTTTTCTTGTTTCCATTTCAATTCGCGACTGTTTTCGCAAGTGATGACTTCGACTTTCATCTTTGTTTCTTAGGAAGGAATGATACATAGAATAGTGCGCGACGCCTACCGCTCCTACATAAGTATACATATTTCATCCTACCAATACATATGTATATTGAAAACGTATATAAAATGTATATTCAAAATTTCCACAAGGAAACGATTCGCATTTCTTGTTCTTTTACTAATCAAGGATCTAAGCATGGGCGTTCATCAGACCAGCTATTCCCACTCCGGACAGTTTTTTCTTTTAATACATATTCATATTGTCTTTTTAGAAATTCTATGGACCTTTGCAAAAGCATAAAACATTTATTGCGAATTAGTAAAAAGCCTTGTGGTCCTACAGTAAGATTCAAGTAGATCTACAGACCACTACAGACTTCTACAGATCTGAAAGGTATCCGGATACCAAGAACGTCCTCTTACCGACTGGTGTTTGCTTCGAAAATTTTCCCTCTCGAGTAATGGCTCTGCAATTTTATCGGTGTCCTTCGAAAAATACGAACAGGGCAGAATAGGGGTTGGTGCGCCTGTTCAGCGTGTGGCGAGACACCCCGCTATAGGCAACAACCCCTCATACCGAAATATTTGTGTTGGATTTTAGATATTCTTCTTGGAAAGTCGCTTGCGGCAACAATATTTCCAAAATGAAACGATCGGTAAGTGTATTATTTAGATTCTCATAACAATTTTTTATAAAATATAATGAGCATACATATTTCAACCGCATAAATTCGCTATTCTAGGTTAGTTTAAGAGTATAAATAAATTTTATATATATTTATATTGAAAGTAACGCAATTATTTTATGGTGAATACTGTAGGTTGATGAAAAACGTTCTGATCAGTTTCACTGTATCATATTTGCTCTGTGTTATGCTCATATCAACATTCATTTGCATTTCTAGTGTACTTTAGTGAGGGTATTATTTTTTTAGGCTACCGAGGAGAATGGGGAGACCAAACAACCCCTGGTAAAGCAGGAGGTACTTGCTTTCACATATGACAACTCTTATGCCACTTATTCCTCATCCTCAGCATCTCCTTCAACTGCCAATCAACCGCTTCCAGGACAGCCACCACTACCTCCAATGCCACCACCTCCAGGAGCAGTTCCTCCACCACCTCATGTCTTTGGACCTGTGCATTCGCAAGTGACCCCTATTCAAACCTGGGCACATGCACCTCCATGGCAATGGATGACTCCTCAAACCTCTCCTTTACCACCTCAATCTCCTCGAGATATAGCTACCAGTACCTTTCAAAGAGAGATGCCTCTCAGAGGTAATTACATCAGAAGAGACAGGTTCAACCACAATAGAAACAACGTTTACATACAGAGAAATAATTTCCATCGTAAAAACAGAAGGCACCCAAGATTTGAACAAGCACAGGGTCAATTTGATCAAGCTACATACTTTGGACCTGCAGTAGCCGGAACAATTGGCTTGGACTGGCAAAGAAATAATTTTGCTACAGCCTCTACTGACGCCCTAATAAATCACATGTCTGTTGCAATGTCTAATCACCAAATACCTTCAATACCACCAGGACTAGCCCACGTTGGTAGACACGGGGAAGAATTAGGTGACCAAGAGGCTAAAGTCGTTTCGGTAAGTAAGCAGCTTCATCAAAATTTTGTGTTGTTTATTTGGAATTATTTTTGTGTATCTCTTTCTAGGAAGAAATCGTAGTCAAAAAGAATAAACAAAGAAAACCTATGTCACAAAGCTATCCTAGCAGGCCGTGGAATCGGGAAGATGCAGAGAGAGCTTTACAGATTGAGAACGAGTACAATAAGACTGTAAAGGCTCAGAGTCTAATCATTAAATTTCCCGATCCTGATCTCAACAAGGACATTGTCAGAGAATTCCATTCCGGCATACAAAATATACATTTTCAAAGTCCAAGCGGTCCTCGATATTGCTTTATTCAAATGGCTGAAAACGTTAATATCGACGAGGCAATAAAAGAGTTGGAAAAAATTCCTTTTGGAGTGGGCCATTTAAAGGTAGAAAGGAAGTCTTTGAGGGATGAAGATAATCCGATGCCCGAAGAAATTGATCCTTATACTCTTTATATTGGAAATTTACCGGAATCCGTTAATGTCAATGAGGTGAAAAGTAAATTTCCTTCGGCAGCTAGAGTGGATGTTGGATACGCTCAAAAAATGCGAAATACACGGTAGGTCCAATTATCTAAGTGAAGTAAGATATTATTTACTAATGTAGGCTAATGATCAATCTGCGTTACATTTTAGTTATGCCTTCATAAGGTACAATAGCGTCGACGAGTCTATATCCGCTTACAAACAGGCACATGACCTCATGTGGGATACGAGAAGTATTATAGTAAGATTTCGAAGACAGCGCGGAAACACTTGTCTACCTGGAGAGTCGAAGCCAAATCTAAAACGAGTTAAGGACGAGCCAGGATCTGTGGTTCACGTAAAGAAAGAGCAACAAGCCAATTGTAAAGACGAAAATCAAACAAAACCGGCCGAAAATGCAAAGAGTCACAGTCGGTTGCAGGTCGAAACTAATAATGCACAGAATAACAAAGTCTCCATTCAGATTCAGCAACAGAGTGTCTCTCTGATGCCGACTCCGCAATCAACATCATCATTACCAACTTCTATTGCTCCTGCAAAGACGGCGCAAGAGCAACAGCAGCAACCTTGGGTACGTGCCATTCGCGATACGATAAGAGAATCTTTAATGTTTCAATAAGGTCATGAATAAGTTAATTATTTACAGACGTCTCAGCTTTCCCAACTACCTTCGGCGTCGGAGGCACCGCCGCCTCCGCATCCTGCAGAAAGAAATACGGTCGAAGAAACCATTATGCTTACGGAAATTAAAGAGGAACCCGAGGATTACGAGGATATGGAGATGGCTGCCGATATTCAAACGGATCAAGAGGTTGACGATGACGATGATGAGGAAGAGGAAGATGACACGGATGACGATGACGACGATGACGATAACGAAGAGGAAGATGACGATGAAGATGATGACGAAGAAATTGATGAGAACGAGACTCTTGTCGATGAAAATAAACGAGACACTAGCGTCAAGGAAAATGAACCGACGGATGTGAGTAGTTTTACATTCTTTCTGTGCGTTAAGAATGTCCTATTTTCCACAAGAATAATGCTTATTTTAATAATTGCTTAATCATTTCAGCATCTCGACCAAATGTTTAATGACTTAGAAAACATGGCTGGAGACATCGGACTGTAAAACTATCGGAAGTAATAATATCTGAATAAGAGGAATGGTTTTATCGTGATATAATTTCCATAGAATTGTAAATATTTCAACGTTTTATGTATAATGTGCATTTAAAGGTAATACTGACTATATGGCTCTTGTCTGAGTATTTTTAATAAGTAGATGTATCCTAAAGGGAATCGAACATCAATCAATCCACGATGAATTATGTAAATCATATTGAGCATTAAAATTTTACTCTTTTTTATTATACAAATTGCGTTTTCAGTTCCGTTGACCGAATATCTGTGTTGGTCGTCACATTCCTTTCGAATTTTTCAATTCATTAGAATATTATGTTAGATCTCAAAAGCTGTGGTCAAATATTGTATGTAATATGACTAAATAAAAGGATAATATTTTAAGAACGTATAAGTTATTTATAATTCCCGCTGAAACAACTTCAAAACGTCTCCAATGCCCTCTATTTCCTGCGAGAGTATACCTATGTTACAATATTCGAGAGCGAGTTGGAAAAGCGCGGGCAAAAGAGTCCACCATTTCGTTAAATCGAAATCCGGTACTTGTTGCGTGCACGACTCGTGTTCAACGTTCCGACGCTCGTTCACTCTGCACGGTTTAGACTATTATATCGGTTTTTAAATAGACGTAAAGAAACGAGGTTACGATGTTCGAAGCACGTCTAATTCAGAGTGTAATCCTAAAGAAGGTCTTGGAGGCAATTAAGGACTTACTGACCGAGGCTACCTTCGAATGCTCGGATTGTGGCATCCAACTACAAGCCATGGACAACGCTCACGTTTCTCTGGTTTCTCTCAATCTGAGAAGCGACGGATTCGATAAGTACAGATGTGATAGGAACCTGTCGATGGGTATGAGCGTACCTTGGTAAGAGATCCACATATCATGATAGTCTAACGCGTTGCAGCTTAGAGATGTCAGTGGCAATGACACTGAACAGAGGCTGTGAATCCAGAGTTATAATGAAACGGGGAAAATTCTTTTTCTTTGTAGCATGTCGAAGATTCTACGATGCGCCAGCTCGGATGACACGGTGACTTTAAGAGCGTGGGACAATCCAGATACTATTGTCTTCGTATTCGAATCTCCAAAACAAGATAAGATTTCGGAATATGAGATGAAATTGATTAATTTAGATCAGGAGCATCTTGGAATTCCTGTATGTTTTTTTAACGAGTTTTTTACAAAATATCTTCCACATCTGCTTTTATGTTTCAAGGATGAGGAAATTAATGAAATGTTATTTCATGAAATGTCTTTTAGGAAACTTCGTACTCTTGTGTAGTCAAAATGCCATCTCAAGAGTTTGCTAGGATATGCAGAGATCTAAGTCAATTTGGAGATGCTATGACTATAGCTTGTTCCAAAGAGGGTATTAAATTCAGTGCTGCTGGAGATTACGGAACAGGTAAAAGGAATTTTGAGTGCAAAAAATACTGTCTGATTTAAAAAAAAATAATTGCAAGCGGTACTCACCCCAACCAGCTTGTAGAAACTGTTGTATGGTCTGATGTTTAACATTGTGAAATCAAACAATCTTAGAACCACGAAACTTCCATACAGACTAAGTGGTTTGAGCAATAATTGCCAGATACTTCCAGTAGATCCTTTGTTTTTTTTACTTTAAATATATATAAAAAATGTTTTGATTTCATGACATTACTGTCACCAGAATAACTGTTTACACTTTTCAAACTTTCCTTGGATATTGAATGTCTGAAGTAAGCTAGTCACCTTATATTCATTGTTATTTCCCTCTTGTACTTGCAGCAAGTATACAGAGCTTTGATTTCTTAAGTACATGAATAAAAATAATTGACCTTACTTCCAGTTGAGATAATGGAGGTCTGGATTACATTTAACTAAATAATGATGTCTTCTTTTAATATCAACAGCAAACGTGAAGTTGGCACAAACAGCCGAGACAGAGAATCAAGAGGAAGCTGTGGTCGTCGAAATGAAGAAGCCAGTTAAATTAATATTTTCATGCCGCTACCTAAATTCTTTTGTGAAAGCGACTCCGCTTTGTCCTCAAGTCCAGTTGTCAATGTCAGCCGAAGTTCCATTGGTATGCGAATATCAAATTGGGGAAATTGGCCACATCAGATACTACTTAGCACCTAAGATTGATGACGAAGAAGACAATTAATGGAGCTCCACTAATTTGGAGGATCATTCGTTTGTAAGAGACCGTTACTTTAATTATTTGATAATTACATTTTTCACGATAGTTCATGAATTCCAATGTTGTGCGTATTCTTTCAAAGTGTTGTAGTTTCTTGAAAAGTGAGTCACTCCTTTATCAGTTAATATGGACAGTATTGGGAAGAAAGAATTCTTACCTTCAAAAATACGAAATAAGTAATCAGGATAACGATTGAGGAGGAGGTGGCCGATTAGGTGTAGCGCTAGGAGAAAAACTCATAGAAATTACGAGTACTTTGAAGGTAATATATTATTCAAAATGTACAGTTAAAAGTTATTTGGCTCGTCACAGTGTTAGCGCAACGTAGAATTGACACTAAAGTTCGTAGAAGGGTGACACGTTCATGGTTAGTAAGATAAAATGATGTTGTATCGTAAGTTTTATATCCTCCCTTGTTTTACTGTGACCGTATTTTGATAGCATCGCATTTGTAACACGTAAGAAGAATCCAATACATTTCCAAAACTTTTTGATAAATTTCGAATATATATCTTATTTTTGCATCCTATCCTAATCGAAGTTCAAAATTTAATTTATAGACGTATCTTACCTCTTATGCCTATATGTATAAACTACTTTAATATAAAAATACATAATTAGCTTATAAACTGCGGGAATAAGAGGGCTACCATGGATGGAATAGCCTAGAAGTATACAGTTAATTCTTACTTAATTTGGATCTCAAATGATGACTAAGAGTCAAGATTTCAATAGCTGACTAAAATTAAATGAGAAACAAATTGGAGGATGTACTGTACTAAGCCTCCAGTTTATTCCTGATTTAACATTCATTGTGTACTGAATTCTTGCACCTAAGTAAATAAGTAATTGATCGTAAACGGCAATTTAAACTAGGAAATATTTTACACGCAAGTACACCTGCGAAGACCTCTAAAGATTATTAAGTCATTCATTATTCTTCATGCATACTCGAGTTACTTTTCTATAACTTGAAGTTTAAATAGATTTTTTAAATCTTTTTGGAATAGTATAGTACGATTCGAAAAACAACTCGATGTAGCAACGAAATCAAATTCTTTGGCAATATTACTCAGCCTCTTTGGTTCTCAAAAACCCTGGTATTGCTTCTTCGTTGTCAACAGAAAAATATGAAGCGTATAAATCGATTTACTGAATCTTGAAATCACCTGAAGAATTTCACTTTCCGTTTTTTCGCAAATTATAGAGGAAGCGTTCATGTGTCTGATTTACTAAAAAAAAAATGTCGATGTCGCCCGAAACTAATTTGTAAACCTAGAATGTTTTCCCGTGATCGATGTAGCATCCACGCGGCGACAGGTACTGAGCGATCAAAGAAATAATTATTCAAGAGTTTGTCGACGTAGCAATACTTTGTATTTTTCTTATTAATGTGCACACTCATACGAAAGTCGATTCATACTGTCCTTTTTTCTCTTTTTTTTTTGAATTTTTATCATCAAAAATGAATTTTCAGCACGACCTTCATTTCAGACTCTCTAGCTTCCTACGATACTCTTGTACGAATAAAAAAAATAACGTTAGGTGAGAATGGTCGTCGCTGTGTGTGATCACTGCCTTAAGATTGAGCTCAAGTTTTCATACCGGAAAGGATAAAAGATGAAAGACTCTAGGAAACGTTAGAGAGACGCTAAATACATAAGAGGCTCTTTTTAAGCATTCTTGTTGCCGTTGCTTCCGTAGAGGCTGGGATGTACGAATTTGTCGTGGAGGGTTCGCAAATGCCTCAACAGATTGCTTTTCACGTTAAAGCCTTTTTTACAATAGGAACATAGGAAGGGCTTCTCGCCCGTGTGTGTCCTCTGATGTATTACCATGGACGCGTGACTCGGGAATACTTTTTGGCAGATGTTGCAGAGTTTCTGGTGGCTGTGAACTCTTTTCGGCTTTGGAGGTGCCGAATTGTTCATTAGAGCCAATTGCTCTTCCGTGTGCTCCGTCTGAATGTGCCGTACCCATTCTTGAGGCGTTGGGTACATATTACCGCATAGGTCACATTTTAATGGTGGGAAATCTTTACTGTCGTCATCGACGTCGCCCTAGAAAAAAAGGAGCAATAATTCAAGATCGTCTGGCACCTTTTTAGTGGCGTGAACATAAGGTAGATCCATACCTTCCGTTTTCTTCGACGATTTTCCGTCATGTCTGCATGTGTGAATTCTATATGTCGAACCCAATCCGATGGCCGATTGAACGTTTGACTGCACATGTCGCATGTCAACGGTGTATATTCTTCTTCCTCCATGTCTCCATCCTCGTCGGCGCTGTGCACTATTTCCTGAAAATGAGGAAAAAAAATTAGTTGCAAAATGTGTGGAAGAAAATAACCTCACAATCAGTTTACAGTTCTAATTAGAATTTGAACATACTGGTTTGATGTCAATCTCATGATCAATCGTTAGGGATTCCGATGGGTCGATCGTTTCTTCCCAATCGATTGGCTCGTCCTTCACCAGGAGTTCCAGATTAAGCTCCGTCTATTTAGACATAATCGTTTAAATGAACAATCGTTCTTGAAAGTGGCCTTTCAATTAATTTGCTAAGTAGACAGGAAAGGATTTTACATTTTCTCCACCTTCGCTTCTGGATTTCGTCGATTCTACGTCGCTGCTCACGCTTTTTCTTTTCCTTCCGCTACCCTCCAGGTTCTCCTTGTTTGTGTTCTCCTCGTTATTCTTATTTTCCTCGAGAACCTTCTTGCCTTCTGCCTCCTTGACCTTCTCCTCGGCTTTCTCAATGCTTTTTCGCTCGGCACCTCTTTGTCCCTGAGAGGTATTCTGAGTTGTTGGGGGTTGCTGCACAGTTTCTGCAACTTTCTCCGGGGTAGGCTGAACAAGTTTGATCTTTTGCATTTGTCCAGGTAATACAGGCTGTTCCTTCTTGTCTCGTTCGACCTTTTGATTGTTCGACTGGATATTTTCCTTCTTGCTGCCGCTATTGGATCTCCAGAGTCCACGGACTCTGAGAATGTCGCCTGCTTTTAGTACTCCCTCAAGTTGATCATTGGTGACAGTGGCCTCCCCACTGTACATATACTGGATTAAAATTTTAAGGGTCCGGTATCCAATTTCAGTTGGTAGAACCTGCAGAGAATATTCCATCAACGTTTACTTATTGTTAGGAGAACCACTTATCTTGGAGCAGAATCGCTATAATATTTACCACTATTATTGGTGCATTGGTATTAGCTCCAAAATGACAGGTTTGAAAGATGTGACTGAGGTACGAAGAACAGGCAGCGAGGACGAATCTATGAGCAGCTACATGACGTCCACAAGAAGTCGCAAGAAGGACGTCGGCGAATGATTCTGAATGAAGGAGAGTGGCGACAGAGCTGTGGAGATGAGCTCCATAACTGTGCCACTTGAGTTGGTAGTTTTCGGAAGCAGCGATAGCCATTTTCTCTGCGACGAAAAGACAGTTTCAACATGTCATATAAAAGTGCTTAGTCGCAGGCAAAAATATTCAGGAAACATTTCTTGTTTGTCTTATTAAAGCTATTAATGGTTGAGATGGAGATGCTTCTAATTGCGAGGACGTATCACTACACCTTATACGAGCACACTTATACAACAACACGTATTGCACAAACTTCTATCATCATTCTGCACTGGTCAACCCACTATCAGGAAGGCTCGAGCCCTGACGAAACGTTTTTCACGGTCACACGCTGCACGGAAAAAGACGAGACCGAGAACACTCGCATTCAATCAGACGAACAGACAGCACACAACGCTAGTAGCGTTTATTTATTAATTCGATTTTAGATGGAAGCTAGCAAGGGTAAAGACTCACGGATTGCCCCCGAAGGAATTAGGCGTCGACGACACGACGTCGTTGCGGGTACGAAAGGTTCGACTCGACGGACTCGACTGACTAGGTAGAAAATAAGAGGGTGCTCTGTAGGGATGCGAGGGTTGGTAGGCAGTAAGGTTCGGCTCGATGGGCTCGGCAGACACCTGGCTAGTTCTAGGGGTAGGATTGTCTCAGGTACGGGATCTCCACGACGGTTACGCTCACGTTAAAGGATCGGGGTCGTTACTGCGAATTATTACCTGAGGACATCGGTTGGTGGCTGAGGGTGTAATCGTAACACAAGGTTTCCCAATGTTTCCCGGGTTTCTCAGGCTTTTTCACGCTTTCCACGCGTCGGTGTTTTGAAAGGCGCTTCGCGAACGGGGCACGGGGCAGATATGAGCATCGAACCGCCGCGTAGGGGCCTAAAAATCGATATTTCGGTCTTTGCTCCATCCTCTGCGGTGTGGCCGTGCGGCCGTGTTCGTTCGGCTAGGTAGGGTGCCCCCTGTTCATCATCGATTTTCCCGGCTACCAATCGCACGCATCCATTTATCGCATCGATCGCCCGAGCTGATTTCAGCGTTTGCGTCCGTCCGTCCATCCGCCTGCTCTCTCATTCTCCCTCACTCTCTCTTACTCTCATTTGCTCTCGCTCAACGATTCACTCTCCCGCCCCGCTCCGTTTCCAACTCGACTCTCTTTCTTCACCCGCCGGCTCACATCCCCTTCACTCTCTGCCCCTCCCTAGCAAGTCGTCAACCATGACGCTCTTCTAGCCCAGCGATCCTCGCAAACCTCCAACACCCTCCAACCTTCCTAACTTCCCCGCAACTCATTCTCAGCTTCACTCCTCTCCGCCCATCCCTCCCTCTTTCTCTCCTCGGTATTCGTTCTCACCCTACCGCAGTAGCTTCTTCGATATCCATATCCAGCGAAACGAAGCCACCCTATTACAGCCTCCGTACTCCTTCCATTTATTTAATTCTTACCCTCATCCCTCGTCCCTTACCTCTCTTGGTTTATACTTCTGTCCTTATTCGTTTCTGACCATTTCCTCTATCTTCTACTGTCGCTATGAATCCACTGGTAACCACTGATCGATACGCCTTACTATTTTATCTAATCCATAAACATGGCTTTGCATTTTCTTCCATCATAGTTTATGAGGTTCTTTATGTGCAGGCTTTTCCTAGAATAACATTAGTGGTCTGTTTTTTTTAAGGATTTTAAATACGCAGATGACATGCAACGAAGCTCGTGGCACCTTCCTGGGGGATCTAACGAAGGCTCAACAGGTACGAAAAACGTAACTTCAGGTTCTTAGTGAAAGACAATACAAAACAGTTCCTGGCTGCACTTTCTGCCAATAATTTGAATAGCATTATTTCGCAGCTTGCCAGGGTGCCGTTCAAAGCGTAGCTCTTCGATTTTTAAGATTCGCAACTGCACTACTGCATTGCGTCGACGACCTATTTTACAACGGGGACGATAAGTCGCACGCCCTCCTGCCGTTAAATAATCAATTTCTCTGTCCGTTACGTTAGGCATCTCTGTTCACTCTCGTTATCTGTCATTCCATACAATACACATGCCAAAAGTACAAAGGGAAAAATTGAGGAGAAAAGTCTAATTATAAAATCGTTTTCTCTGCGAAATTAGATTAAGATTAAAATTTACCCAAATAATTTGTATGCGCAAAAAATAATATTTGACAAAGACATTTGTAAAACATTGCAATTTCAATAGTCTACCGTTACGAATCCCTGGGCGTATAAATGATTCTCCAATAAGTATACAGGCATGAAGGCTGAGAAATAAAAAGCTCCGAAAGTGACGATGCAGATTCCCAGTAATATTTTGGAAAGTGAAGGAAACTAAGATCAAGCCTAATGGTTCTATGATGAAGGGTACCTTGTCAATGGTCATCCGAAAAAGTTCGGTGTGGTGCGATGCTCACGTGGAGCTCTGGATCACGTGGCAAGTGGTGGCAACTAGAGACTTCTAGTGCGAGGTCGCCACCGCCTCCTAGTGGCGATCAGCACGCAGGATTCGGTTCCCCATAAATACGCGATATTGTTGTCATTGCGGAACGGATAATGCGTGGAGAGCAGTGGAAGGCCTCGGTACTTTGGAGGATGTATCTGGACTGATGTGCGTTCCGATAGTATGTCGAAGTCGCGCAGACACGAACGGTGCTGGACAACGTCCCTGAAACTGACCTAGATGCCAATGGATTTTCGTCTGTGTCTCTTTAATTATGATTCTGAAGTGAGTGCACTTGGAGTCGGTGACGGCTAAAAAGGTGACGATGGTATACGGAAAATGAGTTCACGGCTTTTTATAGAATACACCCATCGGCGGGCCAGTGATGCCCGTATTACATCCGGAGATGTCACGGCTCACCACGAGATCTCATTCCGTTTGCGCGCAGTTTGCCGGAATTAGGTTAAGTTGACCTGGGGCCAGTATTCTTATCATAGTGCAATTAAGTGCCGCCCGAATTATCAACGATCTCGTATATCCAACGATTAAACATAAGTTGCCACATATTTCCTGTTTCCGTTTGCTGTGCATCCTCTGCCTTCTTCAGGTGGATAATTTTGTAATTTTGTTTACATTGTGATTATAGCGATTATCCCGTTCAAAACGATTCCTGAGTCAAGTAGCCAGAATTCGTATTTGTCGGACACTCTGTATACCACCAAATCCACAGATCCACATTTCTCTTACTTACAGTTGCACTGGGAAACTAGGACGGACCAGGGATGACTTCATGTACAATCACCCTATGATATCCAAAGACTATTGGCCTCTTCGATCGGATTTGACATCTGGATTACCATTATTATTTCATTCTTTAGATCTTGACTTCATATAGTCTTGATCTGGAGAGAGTTTTTACTCTGATGGTAGTTCTATTAGTTTAGCAACATCACCAATCAACATGCCGCACGTCACCAGGAAGTGGGAACTGTTTCCTGGAAGAAATAGATTCTGCTGTGATGGCAGAGTTATGATGGCACCTCAAACTGGTGTTTTCTATGTCACAGTTTGCTTGATTGCAGGGACAAGTGGATTATTTTTTGCATTCGAGTAAGCTACAATCATTATTAAAATACAACTACTGTTTAATCCTCATTCTTTATTATCAAGACAATTATATTTCCACTGAATTTCATTCAGCTAAGTTTCCTCAAAGAACAAATTATTTAGCTTACCTACAATAAATATACTAATTTCGATACTGCTAGACTCTTCAGTTTTGGCATATGATCCATTTTCCTATATTATATGGACTCAAGATGCAAGTCTGTAATCTAATTCGAACATGTGAAATTGTTTTCAGCTGTCCATTTTTAGCAGTGCACATAACACCTGCGATACCAGTGATAGGTGGTTTGCTTTTCATATTTGTAATGGCTGCTCTATTTCGGACGAGCTTCAGTGATCCTGGAGTTATTCCTAGAGCAACCCCTGATGAAGCTGCCTACATCGAAAAGCAAATTGGTGAGTATTTGTTCTCACAGAATAATGTACAATCTCCTACTTGTCCATGAATTTTTGTAAAACGTTCAATAAGCAATAGAAAATGCGTTAGAATAGAGAAAATACTTCAAATGTTCACTGTGGATTTTTAAAAGAGTATATTACAAAGAGTATATCGTAGCGTTACGATTTACCATCCTGCAGATAGCCTCTTTTTCTTTTTGGTAAATGTGCACTCGATGACGTTATCAGTATCATTTTAATGGTATTCGATCATTCGATGTCGGTGACGTGAATTTATTAACAAGTAAAACGTTATCACCGTTTTATCAAGAATGAGTATCTCTGATTAGAGATATTTCACTGAGTTAGCAAGCATTTTTTATATCGTTTAATTGCGAAGAATCCAACTATTACACGTAGGCGTCTCTTCTTACCAAGACATGTATAATGTTCTGTTGCAGAAGTGCCAAATAATGGCAACTCGCCGACGTACAGACCCCCCCCTCGTACCAAAGAGGTCTTGGTCAGAGGTCAACCAGTCAAATTGAAGTACTGCTTCACATGTAAAATTTTTAGGCCCCCCAGAGCTTCTCACTGTAGCCTATGTGATAATTGTGTCGGTACGTAGTTATTGGAACGTGGAGAGACGTCAAATTTGATGGACATATTCACCATAACCGTCTAACGGATGAATAATCTGGGTAAAATTTCAGAGCGATTTGACCACCATTGCCCATGGGTCGGTAATTGCGTGGGACGAAGAAATTACAGATACTTTTATGCGTTTATCGTCTCTTTAGCATTTCTGTGCGTGTTTATATTTGCCTGCGCCATCACACACCTCATAATGCGTAAGTAGCGTCAGCACTCTGAGAATTCGAAGACTTCTGCCTTGTTTCATTCTCTCTTACCCTAGTCTTGTTTTCAGTTACGAGAGACGACAGACCGTTCCTAGAAGCCGTCAGATTATCCCCCGGTAGCGTAGTTGTCGGGATTGTATGCTTCTTTTCTGTTTGGAGCATTTTGGGTCTTGCGGGTTTTCATACATATCTCACGACGAGCAATCAAACTACAAACGAAGACGTAAGCTCAGATATGCCTGTCACGAAATTTTTTTTCTTTTTTCAAATATTGCTCCTATTGAATTTCATTTTACCTTCCTAGATAAAAGGTTCATTTACAAGCAAACGAGGTCAGGAGAGCTTTAATCCATACAGTCAGGGAAACGTTTGCGGGAACTGCTTTTATGTATTGTGTGGTCCCGCACCGCCCAGCCTTATTGGTAATCATCCATTAATCGTTCTAGCATTTATACCGTCTACGCTGAATCTTCATTTTGATTTATCTCTCACAGATCGAAGAGGCGTAGTGACGCCTGAATACAGAGCAGAGCAGGAAAGAATCGGCGACGATAATGTCATCGCAAACAACAAAACATACGGCACTGTTAAGATTGTGCAGCCACAGGTACAATTCCCTACCACGCTTTGAATGACATCGAAATACGTGAACCGGTAGTTTTTGATCATTCATATAATATTTCATTTCAGTCTAACGGTATGGGGATTCCAACAAATCCAGGTGGCGACATAACGGGGTCAATGAATAACCTCGTGCCAGGTCAACACTCTCCGCGATTGGAATCGATGAACGGTGAGTTGACGCTTTTACGACATCCCTCGCGTTGCCCAGAGGATCTACCAAAATATCCGCGACAGTACATTAACGATACTTATGTACCTAAGTATCCCCCGAGACGATGCTCTCAAGAGAGCGTTAAGCACATTAAGTATGAGACGGGTCGTTTCAATCCGGATGTTCATAAGTATCCATATATGTGCGAGGAATCCTTGCACAAGTATCCACAGAGGTGCAGGGAAGAATATCACAGGTGCTCCGACAACAACCTGATATACGATCAATACGTCGAAGACCAAAAGTATGCTATAGATCTTCAGAAGTATCCTCAGAGATATTCCGAAGATCCACTCAGGTACAAGAGTGACGATCCGAAAGTCTATACGGATCTTCAGAAATTTCCACAACGCTATTCCGAGGATCCATTGCGAATTTCTCACTCTCCACATACTCTCAAGTACAATAATTTGCGGTGTACCGATCATGGTTTCAAATATCCCATAACTAAAAGCATTTTGCCGGGAAAAATTTTGGGTGCTGGCGGTATTCCCATCATTGGGCATACCGCCATAGGTCTTGTGGTAAATAGGTTTGGATCTGAACCACTGGCCAATGATCTTTCCTACGCTGAGAATTCTCTCTGTTCAAATGAGAGTGCGGAGGAGGATCTTCTGAATAGGCGTTTTATCATGAGTTCGATGAGTGACAATGACGACATTTAGCGTTCGATGTAAGTTCTGCCTAGTCGCGTTTACATTGAAATGCGGAATTGTTTGAAGGGCCGATGGAACAACCAAAATCAGATAATCGATAGACGTCTCCAACGACTTACACTTCTTTGACTTTCTCATTTCCGGCACATGGCATTTCATTTATACACTCAGACCTCGATTAACGTTACGTCGTTCAATGCTGTTTCGTTATTTTTTATATATGCTTTTGTAAATGCTCAGTAAAATAGTGATTTCCCAATTGCCCGGACTCCCTGCCGTACCGTACCACATGTACCTCGGCTCTAAATGAAGAACGCACCCTGAACGTTAATCAAGGTCTTACTTTACTTTCATCCACAGACTGTAATCGTATTAACGGAATTGTATTTTTATGATACTTGGTCTTATCTTATCAGGCTAGTAGAATGAATAATTCGATCGGTCGTATGTACAAAAAAGATAGCTCGATTAGATTTTTCCAAGTTTGGACTCGCTATAAGATTGTACGGAACTTTTAGACTGTAGATCATAGTTTATAAATAGATAATTTTAGGAAACGAATCATTTGATTTCTTTGTCGTTGACTTGGAAATGGACGATGAAACTATTTATTTTGTGAAATTGAAAAAATAAGATATTCTTATTGAATCGAATCGAAGTATAGAATAATATGGTAATCGTAGAACTGAATCAAGGATCAGATTAAAAATAGTCTTGTGCATAGAGTCAGAAACTTAAAACGTAAAGCATTTTTCAAGATATAACAAGAGTAACGAAGTTAGTGCTTTCCTAACGGGTTTGATAATTTTTTTTAAAGAATTTCATATTTTTTCTATACTGCTCGGGAATTTAAAGGACGTTTTTAATTTATAAAGAGTAAATATAAGTTGTTTAGCATTTAAAAGATTATTTACATGATGTCTCAATAAATCATGTTTCTTTGTTCTTTCTAATTACGTCCAATAATCGAGGGCTCAGTGCATACCGTTCGGTAAGTTTATCTTTTTACACTTGAAGCATCCGAAACTCTTTATGTTCCTAATACGTGGGTCAGATTTGTTTTGAGCATTAACCATTGGATACCCATGTACAATTATCGATATTGCCTTTAAAACACAATTAATGTCTTCACGGTATCCGATTTCGAAAACACTGAAAAACATTGAAGGCTTTTGGTTTTGTGACTAATTTATTGAGTTTTTGGTTTTAAGTGTGAACTTCGTAGTTGGCGGTTGTTAATGCGACTTGTACATACATGTATAGCATCAGCCAAACCTATATCAGGCATCGATTCTAGTCGGTTACGTGTGAACCATGCTGAAAGATTGGCTGGAAGAGCCATTATAATGAAAAGAGTCAATTTCAATTGAAAGGTCTCTCGAACAGAAACCTGACGATGGGCATTTCCTCATTAAATAATTATTCTCGTGATTTTTCGAATCGTTTGTCTGATATGGAAAATTTATAGAATCGTCCTCCTTCCAAAGACTTGGAACCTCGCATCTCTTATTGATAATTTCTTTCTAGGTAGCACTACAAATAGCGTGAACCAGCTGGTGGCCAATGAGGTGCCTCTGGCGTCTCTTAATATAACGCCGATAGATATCGATGAAATCGCGCCGCTGCCACCACGACAAACCGTTGGCGCCTCTTCGGGATTGGACACGACTTCCATACCGCCAGTGATAGTCACGACTCCGCTCTCAGCATCGAGGCTCAGGTTACTTCAGGACACGACGATGATAGAGTCCGCCCTGGACTTGGATTCGCTGGAGGATGCAAGTGTAGGTCGAGGAAGTCAAGCGGGTTTAATAAAGATGGCTGCAGTTTAAAAGTCTCTCTAAATTTCAAGTTTAAAGTCGATTTTAATTATCCTATTCTTCGTGCATCCGATGCTGCAGCCATCGTTTTATGCGCCGTCATTTAATTATAGTTAATTTAGCGTGGTAATTTAATTTGAAGAGTAGCCAGACGTTTACGTTACCTCACGAACAATAATTTTCACGTCACCGTAGTATCATAGTCAAAATAGACTGGAGAGAAGAACTAGAGAACGACTATCGACCGAGCGGGATTCTCTTCGCTGATCGGAGGGTCTCCAAGACCGTACAAATGAATATCCGTCCTATCGATGGCCTATTGCGGGAAAAGGGCTCATCCACGCGCGGACGTGCAATCCATTCGACGCCATACAACTTCAGTGCAATCTCTTGATTTTTCCTTACGCTTACTTTACAAAGGATTAGTCTTATTGGCCATTCGCCTTTACTTCAGTTGTTACTTATTGTTATCTTATCGAAGTTGGGAAACCAACATATACCTATATGTATAGCACAGCTGGAAAACGTTCCCTTGAAAACGCGACCGGCGTTTAGGATGCAACTTCACACGCACTTAAGTTGTGACAATTGTGTAGCATTCCACTTGAGGTGAGCGCAAAGGCCGACCATCGACCGAACGGATATCAGCCGAAGGCGTAGTGAATGAATAGGATGCTGGAAGAAAAGACACTGGCTACTTTCTGGAAATGACGTTGGTCGTTCTAGAATAATTTGTGTGCTCGGTAATGAGGAGAAATGTTTCCTCTCTATAGCCGATTATTGCCTTTCTTTGCCTCAAGTCGTTGTGTACAGTGTAAAAGAATATTGTAAATAGAATTATGCAATTTACGTCAAACTGCTGAATTATTTCGCCAACATCCGGAAATTGAACGTGTGATGAGACAATGTCAATGAATTATGTACAGAGCATTTTAAAGATACAATTACCACTGCCTATTCTATGAATAATTTTTGTATCGAGTTTGCATGTTGCTTGTTAATTCGGCGTAACGCTCACGTAGATATTATTTGTACGTTTAAATATTGAGTAATGGAGAGTATATTATATTGATATAATTAATTATTGCAGTACGATTATCATTATTGCTATTACAGGGGTGATGTGCGAGTTTTTTTGTATATAAAATTGTGTATATGACTCTATATGTATATATCGTATATATTATATATTATGTAAAATAGTCATAATATAATGGAAGTTAAAAGAAAAAAATGATGCTTACCATTATATTGGAATTTGAGTTTTTATCCCTGATCGTTGAAAACGAAATTGAAAAATATTTCAGGTTCCAGTTGCCCCAAGATGTGCATGATAAAACATCTTTATTTATCGTACATGAATACACATCTTCATCATTCATTATAAAAATACTTTCATGACGCGAAAATCGCCATGTTCATTACGTTCATTAGGTTTATAAGGCGTTTATGAGAACAACCCGTGAGCTACGTTCCAATGATATGCTGCTACATTAAATAATTGTATTTCGATTTATACATGGACATATACAGCGTGAGATTTCTGTGGCCTGCTTACCGAATCCCTGCGAATTCACAGACACCCAAAAATGTTTTCTTTCACGTAGATTAACGTATGTAGCATTTATATTCAAACATTAAGAACTTCCAATATGTCAAGAATTATGTTGCATCACATACAACTCTAGGAAAATGTAAAAATCCCATAGTTTATTTGTATCACCAACAAAGTACAAATATGTTATGATTCCCATGTGATTTTTTCTTTTTAAACTCTCGTTTAGTATAACTGATGTAAGAGAACAGCAGCTACAAGAGCAAGAAAAGCCAGACTGAGAGCAATAACATAAAGGTCCAACTGATTATTCTCTGTTGGATCTTTAGCGCGATCCATAGGCGCCGTCTCTCCCTCGTTGTCCTCGTAAAATTCCGAGGGATCTACGCGACCATTTATATCGTTTAATATTTCGTCATTTGCTCCATGACTTTTGGTACTCACCAGCTTGAAGCTCCAATTCTTTTTGAACACTGCTCTCTTGCACTTCCAAATCTAAAAGCTCCTGTAGAGACACGAGAGCCTCCTGCGGACCTTCGCCAGGAAATAGATAATCTGATAACGTCACCTTACTCTGGGGCAACGCTACAAGTACCCTTCGTGGGGGTTCGTGAAGTGTGACATTTTCTAGAGGAAGTTACAGATTTATAAGAAATGTATGTGAATCGTACGGCCGATGTCCCATTAGATTAAAAGGTTTTTACCTTCGGGTGATCCGTTCTCTTCTTCGATTAGACTGTCCCAATGCATTTCTAGTCTGCTCGCGAGGGATCTCATGATGTCTTGTTTTAATGCAGTCGTTGCTTCCTCTATGCTTGCCTTTTGATGTACAAACGTTCTACTAACTAATTGACCCACTAATCGCATGGAGGCACTGCAGGATATCAAGCTCACGTTCGAACTTGGAATTTTTGGCTGCAGTCAGCGAATGAATTAGTAAATTGGATCGTATCCTATTGGTTACACATGTTTGATTGTACTCACACAAGGAACATAAAGACTGGCGTGAAGAGTTTTATCAATGGAATTGGAATCGTTACTTTTCATTTCTCTTCGATCTTTTTTTTTTCTTCCGATTGCTTCCACAGCATCATCAGGTGATCTATGTTCGCCCTCTATTACTATTAAGGCTGAGTTCACCGTTTCTGATATGCTTTTTAAAATGTCCTGCAAAGCAACATAGCATTGATGATCCTTGATCATGCGTGCTTTAAATAAAGGATGTCTGTACTGTCATACCTGTAGCTGTTTTTTTAGTGTATCTGGATTTTTATCTAATGGAATTGCAAATAAACGATCAAAGCCTATACAAGTTTCAAGTTGATGCCACTTAGTCGCCTTTGTTTGAAATTTCCATTCTGCGGGTTTTAACATCCCAGCAGTATCGATATCCAAGGATTTACATACGAATCTGTGGATCAGTTTCGTTAAACATGGTTCTGTAATAGGTATAAATATAATTTACTTTTGAGTGATGCTGTTGAAATTCAAAATGAGATTCTCTTTGTCATTGTTGCCATAGAGATATTTATTTGATCCTAGGTTCTTGCGTATCGTTGTAACAACTGATTTGAGCCTTAAAACTGAATTGTTGTCATTGAAACTGTCGCCTGGTCCAATTACAAATATACCAAGCACCCACATACCACCAGGTAGCATTCTTGTGACCTATGGACAATGGTGGTTCATTCATAATTTCATACGAGTGTCTTATATGAGTACACTTATAAAATAAAATTTACATGTTTCGCATGATCTGCAACCCACGTATCAGGAATATCATTGATGGATTTTATATACTTGGGAGTGGTATCAGAATGGATATTTGTTGTGGAACTTATTAAAGTCTCCTCTATAACATCTTTGGCTGCAGGAGGAGGTGTTCTAGCCAAATGAACCACATAGTCTTTTTGTGCTGTACTCTAAAATAAGGAGGTATTAATTGTATTTGTAAATGAGGATACCGCAAAATATTCTCATATAAACTAGTCATTATCCACATAACCAAGAGGAACATAATCATTAAACATAAATGATCTTAATCTCGAAATTTTTTATTTCCTCAAAGGGCAAATTGAGTGTCTCACAAGAAAATAAATAAGTGGATTTCACTTGCGGGGCAATGCACGTAAATTCACACATTCTGCGAGCAGCTGTCACGTATCCAATTCCAAAGCTGAATGAGATTTGACATAAAAATTTGAACATACAAAAGCCGAACCTGTCCCAAAATGAGTCCTATAGTGTAGCCATCTGGTCGCATAAGACTCGTTAAATATGATAGAAGATATTCCTCTGCGTAAACAGTTCGACCCATTTTTTGACACTTTATTCTGCTTGCAACAGCCTTTGCAGCAGTCTCTATTTGCTCCTGATCACTGCTGATCACTCTCTATCGGCTGCTATCTGCATCCAGCGCGCCGCGTCCATGTCTAGGGAATATTGGGGATATACTTTTTCCCTATAATTCTCTGTCTGGAAAGAACTTATAGTGATTGAATGAAGAATTAAAAAACTGTACTACTTAATTTACAATTTTCTAATGAATTTAGGAGATATAACAGCTACAGCTGGAACGACTTAAAAAATTAATATAGGGCTATCAAAAAAGTTGGTAATAACAATTAAATAAGTACTTCGAATTTGTATAACACATTGAATCATTTTAACTGTTCTTCGAGAAATATCATGAATCCCATTTAAATAGATACATAACGTGTACGACATATAATTTATATTTATTTAAAGTCTGGTGTGCTAGTATCTGGAGACAGATAATGTTTAATGTACGGCTGGTAAGTGAATGTCATTGTATTCGTAATTTTCATGGATGAATCTTAGATAAAAGATTATCCTTAACTCAATAGGACAAGTATTATCAACGGTTACTTTGCCTCCAGGTTAGCTCCTGATTTATCTTCGAAATCATGTAAATGATTGGTTTGTGGTTTTTATTATCTGTGCTGTACCTTATCTGCATCGATACTTTGAGATACGCATTTTTGTAATCGACTACAAGCGTGCCATTGTAAACCAGACACTTGACTCGAAAAAATCCACAACTCAAGAATCGTTCTTTTTAATCGCTAAAGTGCAATGAGTATCCTTCGAAGGATATCAGTTATTGCTCTTTGTATTGTGCTTTGCATCTTCCAGCAAGTAGATTCGAGTGAGTAATATTTTTTGTTTTTATTGACAGAGGCCTCATTCGGTATAGATCGTTTAAACATTATCATCATTAGTCAGTGAAATTCATTTATCGAGTGCTTCCTATAGTTCTACTCAATTGTTATTTTCTACTAAGATATTGAATATTGCTATAGGCAATAAAGAAATATGCAGGCATATCCTCGTGCGCGAAGCTCATTTCGGTTAAATATCTGTTAAGTACGTATCTATGATATCTATAATACGCAATGGGTCATCGTTACCAGTTAAGCTTAAAAATTAACGCTCCAAATAATTTCTTATCAAAATTTAGTATCGATTAGATATCAGGAAAATGTAATTTGTTTAATATATTTCACACAGTCCAGCACTTTGGAATTTTTTTGCAACTCAACATATAATTGCCAATCCGCATTCTAAGAGAAATGTCAGCGCTATTGGCGAAAAACGTGTATCGTCGCATTCCGACAAATTTCAACAAATAGAAAATTCAAATGCGCGACCAATGTGCTACGCGTCCGCATAGTGTTCCTTTGATAAATAACATTCACATCACGAGTTGCAGTCATCAGTGATTCATAGAGGATTTTGAAAATTTCTAAAATGTTGATTAACAGCTGGCAATTGCGCCCTCCAAAAAGAGGATGGAAGTACAGTAAGCACAACCGAATGGAGTTTCGGTATTAATTTGGATAGCATATTGGATACCCAAGAGAATGGCACTACGCTTCTTAATTTTACAAGCAGCAATATTGCGGACATCAGTTCGATAGTCCCCGATAGTACAAGTGGGCTGACTTTCATGGACGCCATCCTTGACAATGGTCAATTGATCATCAGCCTCACGGATAACTTTATTAATTATGAGGAGTATGAGGTATTATACTGGTTCGATAATTCGTCATGGAGGATCCATATTATCAATAATCTAATGATTTTATATTTTAGACCTCTACAGTGATGAAAATAACAATAGCATTTTTGTGTTCCGTCGATGCAAGAAGTATAGTGAGTCTAGCTTGAAATGACACTGCGTTTTCAAAAACTTTCCGTAGATTCTACTGATACTTTGAATTTTGACGTTCCAGGAAATTTATCAACCAGTCATCGACACGAATAATCATTACCCAGAGTTCCAAGATGCTCCCTATAGTTACTTCCTGCCTATGCCTTTTCCTTCAAACTTTCCATTGCATTTATTTGAAATCATCTCTGCCAGGGACATTGATCTTACCAATACAAATATTTCATTCACCTTAAATAGCTCCGATCCAAATGCCGATGGTTTTACTGCATCGTGGTTATCTCAGGATGACACTGATACAAAACTTCACTATGCCAGTATGATGACTACGGTACTACTAAATTTGGCCAGTAACGTCACCTTCAGTATTTACGCAACGGTTGGTGGAACTAGAAGTTAATCTGTATGCATTAAATATTTTATGATGTTTATTCATGAAAATAAGTTTTCGATATTTCATACTGCTCAGGATACAGGAACGCCGCCTCTCACGTCGGAAACTTCCATAACTATTTTCGTGAATGAGACTAACGCCGTTCCAGTAGCTCCTCAGTTCAGCCTTCCAATTTATATAGCCAATTATTCCGATCTCACGCTGGAGGAGGTAATTTCTTTTAATTTGGCGATCGATGCACTTGGACGTCCTGCATATTAAATCTTTCAGGCAGACGGAACTTTGCTAATATTTGATCAAGGAAATATAACGCTCAGTCAAGGTGCAGACAGCACAGTGGCTTTCAATTTGACGAGTCACACTGGGGGTGTGTACTTCTTTACTCTTTATACTGAATATGAATCGCGCTTCGATTAAAATTTTTTTCTCTTGCATACAGACTATGCGAGCCACTTTGAATTAACCAGCAGTAACGATTATGCAACACTCTATCTCACCCTGACAAATCCCACCGAGGAACTTCTTCTGGAACCCTTCGTAATTCTCACACTCTTCGTGAGTAATGACTTGTGTCCCAATGTAGTACTATCTATGATAATGACTGTCATTCGCTTCGAATTGCTAGGCTACGAGAACTGGTGCTTCCGGCACAGGATTAACTATTCTCCACATTTCATTACCCAGCACGCCGTGTTCAAATTCGCCTGCCACCACGGATGCTCCCACGTCGCAGGAATCTACTGAGACGTCAGTTACGTCAGATCAAATAAGTACGAGCACGACCGATACCACTGACTACTCTTCCACTAACGATCCCATTGGTAAAAACTATTTCTTTCACATTTTACGGTGCTTTGGCATTGCAGACGTGCCAGACTAGATAACTAACGTATACGTTTTATCAGTGTCTACGACTTGGATTACCGATGATACTTCGAGTAGCGAGAGCGATGTTCCATACAGTTCGACGGTGTCTACCGTATCTACGGACAGCTGGAGTTGTCCTGCTTGCACCTGCAACACAGAATGTCCAACGACGGTAACCCACGTTACCGAATCTTCAACGGATTGCATTTGCGACTACAGCACGATTACGGACAGTTCTGATGTTACAGATTCCTCAGATTCTACAGTCTCTACTGTTTCAACAGTAACGACGTTCCCATCTACCGGTAAAGATTCACACGGTTAAAGCGTTTACTCGCGCTACAAGTTTCGTCCTAAATGAATTATTTTAGACTCGACAGAGACTACGAACTGTCCAGTGATTACTGTTACGGAAGAATGTATTTGTGACGATACAAGTACCACGAGTACCACGAGTACCACGACTAGCACGAGTAGCACGAGTAGCACGAGTAGCACGAGTAGCACAGACGCAGAATCAGATTCGACTACGCTCTCTGATACGGATCTGGAATCAACATCTATAAGTTCATCAACCGAAGAACAAACGGAAGCTAACACAATAACGACCGCGGCAAGTCCGACGATATTCTTTTCTAAGGATCTTTACAGATTTGAAGAGTCGGCTACATTCACAGGAACCTTAATGATCGAAACTGCAACAGTGACAAACGGCGACGGAACTGTAACCTACAGTACAGTTATAAAAGACGGTAGGAAGGCTTGATGATGAATGGTCAATGTTGCGATATGCGTCATCGTGAAATATAATTACTTTTTATTGCGCAGAATACTTGAACGAGAGGATCTTCATCGATTCCAATACAGCCGAATTGCGAGTAACGGCTACCGTCAGTCCAGGAATCTACACTTTTGGTATCGTAGCGACTCTCAAGGAATGGAACTTATCTACGAGCTCTACGGTGCTTTTGATAATCAGTTCAGTCACCGAATCCAATGGAGAGGAAGTCTTTGGGTATGCACTCCAAGTGATTGAACTTGAGGAGGAATCTCCGCATTCGAATGTCCTGCCACTCGATGACAATGATTGCAACTACACAATATATTCTCAATCACCGGACCAGGGTTATTTTCTTTTACCTGAATCGACTAAAATCGTTTTTGCGTTTAGGTAATATTATAATTGTAAAACGTAAATTTCTAGATTGGTTTTACTTGGAATCTGCGACTTTGAATGCTCGCGAGATCGATAGAGAATCTTCCTACTTTGAGGATATGCATGTCGCTCAAGTTCGCATCATAATAGACATGTCCTGTCCTAATGATTCCTCTGAGGCCATTCACGCAGACTCTGCGAGAAGAAAACGCGATACGGAATATGAAGTTATTACGAGCAACATTCCATATGTGAGAACAAGAATGATAGTCACTGTAATTATAACAGATATCAATGACAATGCACCGATTTGGCAACCGAACAGTCCCAGTGTCATAGGACATCCTGGCTACAGATTATCTCAGCTCGTCCGCGCGCCGTACGTTTACAAATTTTCCGTGAGTAATAATGACGCTGCCCACGACGAGGATGATAATGGCGATGAGAATGACGAATCTAACGATGCATTGTGGGACAAAGAGTGATCCGGCTGTAAAGATCGCGTGAGAATTCAGTGTTGTTTCTTTTAGGCTACCGATCCTGACCTTGGGGAAAATGCTACTATAACGTACAGTCTCAATAATGATGCAACGTTTTACATTCATTCGAGCGAAGGTACCATGTACATTCAGCGTTCATCTTATGTGGAAGATGCAACGGAAGTTACGCTCTTTGCATCGGATCCTGACCACAGCACTCCTTTTCCAATAACGATCAGATCCCTGGAAAGTTATCACGTCGCAGTCTACTATTTCGAGAATGCTGTTCTCGAGGATTTGAGTGACATTATCGAAGAGATTATTGAGAAGGCCGGATATTGGATTGGTACGATAGACGCGGCCGTGGTATCTGATACGGATGTTACGAATTCGACCATTATCGGACCTAAGATATCTTCCGATAGTAATACTTTGTTACGTGTCCTCGTATACGGACTTCAAAGTGGTGAACCTGTCAAAAGCGCGACACTCGTAGAGTATGGCTTAAATATTTATTGCTATCTTCGTCAAGCAATGATGACGGCTTCGGTAATTCACATGAACTCTTAATTTTAAGATTGGCAGGCGACCTGTTGCTTTCTTGGAAACTCCTGGAAAAGGACACCCTAGATAACGTACTGCTACAATCTACGTGCGACACAAATGACCAAGACTTCAGCACACTTGGATTCTGGATAGTCATGGGCCTTCAATTTCTCATAATCGTCGTACTTTTTATGATCATTATTCTTTGCTACTCACGATGTAGATCGAAATCAGCGGTGGCACCACTCGAGTCAGTCATACCTGGCAGGGACGACGAAAGCTACAATGACATCCACAAGTAAGAAAATCGTTCTCGGCCGACGAAGGTCGTTTCGATTGACTTTGGTATCCTTGCATATCGTCACGTTCTATCTGCACACACGATCAGTGTGGATCCCATTATAGCACTGTGTCATGCAATTATGCACGGGAGTCTCTCAAATTGTGCAATTGAGTACTCACAGATGCACTATTTTATTGCCGATAAATGTGCTTGCAGGAAATTCTTTCGAGATTCGGCTACCACGATTTACTTGATATATTTTCAGAAAATCTTCAATTACGCCTGCCAGGAATTCAAGGTTCTTGTTAAACGATGCACAGAATTTGAAGTAAGTCCAGTCGTAGTAAGCATTGTAGGCTGAAACACTAGTATATTTCCGTTTTCATTTTCATTCATTCATTTTACTTGATTTCAGTAACAATTCGAGCTCAACGGAAGGTCGACGGAAGTCGGTGGCTTTTAAAGAAACAGTTGATGAAATTGAAGTGGCGAGACTTTGAATGAATCTACTAAATAAGATAGAAGAATGCCGGGGAAGGGAGCATCGTGGATGCGTGTCAAATGACAGTACCAATAAGACTTTAACATTGTAAGACATATTTCCATACGCATAATTAAACGTATTAATGATAAATTGATAAGGAAGGACGCGAAAGAATTTCTCGCGTAGAAGCGATTGTCGATTGTGCAACGTATCCGTTGCGTCGTAATAAAATCGATAAACTGCGTCTCATTGCTAACGCAATGCGAGCACTGGGTGCATACTTGGCACCTGGTTGCCCTAACGAGAATTCCAAGTCCTTATCCACCGAGTAGAAAAAAAATAGAACGCACTCGTCCTGCTCGGACTACAAACAGGCCGACGCATGTATATTATCAACTGTTTCATATCTATCGATTGGATGTATGATTGATTTGATGCACGTAGTCGGTTCATCGGATGCAAGATAATGCACTTGCAGTAGTCACACTGTATACATCTGATCCATCAGTAAAATAAGAGTCATGGCGATTGATCATAAAAGAGGATAAGGAAATGCATTAGTTACGCCAAATTAATTCTTTTAAAAGTGCCATGAGGCAGCTGCCCTTTATCCCGCAGTTCCATCCCAATGATATCCTTTCCGACTGGTATTCACCGATCAAAAACATGCCTCCGTAAAAGAGTCATTCATTCGGCGCAACTCGTGTGCAGTGCGTATCAGCTTCAGTTGTCATCGTAGTACATGTAGATACATACGAGCTATAATACACGCCAGCATCTTATGCATGTTGTATACATTAGTATAAGAGTAAGAAAGACCACAAGACGCCGCAAGAGGCCGCTAGTCTCACGATCGTGATACCAATGTCGTTCTCCAGTGCAGCCTGTGGAGCGTCAAGTTTGCCAGGCCCCCCGATACTCTGTACAGTATAGCTCCAAAGTGTGTAGTTTGTGTGTCGGTGGGAACGTCGCCTTGTGTGGCAACACCAGCACATGTTCACGAAGAGGCGAGCGGGTTCCCCGTGCGTGCGCATCACCGTCAGGCACACTGCCAAGGCCCGCACACTTTATAAAGAGAACCCACGCAAAAGCCAGCGTCGCATACCTCAGCTGCTTTACGGCGTTTACGACTAACTACAATTATCATTGGTTCGATCACGCGGCCTATATTTCGGTTATTAGACGGGTGATGTGATACTTTAGAGATCTGTAAGATTCCATGAGGTTGGCTAATCATGGAAAGGCGGTGAAAAATTCGATTTTAGTGAATCATTCGGATGCCAGTTGTTCTTGATTCTTCGCTTCGCAGTGTTTACAGACGCAAGCCGTCTGAAATCCATGACAACCGGCGAGGCCACCTTTCCATCCGATAGGTAAGTCGCGATCCATCGATCTCTCGATCGATCGATCGAACGGGGAATGACCAACCCACGAGGATTACACGTAGATTCGATCTGTTTCTCCGATTTTAAGTATAATTGTTTCGTGATTGTTGCCTCCAGTGTTCGTATTCGAATTATATTCAGTGAATTGTAGAGTGTACCATGAAATTGAAGCTTCGTTTTATTGAGGGCCGGAAGTAATAGAATTATCGTTCAGTAGCAAAGTATACCTAGAGGAAAATTATCAAATTAAATTTTGATAAAGAGCATGTCGTGATGGAACTTTGACGTATTTTCCTGGCAGACATAATAATTTTATTGAGAAAATCAATGTTTGATATTGGAATTCCAGGAACGAACACGTGCACACTTCTCATGGCGCATATTGCACACCGATGATTTTTATCTAATAGCTGCCGGCGTAATCTTCCCCTGTCGTATCGACTGATAAAATATCGAATTTACGTCATCAGGAGAAGAGCAGTACAAGATAGAAGGAAGCAATATGGCCATCGCGAGGATCAAGAGTTTCATAGACAGCAGTATAAGGACAGTGTCCACTCCGCTCGATCGCACGGCTAATTTGGAGCCGGAAGTCGGCATTAGGATCGTCCATTCACCGACGGCGAAGGCTCTTTACGTGACTGTGATCGGTGCGAGACACTTGCCTCTCAACTTTGGCTTTACCAGAGTCAACAGTTACGTGGTCAAGGTAAGCTGCAGTCTAGGAAGTTCTAGGAAAAGGAGGTGGCCAGGGTAATAATTAAATGTTCATCAGGTAAAACTTCTTCCGGGGAAGGAGAAGTTCGAGACTACGTCGAAGAGTGAGTCTTGGCCTCAGTGGAATGAGGAATTCACATTCCCTCTGCGAAAGGAGACCAAGTCGAAATTTGGCAAGACAAAGATTACCGAGGAAGAAATTGGCGGCTCGAAATTGATCGTAGCCACTCTCTATGCTGTTCTCGAGGATAAGCCATTGATAGCCACTGAGAAAAAAGAAGCTGATAAGGACAAAGGAAGTTCATCGGGAAAAGGCGAGACTTCGAAGAAAGATGCAAAGAGGAAGGATGCCGCTAAAGATCAGAGTGTCAGCCAAGATTCCGCCATTGGTAAAGGAGGCAAATTGCTCGATCAGTTTTTCGGCAAGGGTTCCGATAAGCTTGGTAATCCAAGTGAAAAAAAAGGATCCGTTCGGGATAAGATTTTCGACAAGAGGAGAACCATTGGCGCCATCACGATTCCTTTGGACTCGAGGAGTTTCGTCAGCAAACCAGTTAAACCAAAACATAGCTCCGACGTCTCCACGGGGGACTTGTGGAGGCCACTCAGGCCCATCGCCAGCGGAATTTCCGGGGCAGAGGATCGAGTAGGTATCAGAGAAGATTCTGCAATCCCTTTCCGTCGAATTCGCATCGCCGCCATTCGCCGGAATCTTCAAAGTCCAAAATCGGCGGCTGCCTGAATGCATGCCGTTTGTGTTCCTGTTGCTTGCGCCAATCGTCGATATAGCACGAAGCTACGTCTAGCCGTACGTACGTAAGTATAGACTTACCGACGCGCTTCCTTGCGACAAACAACAGGAACACGAGGGCTACGGGCGGCTGCAGATACTGACAAATGACGATACTGGACGTGGACTTTCGGGCAAACGATAGTGATCCAACGTCGATTTCTCAATACTCAGAATTATATTTTTACTTTGCAGCGCGAAAACAAGAAGGGGCAGGTAGAAATTTCATTGTGCCAAGAAAAGGATGACAAGAAGGATGGTACTGGAAGGTTGGTACTGTCGCTGATACGCCTACGATGTTCCCTGCAGACGATGCACGAGCAGGAAGCCCTGAAGGGCCAGTTGTACATAAAGATGTCTGTTGTCGATGGAGAGAGGGTAACGCACTTTTGGAAAAGCGACAGGTTTTCTCCGTGCGTTTCTATGAAGTTTTCCCCGGAATCTGCCAGAGTCATAGCTGAGAATCCGTACGAAGGTGCTCTCAAGGATGTCAGCTTTGTCGTAAAGTTCGTGTCGAAAAACAAAATGGGTAAGATTCCGGTCCTTAAGAGAAGAGGAGAATCCGCTCGCCATGTTCTCTCATCCCTTTGGGTTTTCAGGGAAGAAAGTGACAGTTGGTCACTTCGTGATAGGCGCCGATGTCGGTGGAAGTTATGGCGAACAATGGAAACAAGCGCTGGCTAAGCCAGGACAACAAATAGCCAAGTGGCAAGCCTTTGAGTAATTCGATCTAAAGGAGCGCGATGGGATCGCTACGTGCGATCAGGCAGATCAATTATTGTTTTCGATATGCTTGCGATTTTCAAATCGCAAAGTATCTCAATCTAACCGTCCTTTATATTATAATCTTAAGCACAGCAGTATAAACTCTATTTTCTGTAAATTTGTAAGAAGATAACTGAATAAACGTTTACGCTTAAAGTTACGTGGTTCTACGTCTTTGTTACTTGGTCCCACTGTTGCTCAATGTCGGTTCACTACACGAATATTGAGTGATAGCGTCCCCCTTATTGTTCCGTCTAATTAGCGACGACATTCTCTGACGGACCTTAATATGTACACTGGGGCCGTGCCTCGATAAGAAACAGTAGCATTTGCACGTCTCTATTACTATGGAATGTATATTTTATCATAAAAATGTGTCACTTCTCCAGATTGAACATTACAATAGAAAGTTTATCAGAAGTAGCGTGGACATTATTCTCATGCAACTTAGATACATTAACTTGAGAAGGTATAGGCTAATGTAATGTATTTCGTGGAAGGCACGAATGGTATTACACTTTATTTATGGTACACTTTGCCCCTTCCGCGCTCTCATAAGTAAACTCGTATAAAAATATAAAAACGACTATTCGGAGTTGCCGCACGAGTTATCAGCAACACTCGTGTTAGTCTGGACGGTATTACTAGTTCTCCATGTACGGATTAACTCATTTGGTATACTGAATTATCAGTTGATCGGACACCCGCGAAATAAGTGTCTCCGTGCGTACCACTCCTCCAATATATTTTGGAGAAACGCAAATGAACTTAAATGATCGCCAATGACCCAAGCGATCCACAGACTGCGAGGATTGAAGAAAGAGTCCACGCGATCCAACTCTGACCTAGGTGCGATGCGCTGTTGCAGCCATCCTTGCTGTTGCAGGTGCAGTATTCCATGAAGATGTTATAGGTACCGGTTCTCATGAGGCAGAAGCGCTCGTCTCCAGCAATTCCAGGTTCACCCACGAAGGCACAGTCGCGGAAGTACCGCCACTCACCGTTCACTATGAAAAGTCAATGTGTGATCGTTCGTAAACATTTGTGTGACGGATGGCGGTTCTCTAATTTGCAATTGAAAACTTACCTTTTTGACGAATTTTGCGGCATATGGTCGACTTCACTCCTGGCAAGTAACTGAGCTCTTTCTTTTCCTTGCAGTCGGCGAGCGACACAGTGGAATTGTCAAAGGGATCCGCGCATTTCGGATCCAGGTCGGACCTACATTCCCAGCACTTAATGCAAAGGCCTGCATCAATGGTAGACGCGTTAATTCGTAGAAAATCAATCATAACGGATTGCTTTTGGGGTTAGCCTTTATTTAACCGATGGAATCGGTATTTGCTACCCTAGCAATTTGGTTATTGTATTACAACCGGTTCCGTTATATTACGTTTATGGCAGCCATTATGAAATACTGAATTGCATGGTATAGTCAAGTCCAGGAGTTTCACGTGCTTTTTTGACAGTTCGAAAATTAATTTTCTAGAACCACGCGTGGTTCGGTATACAATATTTCTTGTTGAGTTTGTGCACTAAAATTTATTTGTCTATTTTAGAAAAAATATCCAGGACTTTATGGAAAGCCGTATGCGACTTGCTAAGGATTCTATTGTTTACGAACTGTCCAAACGGATTATATGGATTAGTGTTTAAGTACAGCTGCACCCACAAACATAAAGAATTAACTGTACTAACTACGTGGAGAATTCAATTCCATGGAAAAACATGAGTATCTTAGTAAGGTGAAATCGCTATGGTAGTTAGAAAAATGAAAAGTGTAGAGGAATCACGATGATGTTTCACGAGCCGAACGTAGCTCCAAGGCATTTCGGAAAGCATTCATTGAATAGTACAGAATATATGGCTCAAGGCCAATGATGGTCACTATATTATGTTACCAGGCGGGTTTCGACAATCAAACGATGTGCTGATGCGAATGGAAAAAATGCTCACTGGATTACCTTGCTCGACGCAGATCAATAGAGCGAAGACAGCCAGTAAGTTTATCCTGAATGTTCGGGACTCCATTTTCGTAAAAGTCACATAAACGTAGAATCGAAAAAAGGAATTCACAACCAAACAGACGACGATGAAGGTACTACGGTACCCACGCCTACTATCCGCGTCACGTTAGCACACAACCACTGCAGAGTGCACTCGGTTAAGATCGGGTGGGATCGTGTCACGTGACGGCTCCCGCCAGGTTCAACTGTACTGCTGGAAGAGCCGCGCCCGTTCTTCCACTCTGACCGACTCCGACTTATACCTCCGCCATTGGGACTTTTCTTCTTTACCATCTTATATGTCTTATTTACTGGCACGTATGCAAGCTTATTCGTCCCGCGACTTTCTCGACTGCCGCTCGTGCTGCGCCGAGTCAACTTCCAGAGGCTGAAAGGCACGGAGCCACTTGACTCATATGGTTGCACGTCTGAAAATGTAAACGCACAATGGAATTCGTTGTTTCTTCTAAGGTGTCAGTAGCTTCCTGCCACGAGTTGGATGAAATGTTTTACTAAGGCACAAAGACCCCATTAGAAAGATTGTGACAACGTTACAGTTTTAAAACTTCCGTAGGAGTGTCTGTGCGCTTGATAGATTGCATGTCCAGTTACGCCCTCAGACCCCGAGACATGCTGACGACTACGCAGGGACATGTCTCTTTAAAGTGGAAGTCCTGCCGGCCTGAGAGGATATCACGGGTGGTCCCGCCGCAATGAAACGAATTCGCCGGTACACAGGAGCATTTGAATACTATAAATGAATTGATTTGCGGACATTAGCATAAGCAGTAACCGTCGGAGTAAGTAGTGGTTCTCATTGGCGTTGTCTTAGTCGATCTGGACGTTAATTTACGAGCAAAGCTTCTTGGCCTTTCGCGAATTCAGCGAAAAAACGTTTTACCGCGTTAGCTGAACCTCAGTGCCCCGGGGTACGTGGGAATGTAGCCAAGCGTAGTCCCACGTGAATTCAGAATGAGCAGCTCACCGCTTCTTCGCACGGGGAGCTGCTGTCCGCGACGCAGAATATCGTAAAGTCGCGCACACGCAGAGCAAAATTGAGTATAGCTATACGTAATCATTACCACAAAGTCACTGTCAGTGTCAGTGGGATCGGAAACCGACAACCGGCAACCGGCGACCGACAATCGGCAATCCACATGTAGACATCTTGACTCCGCCTTGTCTCGTTGTGGCAGTGGCAGTGGCACACAGAGTCGACGTCGGCGCGTCCCCCGCGATTCGCTCTCAGTCGCACCAGGACCACGTGCGTGCGTGCGTGCCTGCGTGTGTGACTGCGTGCGTGCGTAAGTGTCGTCCGCCTCTGCCCGTTCCTCGAAGCGCGCAAGGAAGTGGCGCACGTGCGATCTTAAAGTCAAACGGCTTCCGCAGTACTGGGACTCTCGAGTGCCGAACTCTGAACTCCTGGTGAAATTGAGTCTAGAGAAGTGAAAAGTGACTGGGAAGTGTCAGCAGGGGCTGACGAACCGTGGACGGAGACTAATCCTAGAGAGGGTGGACGCGCGGCGACCTCCGGGTACGAGGAGGAACGTGCAGTTTCTTATGCGCGCGACAGTCCCGGCATTTCGCGTGCGTACGTTCTCCCGATACTTACATTAGTCGTCAGCGAAGATAGGAATTTCCTCCGGTGGCTGGGACTGTGTTTGAGGGACGTCGGAGAAGGACTTCGCTGCTCCTCTGGGTCCAAGAGGGATCATCAGGATCGCGAAAGGACACGCGCGGATGGACCGCGAGTGTTGCGACGAGGGAAGAATCGACTTGGGTTGCATTCCGCTCTTAAATTCTCGAGGGAGTCGGACCCGGTGAGCGCGGTGATTGTATTTATAGACTATACACTACGCGAGGAGACGAGTGCGTCAGCCGTCAACGGGCGGAGGACAACTCGACATCAAGCTGCTGGCTGCTCTGCACTTTCAAGAAAGATACGAGACTCGCGATATCTTGACTGATCATGAGGCGATGCAGTTGCCATAGGAATCTTCACGTTCCGCTGCCAGGACTGTGATTCCTGCTTTTCACGTATCTCGAAATCTCGAAGAATTTGCCAAAAAGATCGGCTCAATATGAGCGACCGACTCGTCCGCATCCTGACTTTTGTCCTGATTTTCGCGTTTTCCGTGCATCTGGTGTCCACGAGAAACTCTACGGTAAGTCGATGACGAAAAACGATAAAACTTTTTTAAGACAGTTCGCGACTCCGAGCTTCCAGTGTGCTACGCCTTATCTCGGACTCTGGCTGTTATCGCGGAATCCTAAAGAGCGAGGGAGAGTGATCTCAGTGAGCCCATTAGCAGCAACTACCAGTTTCCTGGTAATCGTTGTCATTTTTTTGCCACTTTTCTCCACGACCAATACTTTTTTTGGAGATTCCTCAAGATCCTCTCTCCTTCTTCGCCACTGATAAGAAGACGCTCCGTGTCAATTGATAGTATCTATTTTTGGCCCGTCGCCACACGCTCCACTGTGAGCGATAAGTTCGAAGATTCGCGAAAACGTTCTGGTGACGTCGCGACGCTTCTCGTGAAACTCGGCCGGGCTGTCGGGCACGGCCAGGAAGTATGTGGCGCGTCGGATAAAAAGTTGCCCTAAGGAATGTCGCGTACTGTTCTGCGAGTATTCCCAGACATCCGCTGCTCTTTCTCCGGGCAGCTTTTTCATTTCTATTTGTCTTGTCTCCGCCTAATCCACTGTTCTCCGGTTGGCTCGGTTCGAATTTGGCGCGCCCATCAAAATCCCCACGAATTTATTTGGACGCATCTTCCATTAGCGCTTGATCGAATTCCAGTACCAGTTCGAAGAAGCTGCAAGAAATGTTCTGGCCATTTTGGGCCGGTCCGTTTTCGGATGGCCAGGGAGAGCCATCTACGGGAGAGACAATATGCCAGAGCGTCGGGACGCCTGGCATCCCTCTTCCGCCCGCGTCTCGTCATTCCCTCTTCTACGCGCGGAATCGCGTTCGCATACGTACTCGACGTAGGCGAACGTAGGAAACCTGTTCTCGATGTTTCTGCGATTCCGCGACTTCGATTGGAGTCTCGCGAAAGTTGCGGGATACCTGAAAGCACCGGGGCATCCCAGGGAACATTCCGAGGATTCGCTCCCGTCGCTTAGCCTCTCGCACCCCCGCAGCCCCGCACCACCTCCTCCTCCCCCTTCTTACCGGCGCATTTCAACCCTCGATGCTTTTTGCATCGCTCTCATGCGAAGGATGCAAGGCACCGCGACGCATCGCGACGCAGCGCACCGCGGCTTTCGCCTAGTTTGGACATGCTCACCTCGCTGAATACTAATATATATTCCTCGACTTCTCATCCTCATTCTTCACCGCCTTCTTTTTCCTGCTCGTCCTACGAGTTCGAGAGTTCGCCCCCCCTCCCCCTCCCACCTCCATTTGGAATTGCCAACTATGTCGAAAAACATGGAGTTTTCGATCTTCCCACTTCTCGTTATAGTCAACCTCGAGATACACGTTCCACCTACGATTTCGGTCGAGCGCTCGTACGTTCGGTGGGACGATCAATAGGGATTCCTCATTCTATTTTGCCTGACATTGCAACCTTCTTTCCTTCGTTCTGGAAATGCATCAGTTAATGCTGCGCTAACTAAGCGTGGATCTTTTATTGGCAATCGAGGATCTTGTGACGTCAATGGGCACCCTCAGTCTCGTGATTTTCCTATTAGGTCCTGAACGAGCAGCTCGTTACGAGTCGCCGCCGAATTGACCCTGCGCGATAAAATCGAATAAGATGCTGGGACCGATTGTAATATTTGGCCATGACTGTTAGTGCGTTCGTGGGCCTGTCCCAATTTTTTAAGCGGTCTTTGTGTCGCGCGGCAACGAGGCCCATCGATTTGATTTATCGCCGAGCTCGCCTGTGTTCATGCTCGGCTGGCCATGTCGGTTACGTCAACCTTAGCAACTCTTTGACTACCGAAGTACCGATCCCACGATTGCCTATACTATTCGGCAATCGTCATACGTTCACGTGCACTCTATTTATTCAGATACAATGGGATATAATACGAGAGGCAGAGCGTAACATCCTCGGAGCCTGACAAAGGCCAGCCATTAATCGCGCTCCCCTACCCGATAGTCACGTTCTGCATTTTCTTCTATCCAAATGTAAGATGAGTTTGGCTGCTCCCAGGGCAAAGTGCTTTCACGGGACGTAGGTACTTTATAAACCGGCCACTACTCAATCTATTTATATGTGTAGTCACCGGGAAACAGGGCCTCCTGCAAACATCTCGGCTAGCTTCAAAAGGGCGTTCAAGGGAAGTCCTCGAAAAAGCAGTCTTAGATCATTCCACAAGAGCGTCTTTGCCTAATATTACTGGAAACTGGGTTCCTGAGCTCATCGTCTAAAAGGCTCAGCAGAGTCGTCGCGGGATGACGTTCAAGTATCTGCCGCTCTAGTAAGCGTGAGCGATGGCTTTTTTTTCTGGCAGAGACTCTAGCCTAGAGCTGGAAAGATCTCTCTCTCTCTCTCTCTCTCTCTCTCTCTCTCTCTCTCTCTCTCTCTCTATCACTCTCTCTACCCCTCTCCCTCTCCCACCTCTGTCGACGGGTCACGGGCGACCGCAGTAATTTTGTACGAATTACCAGAAATGTTGTGCAACGAGCGATTAGTAGTCCTTAGGAGAACTCATTATTCCGGCCGCTTCTCTCCTCGTTATTCATGATAATATTTATAATCAATCCTTCCTATTCTTCTCCCTTCTTCTTTTCGCAGCCTGCAAGCGACATCCTCGCTGAAGCATCCGGTCACAGGGAATCCCAAAAGTGGCGTCACGAGGCAATAGGATTCTTCAATGATACAGCGATACCAAATATCAGTGAGCCGATAATCTCTGAAGATTAACGGAGCCCCAATAAATCTTATCCATGGATTCCTTATTCCTTTACGCAGAATCTTCTCCGGTTCCACGAGCTGCCGAACAGTATGACTGGAAGCTGTGGACTGATTGGAGCGAGTGGTCCGTGTGCGACAGGCGATGCACGCAAAACCGTGTAAGGCGATGTCGCTCCAAGAAATGCAGCACCGCTGTTCTTCGGGTGTGTATTACTATTCTTCTCTTCCAATTCTCTTTTTCGGCTGCCTTCGATCTCCGAATCGGTGATTATCCGCAGGAAGAGCGTGCCTGTCCGCACGATCGAATGGGAAGGAGACGAAGATGCGAGCAGCAGCAGAGACGCAAGGAACGTCGCAAAGACAAACAGTTTCACGTCGTCCAAGTGAGTCCTTATTTGGAAATTCTTCAAGCTTTCACTTATTCTATATAAACGGCGGCATATGAATGTCTTTGCTCTAGATTCCCAAAGAGGCTGCGCCGAAACATGGAAGACAACGAGGAAAAGGATCCAGACGGCAGTCGGCTGGTCTTTATGGAAAATGGAGTAAATGGTCACCCTGTACACGTTCCTGCACCACGCAACGACACCGGCAAGTTTTACATGTTTTTTTGTTAATTCTACGTCAAGGAAAAAGTCGTTACTTACTATCGCGCGCAGACTGTGCAGAAAACCAGGAGTCTGCCGATTGGGAATCATTCGTGAGAGCGCATATTGCTATGTCGAGGGCAGCTTCTGCCAGAGATGGATACATCGGAGAATTCGCGGCAGTCAAGAGGATGACACTGATGGTATTCGTCGATCTAACCAAATTCAAATTGATCTCGGTGCAACGTCAAATGCAATCATTGCTTCTTGCGACAGATTCGGATCTCGACAAGTTCGAACTGAATCCTGAGGGCGTGGATGGTTCCGCCGGCAGTATCGCTACGGGCCTAGATTTGGAAGCTTCTTGGAAATGCGGCTTAGCATCTACCGGAAAAAGTTCTCGTCTCTCGTACTTCACCAGGATAATAGGCGGTCGTCCTACCGCTCCAGGAAGTTGGCCTTGGCAAGTCGCCGTCCTGAACAGATATCGCGTGAGTTTATACTAATCACTTGGAATAACATGTCCTTCCTTCCTATTCTTTCTCCATTTTGATAATTCCCTTTTTCCAGGAAGCATTTTGCGGCGGAACTCTCGTTTCGCCCAGATGGGTTTTGACAGCTGCTCACTGCATTAGAAAACGGCTGTTTGTGCGCATAGGTGAACACGATCTTACGATGACGGAGGGTAGCGAATTGGAACTGAGGGTAGACACCATTACTGTTCATCCACGTTACGACGCGCACACAGTCGATAACGACGTGGCTCTGCTTCGACTACCAGTTACTCTTAAACCTTCGACCACTCGTGGAATTGCCTGTTTGCCAGCACCAAAACAACCTTTGCCCACTGATCAACTCTGCACAATTATCGGCTGGGGCAAGTCGCGAGCCAGTGACGACTACGGGACCGACGTTCTTCACGAAGCCAGAGTAAGGTCACTACTGGCGATACCGACTGTATCCTACAGTCGCACACGATACAATATAAAATTAAGAATGGATTGATTTACGTCATTTGCAGATTCCTATAGTATCTGCAGAGGCTTGTCGAGACGTCTACGTGGATTATCGCATTACGGAGAATATGTTTTGCGCCGGTTATGAAAAGCGCAGAATGGATTCCTGTGCGGGCGACAGTGGAGGGCCTTTACTCTGTAGGGACCCCAGGAGACCGGATCATCCATGGACCATTTTTGGAATTACGAGTTTCGGCGACGGTTGTGGGAAACGTGGAAAATTTGGCATCTACGTGCGCCTTACCAATTACGTTCGATGGATCACAAGAGTCATGAAAGAGACTGACGCCTACACGTAATCATCGCCCACTTCTATTCCCTATCCCTATTTTCTTGTTGTTGTTGTTAATGTTTTCATCATCGACTCTATATAAGTATACGCACAGCCATCCTCGCTACCATTTGAGTCAATTTTGGTCTCACATTATTTCATCCTACCATTCATCATTCATTCATTCGATAGACTGCAACTGCTGTGTTTTAACTGTTGTTACTCCCTTCCCGCTTCCTATTCGGGGAATGATAACGATTGTATTATTTTGTACACAAATTCAAACTATTTTAAACGAATAAACCAATAGAAATTCTATAAACTAGTAGTTTTTCATTCGATCGTTTCTTCATTTATCTTACATAATGTGTGACATGAGCGCAGATCGTGGCAACAGTCAGACGATACAAGGCTTCCCAACGAAATGTTATAAAAAGAGAAATTTATTGTGGCAATACACTGAAACGTGCAGTGACGTATGATCGTAATTTCGGCTGAGAATAGGATACAGGTAGAGAAAGACGATGATGCAAGTCGACGATTTAAGTTCAGTTAAACTTGCACTTTGAAAAGTCCATCTCGGGATGCTGTTCCATAAATCTGAAAGCAATACAGAATGAAGGTGAGTCGTTCAGAAATTGTTCATCGATGGTTGGTTATCTTTGCTTCGAGAGATAGTCACGTACTTCTTAATGACGTCCTGTTTCTTCTGCTCGTCGGAGGTGGGAAGGCCAAGCTCCTTCTGCCTCTGGTCGTACATCATCTTCTCGACGAGACCGCGCGTCTCGCCATCCAAGTCCGAGAGTTTGCTCGGCTCGGGATTGACTTTCTTTGTGCTGATCTCCGGATCACACGTCACCACGTGCGACCACCACTGCATCTTGTTCACCTGAAAGGGACGCAAAGTCCAGAAGTATTGATCGAATGTATCGAAAGAGATCGATCAGGATGGATCAGGATCATCCTTTGGTACTCACTTTTTCGAGGTTGATTAGCAAGACTTTACCGTCCTCGATCACCCACGTAGATTCCTCGAGCTTGACCTCGTGGGGAAAATCACCGTCGATTATCGGCGGCTGACCCTTCACCCCGCAGGTCAGGTGCTTCTTGGTAATGGACACAGCGACATCTTTGGGTCTCACCGAGAAAGCGACCTTCAGTGGTACCCTTATCTGAAAGGAACGTACAATACGCATCTGAGTTATCGTCTTTCGACGCTACGTGTCGAGGGCAGGGGCGTCGGGAACTAAAAGTAATGTTCAGAAATCGAAAAATCGACAAGGAGAACATGGGGGGGGGGGACATGCGTTGACTGACAGAGATCGCTAACTGGTTCGAGCCACATGAAAAAAAAACAGAAATGCCCTCGGGAACGACGCTTCTCCTCGTGGTGAGACTGAGGGAGAAGGCGAGGAGGCTCGGTTGGAGGAACGGAAAGGCGTGTCGAGATACGCAGGAGGACACGAGACAATGCATGGCAGGCAGGATATGTCAAAATGTCATTGCTTGTCAACTGGTGACAGTATCGGGAGGTTACGGAGAGAAAGAAGCTGGAAAGGATAACACACAATGGGGCGGCGGTGTAGGTTGAATTTCCAAAATCCCAGATGGCCTGTAGTGCGTAGCGGGAATTTCGCAACGGGCCGTGAGAGATCGTCTAATAAGAGGAGCATCTCCGGGGCTCAGAGACGGTCTTGAGTTTCCAGCGTGACGGCGAAGCCGAGTGCACCGGTGCGTGGAAACGGATCATGGCTACCAACTTTAACCCGTTAACAAAGTGGAATGTCATTACGACGAGGCGATTACGTTCGAACGAACGATCACTCGATATCACACTCTTCCATCTGTCTCTCGCAGTTCCCTTGGACACTCCGCAAAGAGAATTATTACGTACGAGAGGCGAGACGTGCGACATAGAATGAAGAGAGAAGAGTCACGGCTAGACGGGGATAAGCACTTGCGAAATTCGTATTTCCAAACCCGGCAGTTTTTTCTGCGGAATCAATGAGGACGTCCGCAAAGACGACTGCGTCGTCCGTGGACGAAGGCTGCCAGAGCTTCGTTCCAGTCGGCAGAACCGTCGTCGATTTATTGAGCTTCAATGGAATCCTTGATATCTACGATCGAGTCGTTGCGCAATCGAATAGCTCGCTCGTTACTCACGGCGTCGCCGAATGTGACGCGCGTCGATTCTCCATTAATCCGAAGCGACCAGCTGTGGCTTCTCTCGCCTGTTTGGGAAAATCTACACATTTTGCCTCTCTTGTACTTCGTATGCAGTCAGGTACCAGAGTCAGTTTCATATGCAATTGCACAGCCTCTAGTCTCCCGGTAGGCTTATCTCACTCCACTCGATTCTACTCGAGTCTATGAAATCCGACACAGCTCCGAACGTGACGATCCAGCGATCGTGCAAGCGTACTTATTACGTAGATCCAGGATCGAGTGCATGCACGTCAGAAGACAAGGCAAGAACCTAGATACACGACAGACCTGTACACGAGTGTACTCCAGTGGATCCGGCTTAAGGGGTAATTCTTAACGAATTTACGATGGCCCGTTGCTCCAGCTCCAGCAGCCCTTGGCCGAATGGCAGAGGAACGGTGGCAGGGCGAGGCGGGCGTTTCGCTGGAAGTTCCCGAGGAAGACGTCAGGTGTCGCTTTCCTGCCAGGATTTCAAGTAAGGTAGCAAATTCCTGTAGGGAAGACCGGTTCTCCGAAAATTGGCGCCGGGCTGACCACGCGGGTCAAAGAACGGCCTTGCCTCTCTCCTCTCCTCTCTTGTCGCCGCGGCGGCCCCTTCGAATTCACTCGACGCCACTCCGATAGCCATGCCGCCGTTCAATTCCAGAACGGAGCTCGTTCCGAACGTGCAAGAGTCTCTCTCTCTCTCTTTCTCTTTCTCTCTATGTTCGATCCTTCATAGGCCTTTCCTTCTCGTACGATTGCATTTGATTCTGCCGGCTCTCGCGTTCTCGCAGCTGCAGCACCGGCACCGCTCGCTCGCCGAAGCAGGAAAACCTTATGGGGTTGCCGTGCATGGAAAAGGCACAACAGGGAGCAGAAAGAAGCGCGCTGAGCTGACAGAGGAGCGACGCGACGCGTCGCGCACGCCAAACGAGCGTCGTCGCTTGCACAAGAGCTCGCATGGCCGCCAAAAGTGAAATCGAGATGGAACGGGCCTCGAGATAACTGGAAATGGGAAGTAAGACCCATCGGCCGGCTGCTTCGCTCGCCTGTTTACTCCTTTGCTCTCCGATACTCATGAGAGCTCCTGCTGGCCGCACTCTTCGGAATGTCCTCGAGTGTCCTCGAAGAATCGAGTATGGACGCCAGAAGAAAATATCTTCCTTCGACATTGTCATCCGAGTGGATTTACGAGGCTTTATGAGGATGTCGACGATGTCAGATATCTGGCACCGTTTTAACGTACTTGCGTAACCTAAGAGTAGCTTCGGCTTCTTCTCCCTCCTCCCTCTCCCCTCGTCATCTCCTCTCGCGATCGAAACATCTAGTCACTTTGAAGTATATACCTGGAAACGGTTGCAACGATGACGAAGCCAACGCTGGAGTGTGAGTGATTGAAGGAGGGAGGGAGGGAGGGAGGGAGGGAGGGAGACGGGGAAGAAGATACGGAAGATCCAGAAGATTGAGGCTTCCCAGTAGAATGCTTTCTGTTGTCTTCTGTTGTGTTGCGGATTGCGCACCTCTTTGGGTGACACCACGCCGGTGTCAAGGACTGTGAAAGATGAGCAGCGGCCTATACCGAGATTTATTGGATTATTTGCGTATATGTTACAAGGCTGCGGCATAAGTGACATCGCAGTGACATCGTTGAATCCTGGATTAAATAGGTCGCGCAGAGCTCTGGCTCTTCGATTCTCGCATGATCCCCCCCCCCTCCTTCCCCCCATCCTTTGCGATATTTGCACTAAGAGACGCCGTCGCTCTTCCTCCTTCGACGGGTGGCCGAGCTAATTGCAGGAGGCCCTCGGCGATCGGGATGGGCTCGGTAATGGAGAATGCACGTTGTTTAAGGAGCCGCGTCACGGCGCAGGAGGAGTGGAGTTCGAGGAATAGGGCGCGTTAAGGTCTCGTCGCTGCTGCATTATAAATTGTCGCTTTGCGAGTGAGGACTGACCTCTGAGCGCACTCTCAATTCCTGCATTTCGCAACTAACGGACACTGGACGTAGTACGCGATAGCAGCCACGTATTGGCGCGTGTGTCGATAGACACATCATCCTGCCGTCGATATTCAATAGTTAATCTTGCAGGTACGTGACGGCCGGAATCGGTCTACAGAGTGATCGAGAAAGACGCGACTCGCATACGGAAAATGCGAGTCCAATGCCAGCAGCCTCGGAACAAAATAGTTTTCATTTGTGACGGTCGTTCATTGGCATAAAGGTTACATAACGTGAGGCCTAAATACCAAATGACTCTATGCCACAAAGAGTTATGGAATTTCCTTCTTCTTCTTCTTCTTCGTCTTTCTATACTCTGGAACATCTCTCCACAGTCTTTAGGTCATCCAGTGCGCCCTTTTCGTGTTTCTACGTGCCAGGGTTCGCTTCCACACGTTTTTCCAGAGTCTAGATCCATTGTCTGCGTTGTTGTAGCTGCCTGGTTGTCTAGTCAGGAATTCCCGTGACACCGTTGCACGTGCCACTGCGTCACGATGTGTTCTCGTGCGTATCAGAATGCAGGAAGACGACACGATCCAAGGGACGTTGGGCACCAGTCAGTTAGGAATCATCGTTATCAGCGACTCAGCGACTCAGCGAATCGGGGGTATAGGAGGAGAATTGGCAGGATTGGCAGGATTGGCAGGTTTAGCAGGCTCAGCTGTGCCACGCGAGAGCAACCGAGCGGACAGATGGGCACGCATGCTACTGGGACAAGGTTGCCACGGGCCCATAACTATCAGCCTGCTGGCTGACAACAATGCGTGTTTCTTTTACCTCCGATTCACTCCCCCGAGTCTCCTCCCTGTCCTCCTCCCTCGCCACCCTCGTCGCCCTCGTCCTCCTCCAGCAGTTCCTACCAGTGGTCCCCTCGCGACTCTTTTTATTCTCAGTATTCTCGGCCACCCGCGCTCATCTGCCCCCACTCGACCCTTCTTGCTGCTACTCAATCCCCGCGCAACTTTTCGTTCTTTGAATACCGACGCACCGAGTCCACAGTGTCCAGTCTTCGAATCATCGTCGCATCTGCGATCGACGCCGATCGCCGTGGCGAGTCACTTCGATTCGCAAATCCGTGAACTGTTCGGGCAATTATTCAGATTGCCAATAAAGCGGTTGGCCGTCGCGCCTCCTCGTGTTTTCCTCGACCTTTCGATAGGAATTTCAGAAAACGAGATTCGCTGACGCCCACCTTACGCTTGCCCGGATAAACTTGGGACTTGGAATCTTCGTTGGAAGTTTTTATATACGAGAGGGACTACCCGTGCGCAACAGAGAGGAAAGAGGAGGAGGAGGTTCTTGGTCTATCGGGGTTGGAAATGGCAGAAGGCAGACCGGCGGTAAGTTCGTTCCCCACGGTCTCATCAAAGTTCCTCATATACCTATACTCTCACGGGTTGCATCGCTTCTGAGATACTAAGAATAATTGCCATTCCTTACGCTGCGCTGATCACAGTGATTGTGAAGACGACTGTGACACGGTGGTACGGATCCCTCTCGAGGATCCGTGTAGTAGCGGAGGAGCATGTTTTTCGAGAAGGCCGTAATGCAAAAAATTGGGCCGACCAAATGCCCGAATGCCGCACACGGATTTTTACGTAAGCCGCGTAAACGTACGTGAACCGTAGACCAGAGGGCAATTAACGCGGCGAGCCAACTAGTTCTTCTTGCGATATTCCGAGATTGTTGCACCACCCGAGCAAGGAGCAGAGCTCAGCGCCCTTACGCAATAGCCACGCCACGCGATTACTCCTTCAATCCTCAAACTCCATAATTCTTAAAGGACACAACAGGGCTTTCCGCCAAGTCATCGCTTGTAGTAGCACTTTCGGGTCTATAGACACAATAATACATTTCTGACAGATATCGCACCACACGCGCGCGTTCCGTCAGCTGCTCAAAAGTCATAATTAACTGGAGGCCATGTATCCGCTATTCGGAATAGATTCGGCAAGTCCTCTGGTCTTCATCAACGAGTAAGTAGGATAGTAGGATGGGGGCAGGAGAGAGGTAGGAGAAGGAAACGCGGATTATCAGTGGCGGATTACAAGTGAGATTATGCAATGATCGCGACGCTTAAGGTCTACGACCAAGTATGTAATCCCTCCGAGGCTGTTCGAGGTGGCAGTACGAGAGCGGAATGCATTTGGAGTGACTCGACCGCGGTGCAGAATCGCAGGATTGGAGGATTGCAGGATTGCACGATCGCTCCTTCGAATCGAGCGAAAATCCGTGGGCGTCGCGGCGCACAAACAGTACCTTGGATTTCGAGCGACTGGCGGGACACGACGTGTGTCGTTTCGCTCTTTCTGGAAGTAGATAGGGCACCGAGCCTCCAAGTTAGAGCGCGCGCGCGCTCGGGCAGATCCTTCTCTTACGGGCGACTTTCATGCGATTAACCTCGTACCGAACTACCGAGGTGACGTCCTCGTGTGCCAGAACGCGTAATGGCTATTGTTACGATATGCAAAGCATTACTTGCGTCAATTGGACATCCGAGGGATGCCACTTGAACTCTAAGATCAGATCGATCATTCCGATCAATCCGATCTAGTGTACCGTAAGTCGATTGCCGTGCGGAAGGAGAACGTCTTTCCTCTCTTTCTCTCTCTCTCTCTCTCTTGTCGACTACGGTTTTTGCTTCACTTTTATCTCATTGACCAGTTCAAAATGCAGGATGCGAAGTAATACCAAGGTTATGCAAAGAAACACCCACAGTGCGTAGGTAATTCGATGAAGGATTATCACCACCCACGATTTAGGCAGCCGCGCACTGTGTGTTTGTCCTTCTTCGGTAGATCTGGGCACCTATAAGTTCGTCCTTCTCTCACCGCCAGCAATTATTGGGAACTTAAGAAATCTAAAGACTTCCCTGTCCGATCGATCGATCGATCGGTCAAATATTCAAAGATGCAAAGTTACCGATGTGATTCCCGGAGACTCGATTAGCTGTTTCACTCTAAAAATTCTTTGAAATTGCTTGTTTTGTTAATCAAAGCTATTTCGTGATGGCCGTCTGAGCTGAACAGCCCTGTACGCGGAGCTCGTACGAGTTGTGGCTAATCGAAAGGTGCCGATTGGATATGTGATTCGAAAGGAAGGCGGCGATGGTGCCGACGGCGACTGTTGCACGAGAGGCTGGGAGGAACGGGTGGACCTTCTTTGTTTGGCAGCGTCGACCGGAGTCCCCAGAAGGGCCGCCGCAGAGCGTGGAGGAGGAGGCGTGCTGTCGACGTCACACGCGGGTTCAGTTTTTCAGGCGGCCCAGTAAAAAAAGCCTTGCCCTTGCACGCGTAACCGCTAAAAATCACTCGGGGCGCATTCCAGTCAGCTTGAAATTTATAGGCGTCTTACAGGCAGAACTCTGTGCCAAGGTCCGGCTGTTCTCGGTGCTGAATTAATTAACGAGGTGAACCGATCTACATGCACGCACGCGTATTGGGACACGCACGCGCACATTCTCCCCAGAGTCAATTCGCCCCGATGCTGGAGCCTGCACGGCAGTTTGATCTACATCGCTTTTCAAAATGCACCTTTGCTCCCTTTTTTTTGGGCCGAACAAAGACCTTTCGCGCGTTCTCCTTTATTCGCTGACGAATCGCCCAGCCGCTGTCGCAAGAACCGGCTGGATCCGACCAGGATAACTACGTGTATTATTATCATCGACTATTACCATTGACCATTGTACCGAGGCGCAAACAGACTCGAGGCACTCGGATCGCCTTTTTCTTTTTTTACTCCTGTTCGCTTTTTCTTTCTTCGTCGAGCGGACTTACGTCACGCTCGTGGACGTCACTTCCGCGTCTGCGGGACGCCTCGCGATCCCGCGGGGCTTCTTGAACGACGTAGGCGCATGTCCATCATTTGTATGTCAATTCGATGAGGTCTACCGAATCACCGTCCGTGTAGATGATCTTCGTTACTTCGTCTCACCTTGTTCAATGCGTATAACGCACGTACAAATTGTCCAATGAATTACGTGGCCTCCAAATAATTCCTCTATTATACTAGCAACTCGTAATTTATTATTTACGACTTCCAGGCTCAAGTCACTCATCCTCGGGACTCGGTGCGCTTTTACTCTCTCACTTTCCTTTTCCTCGGCGAAGGCTCGAATTGTCGCACGCGCTGACCGCCAGCGCTTCGCTTCCTCGTGAGCTTTTCAGAAATCGCTGTGCCGCGACGAAGGCGGATATTTAAACGGAAGGGCAAAGGTGCATCATTGTCAGGCGTTCCAGGCGTTGCGAAGGAATTGAGAGGGAGGATAGGGAGGAGAGAGAGAGAGGAGAGGAGAAGGTGGAGGTGCGACTAGACCCGGTTGCGATGCATGGACTACGTGATGCGTTACGTCGATGATGCTGTACGAGCACCTGGCAATTATTGTCCGGTAATGAGGGAGGCTCGTTGTCGAGTAGTTGGAAGGAGGCGTCTTTGCCTCGTATTAGAAAAGGCCGAGCGCTGCTCGCGAGCTCGTACGTACTTGTCACGACTTCACTGTGGATTTGCGTAAGAATTGCATCTCGCGGATGGCGTAACACGCAATAAAGTGCGGAATGCTGATGATTTAGATTGTGGAAGGTGCAAGGTCTATCGCAATGAGAATCATCCCACTTCGTTCCTCGATGGTCGAATCTCTTTCTCTCGCTGCTGTCCTCGCGATTCCACATGCGGACGCCGGCGCCAAATTATTTGAATCGCGAGTAGTCATTTGGATGGTCAAAGAAGCCAGTATGCTAATTCTTGTAAACATCGATGACCCGAAAGGCTGCCCGATGAAAAATTTCGAGTATCCCAATAAAGTGTCGGCGCTCCTAAGCTGGCGACGATAACACGATTGGACACTGCCCGAGAATCCGGAATCATAAGACTGGAATTTTGGAATCGCATCACTGACGTTGCAAGGCCATCTTCAATTCCTGTTGTGTTCTCCAGTATTTTGAAATCTACGTCAATACCAGCTTAAATTAACGTTTTTCTTCTTCTTTTTTTTTACTTCGGTGTAACTGCGATCCGAGTCGCATCCGCGTCCTAAATAATTCATTCCAAAGATTCAAAGATACACTGAATACTCGGAACAGAAACTTGTCATGCTTTATCTGCAATCTGTAAATCGAACTGATGTACTCGAATTTGAGGCTGAAAAATATTTTTTTTTTCAAATAATTGATAAAAAAGGGTTATCGTCTGATATATCTGAATGCGCTACTCGAAGCAATGAATCGATCTCCAGATCGAGGCTGAAGTCGGAAACTCCCGCTCGTCTACGTAAAAACGGATTCGTGAGAACGGCAAAAACTGGATCCTGGGACTAAAACGAGAGCTCGCGTCATTGGAAGGCTCCGGCGGTCTCCGGTTTACCTCCTGTGTCTCCTTCTATGCAGAAAAGCAGAAACGCAGCAGGTATGGCAGTAAGTTAGTCAGTCGACCAGTCGACCGATCAGTCAGCTGTTCAGTCGGCGAGTGAGCCAAGTCAACACGCATCTTCATAATACTAATTCTTCAAGAAATTCCAAATCGTCAAATTTGTAAGAATGACAAGTTACGAATTTGAGCAGGAAATGTGGTTACGGGTCCGTTAATAATTTGGGGCGCACGATTACCATTATACAAACACTTTGAGTCCGAAGCGAAGAATTCGTAACGCGAAACGCAAGATAACTAAACGATATGGTCGTGTCAGAATGAAACTGTTCTCTCTCGTAGCAATAATATAATTACCATAGCGAGTTCCGGGTAGGCCGGGCATACCCAGTGAGTAACCGGTACCGGGTCTAAGATAAATCGTTGCGAATGACTAAAATAGCAAGTCGACCTATGCAACGCTCTATAGAAAAGGGTTACTCGCGCAGCATGCTCAGTGAATCGTATGGATGAAGAATTATGAGATAAATCTTTTGGAGGAGTAACGACCTCGCGTCTCTTTGCTGCTTCTTTACTTTCCTGCGCCAGGAACGCGAGGATGAGCTTCCTGCAGCCTGCAGCTTCGAACGACTTTGACGATATCGAAGAATGCGTCTGACATTTTTCCCGTCTTTCATCGAAGCGAAAGGAAGGGAAGAGGAGATGGAGCTGCAGAAGAGGCAAAAGCAGTTAGGCGTCTGGTGGAGCTCCGGGATGCCGTTCAGTGCGGGGTTCAGGGTTACATGAAAATAAGTAGAAAACGAGACGCACACACAGCGAGTCTCCCGCAACGACTCACGCGCGTCTTATGAAAACTTCCCGTGGAACACGTTTACCTGCAAGGCCGCGGCGCTGAACGTCGCGACGACGTTCTATGGCAAATAGGGAAGGCAAAGCGCGACACCTTGTATTTTGTACCTTACGATCAGCGAGACTGAACTCTGAGGTACCTCAGGAGGATGTGGGTATTACACTCGGGTGGGAGGAGTCTTATACGAGATTACAGACTGAGGTCTCCGATCGAAAGATTCGAACTCGATAGTCTTTTTTCTTATTGCTAATCTTAGTATCGTTGCCAATATCCACGTACCGATTGTGGTGGTCCGTACAGCAGCCACCGCAGCCGCCTTCCTTCACTCTTTCTTCCCTTTACTCCTTCACTTTGTTCCGTGGTTAACAGAGCAGAAAAACACTAAGGTGCTGCTAAAAGTCGGTGCAGCGCACATTGCTTCATACTCGTCATGCGATTGCCGGTTAGCCGGTTCGTCAGTTCGCCTCGTGTTACGCGATGCGAAATCGCAATCCGGTCAAGTCAGAGTGAGCAGCTAACAAATACTGCAATAAAAATCTGAGAGGGGAATTTCGTATACCTCTTTGCGAACTTTTACACAGAAAGATGATCTAATCATCGAATGAATCTTGATGGGATTAGCAAAGACTCGGCTTCTCTGGTCCTCGCAGAATTTCGAACCTGAACGTCACACGTTTACCTTTCTGCTTTCCCACCAAACTCTGTCGGTCTCTCTCTCTCTCTCCCCCTCTCTGTCTCTTTTCGTTTTGATTCACTCACATCGCCTGGATAGATAGAGAGATAGCGAATCGAGTGCGACAGCATTTCACAAGCCTTTTGGAATCTCTCACCTTGACAAACGACAAATGTGAAAGATTCCCCAATGAGAATGTAGTCGCACACGATGCGAACAGACCGAAAGATAAACATAGTTAATACGGGTAATGGTTAACTATGGCGTAATCCTCGGTGTGTTATTAGTTAGACCAAATGTCTCTTGCACAATTCTCGACGATCGTTTGTATCCAATTAGATCTGATTTTATGTAATGGGCTGAATATCAGGGAGCCACACATTGCAAGGTTTCGAGAATAAACGTGGTAATTGAACATGAGATGCGAAAACGGCGGCTCCGACGTAGTGAATTTACCAGAGATTTCGGAATACGGATGACGCGGGATAGAGGAAAAGTGATTCGTTCAAAGGTAACGAAGCCCAAAGATACCGCCAAGTCACCGACTCGGAATCGACTTCCTGAAAATCGCGCAGTCCCGTGGCCGACTCGATGCTGAATTTGCATATTCGTGTAACGTAAGACAAACATTGAGAACTCTCGGGTAGCAAACATGTTTAAGTTAGACACATAAGGACTCTTAACGCCAGGGCCAAGATCCGCCGCAAAGCTATTAGGATTTTTAGTGAATTTTCCTTCCGAGTCATCGAATGGTTTTAGCTTCCGCCCAGCATCCAATCCATGCTGGACCGAATCATAGGTATCCCGTCGGTTAGTCCAAGCGTTAGGAATTCTCATTAGTCAGCCATCCATGCGCCCTTGGAACAAGAGCACACTGACGAAGGTCGCTTCCGGTCTTTGTTTAAAGGAGTCGCAAGTGTGGTGACACTAACCTGAGAACGGTTAAGGAGCCTCCACACCAGCAATTCGATCCAGTCGACGTGTGCGTCGTGTGTGCGGTTACCTTCATTCGAGATCGGACCCCCCCCCCCCCCGTATCGAGAAACTACGCCAACAGAAATTCGGTTTACTGGGCTGCCCATGTACAGTCGAGGACATAAAGCTCTCAAAATCCGAGCAGCGAGTACCTGCCGGCGCTGCTGCTGCTTCGAGCGGGCGTGGGTTTCTGTCGCGAGCCGAATCGTTCTCCTCTACGTCAGAATTCATCGGGGAGCTGGGGAGGACGAAACTGATCTTGAAAAGAAATCCCCGACTGGAAATCATGTGGCCACCTGGGAGCTCGAGACGGGAAATTCCAAAATGTGATGTCGATTCTCCTCCGGTGCCAACCAGGATACGGCATTAACGGTACCGAATTGCTGTTAAGGTCAGCGCGAGCAACCGGTGAGCCGTTGACGCGAGAACCGACCGACCGAATAAGCGAGCAGCCATAATGAAGCAAGCGGAGATCGATCGAGCACCGTTCAGCGACTCGCAAGGACCCACCAGGAAGTCTGAGGTTGCGCGTGGCCTTGGCAGGTTGCACGACTTTAAACTCTGTCTTCCGCGCTCCTCCTCCCCGACAAGGGATGCTGAGGCAGACCTCAGAGAGATTAAAGCCGTTCTGACGTAACCGAGGAACGATGCGCGTCGTGAGCAAGCATCTCTAATTGTGTTAAGTCAATTACTCACACTCGTGTGCACACAGGCCGGACACACCACGTTACGTGGACCCAGCTACTTGCCGCCGCCGCCGCCTCCCTCCTCCCTAAGACACGCGTATGACCACTTTCTTTCCGACTTGCCCAAGATGCTACGGATATCCACGTGCTTCGCGACACGCGTCCACTTCGAGTTAAGCGAACCGTTGCGTAACATAATTTTTCGAATTTTTTCGAGCAAACGGTTGTTGCGTGGCTGACACGTAAGCTGGATGTAAGATCGGACATACCTCCGGGGTGACGGCAGAGCGGATGATCGCGCAACACGGAAAAGAATTCAAGAAACGACGCTGCTGCGTCTTCTCTTTCCAGAATCCCAAAGCGACGCTTTCCGAACCGGGAGAATGAACGCGCTTGCACCGATATGCATGATGTGCACGATATATGGGATACGCGATACGGGACGGTAGGCGTGACTGAATACATGGGGACGACGCATGGCCAGACCGTTCGATGTCTACCTGTGCTGCCTGATATTTACTCATTCGTCGAGCTACTATCCAGTAGCTTCAGCAGGACGCGGGAGATGATTTTCGACGCGAATATTCTCATTTAGCAACGCAACTTCCTGAATTGATTGTACGAAATAGCACGATCGAGCCATTTAAGTAGGACTACAATCCCTTTCGACCTTGCACTGTCTTTCCCAAGAATCTATCGTGAACGATCGTTTCCACCGAACGACCAATCGCGATCACGTATTGCTACTCCGCGGATGAGGAAGCCTTCGAGAATCGGAGTCCCGACCTTGCAGCTAAATACAGTCGAATGTTGCTAAACGAAGGCAAATATAACCAGATAGATACAGGCTATTATTTCCAAATGGAGGCAAATAGTGGGAAAGGCACGTCCACACCGAATGATACATGCAAGATATAATCGCAAGAGAGATACACAGCGAATTCAATGAGTATGAGGAATACATGTAAAAGGTTTACCGGTTCGATATTGATACAGTCAATCGAACTGATGACTGGCAGGAAATTGTTAAATTAACGTGATGTCCAATTCTCGTATCGGGAATGTCTTGAACTTTGATGTGCTAATCGTACCACTATAGTTTATGCTATTTTGCCCGGGGCAAAGCGGATGCGGAAGAAAACGAAAATAGCGACAGTAACGAGAAACCGTAGTAATCCAGGAAGGGGGTGGGGGGTGGGGGACAACACAGCTGTCGATTTAGCGATCTACATTATTTTAGCGAGATATCGGCCTTGAGGAGCCAGCAAACGCGTTCGAGGAAGGAAAAGAGTCCTTGTCTGAAATAGTTGGTCGTTGGCGACCCGGCTGCCTGATTTGATCTGTAGCGTGCATGTTAAGAATATGTAATGCCGCCAATGAATAATACCCAAGGAAAGCCAAATCGTCTGGACTCGAGGGAAATTAATTTTGCAGACTTTACGTCGCCTTGATTGTTCAACAGTTCCAACCTGTTCAACGTAAAAAAAAAAAAACATTTAAAAAAAGCGTAAAAAAGAGTGCAGACGAGGCTTCAGGCACCTGGTCACTGGGATCTCACAGTGAGGATGGACAGAAAAAAAGCAACGTGTCTCGCGTGTTACCAGTCATCGTTCGTAGGAGTCGATTTGCTTCGTCATCGATCGCCCGTCCGTTTATTCTGCGAGCGAATCATCCAACACCAGAAACGCTGGCAACGCGATTCCAAGGTACGAGAAGCGCTCGGCACATGGACCCAGACTGCTCGAAGATGCTTGACCAATCTTCTGCTCTTGCTCTTCTCACTGCTCCAGCGCAATGAAAATCTTTTTGAGGAAAACACAAAGTTTATAGCAAAAGGATCGCACCTGGACAGGATGTGCTTTCTGGTACTCGACGGTTCTGCCTCCCTTGGAACTACCTTCCTTCCACACTCTCCCAGCGGAGGATACGTTCGAATCGAGGATAGGGCAATGTCTCCCTCTCGGTGGGTGTCCTTGCGCTAGACCACCACAGGCCGATTCCACGCGAGAAAGAAAGATCGCTGGGGCTGCCGTGTGAAGCGCGAGTGGGCGAGAGCGAAAGAACGAGAGAATGCTCAGAGTGGGAGATGCGAAGGTATAAAACCGATCCGTCCAGACGCAGGAAGCCAGTCAAAAGCCTGATGCGGCGTCTCTAGTCGCACGCGTGCGAGAGAGACAATCTCAAAACGGCGTGTCCCCGTGATTCTGTGCAGGATTTTCCATAGGAATTTTAACGGTTCGAACAAGACGTGTTTCTGCGCCCTCTGCTTGCTCGACTTTCTTCTCCTCTCGCGAAAGGACCAGTTAATTTTTGTTCCTTCGGCGACAGGACATAGAAGAGAAAGGGGAAGGGGGGAGGGAGAGAGAGAGAGAGAGAATCACGAATAATCCCGGATAGTCAAAAAAGGCACAGAGCACACAAAGAGACCAAGGACACGGTATTCGAAATTGCGTGCGTTTCGTCGTTTATCGGCGGGAGGTGACAGTGAGGATATTTTGGATTACGAGTGAACTGCAGTCGGAGTCAGTGATTAAATTTAGCAGGACTCATCGACTGGCAAAAGTTCAAATTATTCCGAGAGATCAACGAACGTCATTCAATTTTCGGAATTGCCGATCGGATTAGCGATCCACCCGCGATTACAGAGATATCGAAGGATACAGACAGCCAAGAACACTTAAAGACGCTGCAAGATCAAAGGAGCATGTCGCAAATTCGTATCAACATAGAAGATCTTTCCTACGGTCAGGAGCAACCAGACCTCGACGTAAGTCCCACTACGTAATCGTTAGATCTTTAAGCTGTTCCGTGTCCTGATCCCTCCCCTCTATTGCTATTACCGAAAGACATGACACGCTGATAAGGACGATGCAGCTCCTACATCACTTGGGGTTGCGCCGACGTACACGAGAGAGGTCACCAGTCGATCCTACCTTTAAGCTTGCTCCGGTGGCCACCTTCGTCGGCGACCTGGACTCGCACGGCCCACGCGCTCTTTTGTCTCCCTGCGTTCCCACACTTTCAGTTCCAACAGCAAGACAAACGCACTCGGATAATGCTAAGCATGCTCAAGAGCCTCAGGAATTTGGATCTCCGATCCTCCCAGGGCTCTCGCGAATCTTTCTTCTCCGGTTAAACGTAAAAATGAAGATCAAACGATGACTCGGCGATGACGAAAGCACAAAGCATCGTCCTGTCGGTGTTACCAGCGGTCGTTGACGTTCCCTGTCCCTCCCCTATTCTTCTCCGCGTCCCTGCGACTCCTTCGCTCTCTCTCTCTCTCTCCCTCTCTCTTGCACTCGCGAACTCGCATCGTTGCCAGAACCCTGCGAGGAATCCGCGAACTATCGCGCGCCCGACCGATCCTTTACCTTTCTTACAAAGAATAAAATTTCACTTTCCAAACTCGTACTGCCTTCTTGACAAACTTCTCGCTTTGTCAATTGTTTAGCTTGCTTCGTTCCTTGTCTCGTTGATCGGTGAGGAAAAAGCCAGTGCAGTCAAAATGTGAAGCGACAACCGGGAACAGCCATTCTTGGCGATTCTTGGAAAAGCGTGGAAACGAATTTACATTTCCCAGGAGCTGCCGATTAGTCTTCCGAGCACAACATCCTGTTGTCGGAGAAGGCGACTAAGGCGACTAAGGCGACGAAGGCCAAGCAGCCAGAACCGAACAATAAGAATTGAAAGTACAGCAGGCCGCAGTCGTCATAGCTGGTCGACGTCGACGTCGACGTCGGCATCGAGTCTTAATCATTCTTAGTCCAATTTAGCGTTTCGCACCACGGATTTCGCGCGGCCTTCGAAATATTACTGCCTTACAAGTTATGGCTGCGTTCTCCTGGCCTCGGCAAACTAAATTTCTGTCGATATCACTCCACGATAACGTTTCCACCTGGGAGCACGAGTAGAGCGATACGATCCGGCCACGATCTATACTCGGATCTCTTTCCTCGATCGCGAGACACGTGCAAGCGTAACGAGCAAGATACAAAGTGGGGGGAGGGGGAGGACAACCAGATTGGAGAAATTTGATAGTGTGCTGTCACTCGGAACTCGAAATTTCCACGGTGGGACCTGCCAAAGTCATCATTCGGGAAATTCCTTCCAGAATGAGTGTCGTAACTATCGTAGGCAGGCCTGGAGCGCCGAATGTAACAAACAGCAGCGGTGCAACGCCGGGACGTCGAGGAGACTCGAGAGTGTCATGCGCTTTTAACGATCCTTGGGATTAACTTACACATGCAATTATGTAAAAATTCTTCTTCGAGATAACTGCGAATGCACTTGCAGCAGCAGCACCAGGCGACACGGACGAAGCCATATTTGCCATCCATAAGATTTTCACATGTGATGTTGATAGCGAAAGAGGGAAAAGTCTCAACAAAGGACTCTCTGTCAGTTTGGTTGATGACAGCAGAGGGTGGTACAAGATGGTACTGTTATTCGGCAGAACGAGAAGCGAGAGGAGAAGGAGTAGGTGGACTGCCTGATCTCAGATCTTGAATCTGAAAAAGATGACTTGAACTTTTAGCGGGACAATCGGTGATGGGGAAAAGAGGAGCGTATCGTGAGAATTGCGCAAAGCAGAGGAGCTCAGAGTGTCTATGGCCGTTCGATCCGATCGAAACTTTGTTTACGCTACGTATGCTAATCAAGAGGCAGTTTCAATTATTTCCATACGACCTAGAGAAGGCCTAGTCGGACCGTTTCAGTGGGAACGGGTTCTGCCAAATCTCCTACTAGATTCCTTGCTGATAAAAATGACATTTCGCTTGGTAGCTTGTAAACTGTTGGCAGATTGCGCACAAGGAGCTGGGGAGGCCACACTTACACAGACTGAGAGCCATCTGCACTTTTAGTTGTGGTTGACCCGACTGTACCGCACATCGATTTTGCATTTTCGCATCAGTGAAACAAGATCGTGCCGATAAGTCGCAAGTCGAGTAGCAGAGCGATACGATTCGACCTCCCGCGAAATTTTCACTCTCCCCGGCAGCGTAATCGTAGATTCATTTCATAACTGTGCCGTAATGCGGCTGTGTTCCGTCACTCACCGACAGACAGGTTAGACCGGGGAGGCCAGGAGTAGAACGTCCAAGGACTCGGAACGACGAGACCGTGGCCACCGTGTGGCAAAGCGTGCCGATGCACACAGTGCGAACAAAGAGTCTTACGAGCCGATCGCCGAATAATCTCGAGTGATATCGCGGAACTGATATCGCGATCGTGACTACCGTCGCAATCGTTGAGGAACATCAAGACCCGCAGTCAGTCGCGGCCTCCTGGAATTCCCTGCAAGACGTCCACCTGGTTTCGCTTTATTCATTTGTTTTTTTCTTCTTTAAATACCGAGAGAGCGCAATCGATAAGCATTGCCGGAGGTCGGGGATTATTCGTTGAAGTGTATTACGAGAGTCGTTAACGAGTCATGCTGCTCTGCAATGGCGACATTGCATTCCATACGAGTCAACAGCTTCCTGTAACTGTTACGTAAGGACTCTCTGCACTTCGGAGGAAATTCAATGATCCGGAGGAAGAAAGATGCGTTCTAAAATGAGTTTCTGGCTTTTTGCAATTCTTTTTGCTTGCGGTATGTAAAAACGCTGGGTGGGAGGAATCAGGAACAAAGAAGGCGAACCTCAGAGTCGGGTTCAAAATTTCTTTGAGATTATTTCGCGTAACGTTCGACGGCTCACAGGTGCGGCCGCTGCGAACGAGGCTGACCAGTGTATTGAATTCCGCAAAAATCCCGGCGGTACGCGCCTCTTTTAACGTTGCTGCTCCCGCCGTTCTCTAAAGATTCTGATCCTTCTCGTATCGAGGAACTGGCGCGCGTTCTTCGTCGACGCACGATCCCTTCTCTTGATCCCTTTCCCGCTGAAAGCATTCAAAGAATGAGCTGTATCTTTTTCAAAATATCAGAGCGAGATTCCGCCGAACGGTCGGATCGGCTCGGACCGGACTCAAACTCTCGCTGGCGTGTCTTTGCATCCAACAACAAGGAACAAGGCTCGTTCCACAAAGAGATCTTGCCTCTCCGTTCTCCCTTTCTCTGTACACGAGGGGCAGAGCGAGAGAGAGAGAGAGAGAGAAAAAGAGAGAGAGGCAAAACCTCCTTCGCGTATTTGCGATTGCCTGAAAAACGACGAGGGAGAGAAAAAAATTGACAAACTGGTCCAGACAGCAGGAGTCCTTGGGTACCGCCCAACTCGAAGGCAGGCAAGCGCGAGATTGTTTTGCTTGCGAAAATTGCCAATTATCATTCGTAATCGTCATTAGCCCTGCTATTTTTCAAAGTTTTCCGGAGCTCATTGAGCTGGTCCGCCGTCGGCCGTGAAAGTGGTGAATTTCAAACTCGCAATGGGATCCAGCAGCGCCTCTGTGCTTGCTTCTGGTCTGCTTGACATTTTATGTGCCAGCATGCTCCCACGCGAGCATTTTGACTGGCAGCGCTCGAGCCACTCGTAAAACTTCAATGAAACCCCGGAGAGACAAGAGAGATTCGCGATAAGGCCCTCGTAAATACGGGAGGATGTTGCAAAATGCCTCGATGCTGGTTACTGGCTTTCTGGCTTTCGGTAATCATTTAACGGGGTAAAGCGGCGCTCTAACGTTAGTGGGTCAACGACGTCGACGACATCGCCAAGTCCACCACCCAATCGAGTAGAGTGGCTTACGGTCTCTTATGCGCGAGTACGTTGCAATCAGAGTGGGGCTCGATTCGAAGTAGGAGCGCACGGATAGAAGTGGAGAGAGAAGTGGAGACTTCAAAAGTATGGGAGGTCTAGAGTTGTAAAGGTGGAGGTTATGCGGGCAGAGAGGCGCGTTGCAACCACCGCGGCGATATTATCTTTTGCGCAACGGAAAGTGCTGCGCGCGCGCAGTAACCGGCACGGCCTAATTGAACGACTTTATTTTCAGATCGAGGTGGCGCCGAAAACAGCTCCTGCAGGAGCGACGGATTTGCCATCCTGGCACATCCCGAGACCATCCCTTGTAGGAAGATCCAGCGAGAGGGACAGCGAGAATGGAAGCTGGACTCACTTGCATCCGACCAAGTCGCCCTCTAGAGGATCCACTTCGTCTCAGGGATCCACAGCAAGCACGCACGTGAGTGTCTCTTCGTTGAATCTATCGTTGGTTCCCAGTTCGAAATTTAATAAAGAGATGAAATCTCTTATTCGAAAATACAGAGCGCAGCCTCGGGTACGCTGCTCCTGACAGCAGCGAATCTCGCTACTTTCGCTGCGATGCATCCACCCACAGTGTCAACGCCTAAGCCTGTTGATACTGCTTCGGTCGCCAGCAGCACTCACTTCACTGTTGTCAACGGACTGGGTCGACCTACCAAAGTCTACAAGAAGTCCTGGTGCGCGAGGAACCAGCTCACTGTACTCATTTGCACTATGAGTTTTCTATTCATGGTTGGACTGCTTGCAGGCATTCTGTACATGGAGAGTGAGTATCCTAGGTTTCCCCTTGCGTATTATTAGCAAACACAAAGAAACTCTTTTCTTCTTTATTGTCTGACACCCCCTCCCCCCTCGCCAATCCTTCTAATTGGTTCGGTACTCGTATGCTTTCAGTGAGGGCTCGCGACAAGTACAACTAGACGAAGAAGAAGATCGAAGCCAGCAACGAGGAGTCAGCGCAGATGCCAGAAACACCAGCGTCAGGGAACTCATTTCCTTATGCGAATTCGCTGCGAAAATGATGTTATTAATTGGAACAGACTTTATGGGAAAATCATCATATAGGCTTGCGCGTATATCCGTTATGCAATCCGGGTAAATCGGATAGTTAGGCGAACCGGATAATCTGCCAATTCCAACTGGTGATGTTAGGACTCCTCGATTTAGAATTAAGCTGTATTACACCGTGTTAATAGTGTGGTACGTGAAATCAGTAATTACATTTGTGTAATGAGCGCGCTACGTGCTGTAACGTCACAAGAGTCTCCCTAGAGGGCTCGATTTTAATTTATATACATATTAACAACGGTCCTCCGAGTTACAGCCGCAACGTGGAACCGTAATAAATTAAAAGGTAGTTGTAAGGGATTGAAAAAGTATTACGTTTAAGAATCAATCTGACGAACAGAGAAATCTATGATTTCTTAGAGTTTTCCGCGTTACTTTTCTTTTTCTTTCTCTCGCATACCTTATGCTCTCACCAGGATTTAATCTAGACAAAATCAGGTTGACGTCTACCGTCGCACACATTTTCCCAATCGTAATCGCCCTCCCCTCTCCGTGCATCTTCTTGTTTAATGGCCGTCTACCGCAAACAGCTGAGTTAAAGTCTAAATTTACAGTGCAATCTGAAGAAATGTTGAACAGTGCACAAACGAAACACAAGTAATCGCGAGAATCGCTTAGCAGCGTAATTTAGAGGTATTAATTTAATCATTACTAACGAAACATCTAAATCAAATGTGGAACCCTCCGAGAAATTGACGCAGGGCTACATAGCTATGTAGACACATTATATTATGTATACATATTCATATGCATATACATATATACATATAGAGATATGTATTTTGTGTGGAAAGTGCGATGGCGGCCGGTTGCATCGACCGCTCGCCGTGTCTGTGATATTACTTCTGTATTAATTAAATAAAACGTCCATCCGACGAGACACTGTCGAGCCGCGAATACCGTTCTACGTTATTCGACAGCTACACGACCTATTCAAATCCACAGCATTCTTTATCAATTTATCTTCACTCCTCCCTTCACTATTCCACGATATTGTGACCATTCATACTTAACAATCGTTACACTTACCTCTACTTCCTGTAGCGTTTGCGTCCATCGATAATTAGGCATATCCGCACCATTTCCTGCATTCGGCTTTAACTTGCCCCGTTCCTTCTCATCTTCCTCCTCGTCCTCTTCAGGATTTCCATTTCCAGTAGCATCGCTGGTCGGGACACTGTCGTTGTTGGTACTAGTCCCTGCCATGGGATCATCCGGCGTTGCCAATCCAGATTTCTGCGATTGGTTACAACTAATGATTCTCGGAAGAAGTAAATTACTAGTCAACACATTTAGGCAACAGTAAATGGCCACGATATACCTTACTGTCAATTTCTTCCTGCAATTTCGCTGCCTGTTCGTCCGTCAATTCAACGATCTTTGATTCGCTATCGATTTGACTCTCCTCGGTCAGCTGTTCCTCTTTTCGCTTTCGTTCGATTCTCTCTTTCCTTCTTCGTTCTTGTTCAGCACGTTCGGCCTTTTCCGCTGATGCCTTCGCGAGAGCTGTTGCTTCGTGTTTTTTAAATTTCGCAGTAACCAACTGTAGGTGAAGAGTTGTCATAAAAAATTTTGCTGATAGCAGTCTAATGACTTCTACAATAACTTTTACCTTTTCTGCGGCACCTTCACCTCCGCCAGTATAAAAGTCCGTTTTTCTTGCGAGAAAACTGAATATTGTGTCTAAGAGCTGAAATGAAATTTTTCTTAGAATACTGTTCCCATATTCACACCTTCGTTACAATGAAATTTCAAATTTTAGACGTGAGTGTAGAATAATAAGGCACAAACAGAAATGAATCATATACATATGTATACAGTGACTCTCAGTTGGCAGCCACTGTAATGTGTAATACTTCCCAGAACAATGCAGATTTTAATTAGAAGGTTAAAGGAAACTGGTCCTAACGGGTAATCTAGGAAACTGTAAGATACTAAAAGGTGATTATTGTCACTTTAAACATTTCTACGATAGTTTGTCAAATACAAACAATGATCCAGTGGTTCTAAAAATTTGATTACAGTAATCAATTTTCAACTCATCCATGAAACCACCATGCCTCTCTAGATAATTCTAAGCAATATTAGAGTGGAACATTACATGGGAGAGGGTTACTGATCACAAATCAAGAGAAGTCGGCTTCTATCGCCGATATTGTCCGACACTTACGTCCTGTACGCCGCCCTCGTGTTGCTGTGCCATCGCCAGCAACATCCCATCGAATTGTTCCTCGTCTTTCGTCATTATTTCTCCACCAAATTGATTCGATTAGATCTGGATTCCTTTTCACACGGAGAACTTGTAATCACTTGTGGGAAGTAGAACTAAGCACTTCTAAGCGATTCTCTACAGAACTACCGAACGACGACGCAAATACGTACATACATTTGTTTTCGACCATGAAACATCTGGAAACGTCTATCGACCAAACATAGTAAATGGTTAGACTGCAGCGACGCGCTGCGGTCAATTCCCAGCAACACGAAGCGTCGCAGTCGATATTCTCTTCTCCACGGAGTCTTCGGCGAAGCACCAGTCGATATTGCGGGAAACACATTTCTTTGGATGAAGCGTCGTTTACCCATGTAGTGCGAGTGAGTGAAATCTGTCGGATGAAAAAATATCTTTCTTCGGGGATCCTCTGATGCATAGCAGTTTGCCTTAAGACAGGGGCATCAATATGATTGTAAGTAAATATATAACTTTTCAATGTTCATAGACAAATGACGACACAGAAAATATCTGCCGTATCTGACATATCTGATACGTACGCACGATACATTTAACAATGAGTGGCTACATTACTCAATATAGCAGAGATTGTCTGTACAACGACTCTGAATTGGCTATAGGAAGAGCTCGAGGGGCATTGAAATTAATGTTAATGGGAATGATTGGAAGCGATGCATCTCTCTAGTCGATACCTGGGGCAACAGCGAGGCAATAGGAACTGCCGGATGCCCGAGGAATGGCTCGATCCAATTTTGCTGTTAATCGAGAGGGCCATTGCTGGAATCCAAGCAATAGGAGGAGCTACGTTCGAACATCGTGCAGCGATGCACCACCTTGCTAAATGGATCGATGGTTCTATCGGGATCGATGGAGCCCAATCGTGTCTAGGTGCCTCTTGATTATCTTCTAGTATACGAATTCGATCTTCTGTCCCAATCCCGGAAGAGGAAGCGATCCTCGAATATTTCACAAGGAGTTTCTCGGTGATCTCGGTGATAGAATGAAATTGGAGACCAGCTTGGCCGAGTCCATTGTCTTCATTTGGTCAGTCAAGTTACGAGTCTCATTTGGCACGGAGCTGCAGCTCTGATTATTATCATTGCGACAATCGCACACGGTTGCGCTACACACGTGGTCGCCATTTACTAACTCGTACGTATGCGGAATTCTTTACGTGTCAGGAGGACGAGTGCGCCTACCGCTACCACGGATCAAAAGGTTTTCTCGAATATTTGTATTCACCATACGTTGCCCTTTGTAATTCCTCCGCGACACGATGCGTTGAACGTGCTAGACAATACTGTACTTATCTATTTTTGATGGGATGTATTAAGAAGCTGCTTGTCTTATTTCTAAGAGTTTCCGTCATTATATTTTTATCATCGATTGCCATCCATCGTCTTTAACGAATATTCAATTGTCCTTTTGCTGTTAGTAGCTATCTTGAAATATATTTTACTTCCTTTTATGGCTCACAGCTGAGTGGGTTTCGTGATGAACATATTTAATACTACACAGGCGCCTAGGAAGAATTGATGCTCCTTAACGTGCCTAGCAATTTGAGAATGAACGGTTATAAGCTATAACTTAAAGCTCATCCTATATCGAGTGACGATGCCGCCTATCTGAAAACTATGAAAAATTCTATTTCGGCAAAAGAGTATTGAACAAGCGGATATCACGATTCTCGACTGCCGAGCTTAACCGAGGAGAAGATCAATGCGATGAAGGGAAAAGCGGATTTTCTTAGAATAAAATTTTACTTCGGATTTGCGGTCTGGTCCACGAGTTACGAATACGTCCTCCTATTCTGGGATGTTCAATGCCAATAAGACATCCTTAAGAAAAGGGAAGAATCCTTGAGGATTTTTTATCGATTCATTCAATCGATTTTCAGACGATATTCTGTAGCGCTAGACACAAAAGGTGCTTTTAAGATATTCAACAACATTCTAAGCGGCTAGAACAGCCGATATCTCTTATTGCTATGTATTGACAGTCTAGAAAATGGTTGTTTGGATCAGATTAGGTCGGCAGACACAGCAAAGATGCGCTTTAATAATATCGCAATCATTTTCTTGAGTGTTTGTAATACAGTGTATAATTGTTTGGACAGAATAAAAGGAATGGCTCGAATAACAAACGTTGTTTTCGATATCTGCTTTTCCTTGTATTTTCCAACAGCAGGGAATAATATTAATAACTCGTACGGCACAGAGGAGAGAGAGGAAGGAGGTGGGGGGAGAGAGAGAGAGAGAGAGAGAGATAGAGAGATACCGAATGACAACGAAGGAATTTTATACATGTCTCTGTCGCGCTCCAGCCACAACGAGAACGGGAAGACAACGAGACATCGACAACGACAACAACAAGAAGAGGAGTAACACGAGTCGTCTCGACGTCCCATCGATGGCCTAGAGTATCAATCAGCGTTACATGGAAGGGGCGCGGCTCGTTCTCCTCTCGTGTAGCCACGTATTGTCTGCCAGCCGCAATGCCTAATCCCAAACTCCAAACTCTCAGATCCCAGTTGTTGGGTCGTGAGTCTTCAGTGTTGAGGCACATTTAAATTTTCGTTTCTCATTTCCTTCCAGGAACGTAAAAAATATTGGTAAAATCTCGGAATATCCTGCCGCTTGAAAAGCAGGAGGGGTGAGGCATAAATATGTATACATATACAGAGCCGCAATACCAAAGCTGCTGAAACGCAGTAAGATCTGACAGCTGTCACGTGACCGTTTCGACTGGCCTGTGCGCTGTGCCAGTACGCGGTCGACGCGTTGTCGATAGTCAAGGAGGATAAGGACAGCGGAATAAAAGGATGAGCGTGAGTCATGCCGGTTTATTCGAGTCTCCCGGCATCGCCAAGAGTTCCTCCTGCTCATACGGGCCCATAACTCACGTTCCATTGAATTCGACGCGACCATAAAGTCCAGCGTCTTTCTTGGCGCGGCTCCTGTCCCAGAGGGGAATCCACGATACGTCTCTTTGTCCGCACATTCGAGATTCGCGAGGAAGAGCGACAAGAAGCATTTGCCTGACTCTGGGACTCTTTTCCTTCTGCCTGGGAGCTAAATTTAGGAGGCCAGTCGGCGGAACTACGTGCAGCAGAAGCAAGATAAGAATCAGGATCAGGATGAAGATCGAGGCAAGGAGAAGGATGGCGTGCCGAGGGAGGATGATGAGGGCTATATCGAATTATTCAGAATGTAAACACCGATAAATGGGCTGTGGCGGTGTCCGTTCTCATGGGGATGCAGCGTTACACGGGCACCGTAACTTTCCTAAATGATGCGGCTGAAGCAATTCCAGACTTACGAGGACTTTTTATCGCTCGTATTCTCGGACGTAATTGAGATTTCCATATAAATGGCTGTGAGTGTCATTTTGTGCTCGTCGAACGTTCGAGAAGCTGTAACTTCGAGAGGACAAGAGACATGGAAACGGTCCAGTAGTGATTTTTGTCGGCGATCGAATGTGTCTCGAAAGCGAAGGAAAATATGTAATGGCGGCTGAAACGAACCGTGGCCTTGCATCCAGGACTGTGTCGAGAACCGGGAGGTGGGACGTGGGCATTTAAAATGCAGATTAGCGGCGAGCCCATACGCAGACGTAAACCTAAGCGTAAGCGCAAGTGTTTTATCGAGGGTAGTTTCCGCTCTCCAGTGGCGTCCGATGCCAGCTCACAGATAAACCTTCCCCGAGCTTAACTGCCTGCTAATTTATTGATCCGTGATTTATTTGACACGTCGGCCGCACCGCTTTAATTGCAGGAAAGCTTTGACGGATTTTAATAGGACACGGAAGCCTCGATCGCCTCCCATACCGATCCTCCACCTCCTCTTCCTCCTCTTCTTATTCCCGGAGCAGTTACCTTTTGCGAAGGCCGGGTGTCCCCGAGTTTCCGGCCCGAAGGCTCCGCCGGGAACTTTGGCAAAGTTCACGCCAATTTGCCGACGTTTTCTGGCTTATCGAGCGCAAAGATCAAAGGCTCGGAGACGCCTCTTTAGCCGTTGGTTAAAAGGAAACGATCAGACGTTATAGCGAGTTACTTCCGTTAAGGCACTGATTAGCCAAGGTACGCCGCTTGCCGGAGAAGATGCTCGGAGGATCAGGCGATGCTCCGGCCGGAAGAGGCTGGCGGGGATCCTCATGTAGACACTGTCAGTTGGAACTGAAGTTCTGGGAGTTAGCGGGAGAGCGAGTGAGAGAGAGAGAGAGAGCGGGAGAGTGGATCACGAGCGAGTGCTGGCGAACAGAGAGAGAGGGGGGGCGAGGTAGGGGAGCTCCGAAGCTGCCTACGTTTGACAGTGGTATGAAATACGATCGTGAATTTGTGGGCAGGAGGGGCGGCGGGAGGAGAGTGGAAGAGGCGGTGGCATTGTCCGGTGGCGCCGTTCGAACTGGAGCCGTAACAATGGGGAGTGACCTCGGCTCGATTGTCCTTTAATTTACGGGAATTGCAGCTAGGTACCCCCCAAACGCGTTACCACTGGACTACACCATTGCAGCACCGGACGAGCGTCATTATCAGGACGTGTGCTGCGTGGCGCTGCGGCACACAGCCGCTCAATTCGATCTCCATAATCTCGTCCAAGCTTTACATAGCTAATCGGCAAGTGCGCTAATTCCCAGTGCTGATTCCGAACGGCATCGCGGGTGATTAACGCCTCAGAGTTATTTGGGCAAGGAGTACCTTTTCAAGGCAAGAGACGAAACGGAGGTCGCGGGTTGCTCGGAAGTGTGCAGAAAGGGACAATGTCGTTTGATGAGCAGCCGGGGAAGATTCGTAATGTTCATAAGTGCACGTGGGGATGCTCTTGTGCCGGTTGGGGTGAGATGCTGGCAGTGATGCCGATGGCAATGCTGACAGCCTCATAGTCTTTAGGACTGTGTGGTCCTCGTAGTCGGCCGCCAAACAGTCGTTCGCACCCTCCGTGCGAAACGGAAAATGTATCGCGCGCGCGACGGAGCTCAAACAAAGGGTCGTGGAGGATCGCGCGAGGGTGACTCTACGGCACACAGCGTAGAACGTAGAACGTAGGACGCAGAACGGCTACGGCTACAGTAGGCTTGCGTCACCCTCTATCTACGTACCTCGCGCGTAACATTAGCTCGGCAAATACGCGCTCGCACTATCAAAGGATTACGCCGATTTGCGATCCCCTTTTGTCTGCATAGGCTTAACGACCGAACTTATTGTGATACACCGAACGAAGATCTCGTTCCTCCCGCTCCTCCCCTGACGCGTCAATCACTTTCTTCTCTTTCCCGTTGCTTACTCTCTCTCTCTCTGACTTTTAGTTGGAACTGCATCTGCGAGATGCTACGCGTGCAGCATCTTTGGTCCAGATCGTTCGAGAGGGAACATCGGTGCGTGTGGACTGCCGTGACGTGGCGCCGGCCGGGAAAGATATACGAGAGACCAGTGGAATTTCATTTAATTCGAGCTTTCGTGCGGTCGACTGAGATTCGATTTATGGCGTAATCAGGGTGCACGCGAATCCCCGTCGCCGTCGGACAAACCGATCGGCATCGCCGTGACGGTTCTCTGCGGGGGCAGATTTGCGAGTGTCTTTCTGACGCTGGCCCGTATTATCGGAGACGCGTCGATGTGTCCGTTCATCCTTGCATCCGTCAAGGCAAACGAAAATTAACGAGACACGCCTGGAGACTCGGAACGGATTCCCTCGGCTGCTCGCGCTTCTTCCCTGGAAAAAAAAAGAGAAAGAGGAAGAAAAACAGCGGGACTTCCCAAAGTAAACGAGCCGAACGGAATCAATTAGAGACGATACGCAAGGACCTCCCGAGGGAGGAAACTGTGTCCCTTACAGTTGCTGCTGGAATCCGTTTCGCAGTCAGGAGAGACAGCTTGAGAAACAGGAAGGGGTGCTTCCAGGATGGATGAAGCCTAGTAGATGTAGCCGAATTCGGTACGTAGGAGCGCAAGGTGGGAGGTGGAAGGTGGAAGGTGGATAGAACTCTGCGAACGGGTGCCCCTTGATAGATAGGTCGCGCCGAGGGATCGGCATTCGGCAAAGGACTTCAGCCTGACGTTGAGAGGATGTAGAGAACGGATCTCGACGCTCCTTGGAGCATTTCCTTGGCAGAGTCATAATTTCCGGCTCTGGGAGAACCTAGAGTATCCTTAAAGAGCGAATAGATGGATCGGGAACGATCGGGAGCGATCGGTGGAATCGTCATCATTTTTATTCTCTGCGGAGCGTGAGGACGATTAATCCGCGTCCCAGTTCGATGGGAAGTGGAGCGGTCCCACAGTATTCTATGGCAGCCACGTCGATTGCTCGACTTCCCTGTGTAGCTGCTGCACTGCCAACCAATGATTAACGACTGGACCAGGAGCAGTCGTCTCTCCACGTCGAAACGTCTTGCCGATCCTCGTTGCCCACTTCGGACTTTCCAACGTAGGTACTCTTGCGTGACTAACGAGCGCGAGAATTAAGCAAAGATCCGAATAAACGATGCTCCTCGTCCTTCCCTTCCGCTTCCTCTGATCCCTCCGTTCCCTCGGCTCGAGATTCTCTCATTGCCTCTGATTGTCAGTGCAGAAGACCGTGAGCATCTCCGCCCTCCCCCTCGTCAGGGAGCGGAGCCACCTTTCCAAATCGAGATTAATCGAGTGAGATTAAGAGATTGGTAATTGGCTGGCGGACCGACAAGTCGCGCGCGTTCGAGCGATTCCGCCGATTCCCTTCTTTCCTCTTTGCACCCCTCACCCCCCTCACCCCCCTCACCCATGTAGATCTTCAAAGGTGTTGCGCGCTCGGAGGATCGCGAAACGGATGACGGAACGAGGGAACTTTAAAGAGGAAGATGGTAGATCGGCCGTGCACGTCGCGGTCGCGTATTTATCATGCTTTATGGGGCAACGCAGCATCCCCGCGGGCAAGGATATAAATCAGAAAGGTCCCCGCCTCCCTGCACCCTCTCGTGTATCCCTTGTTCCCACAACCACTTTACACCCTCGGCTTTTATTAATTTAGGCCTTGATAGACGCACCAGTGCGTGCTTCGGCCTCTTTCCCTCAGTTCTTCCTGCACTCGAGCAACAACAGCATCGCTCTGATGCGAGTGCCGATCGGCGATGTTCGGCGATGTTCGGCGGTGCTCGGCAGTAAACGACGTACGGTAAACGACGAACAGGAAACCGGGAAAGAGAAGAGCGAACGTGAACGCATACGCGATGGGATCCGAGGGCCATTTCGTTGGGGGTTTCCTCGAAATACCTAAGGGTGGCCGCAGGGACTAAGGGAGAAATAGCCTGCCGCGGCATGCATACGAAATAAGCGGCAGTCGCGATATTAAAGTTCCGTCCATAGACGACGAATCCCACCAGTAGTTCCAGCGACTGCAGCACCTCCAGCACATCCAGCACCTCCAGCACGCTGTGCCAGCATTAATCCAGCAGCCCTGCCTACGGTGGATGCCGCACCTGTCCAATTAAATGCAAACACCAGTCATATTTAACGAAACTCAAGCATTTAGCATATAATCACTGAAAATTCTGAGGAAGAGAATTGCTCGTCTCAGGACCCCAGCCTCCTAATTTGTTGCACCCGAGTGATTCGAGACGCCAAAGACCTTCAAGAATCCGATCCAATTTAATTCCAGCTATTTAGAAAAATTCTCGACTGCGCTCTCCGGCACAAAAGATTTAAGGTTATCGGAAGGGCGTGTTAACGAGCTCGAGCGCTCTTTATCGAGTCTCCGCTTCGAAGTCCCAATCCTCCATCCTCTCACCCTCACGATATCAGAACTTTTACCAATCTACGTGTGCCCTGTATTATTCTGGGATGCGCAGGAGAAATCTTGGAAGTACCTGGGACGGGCACTAGATATCTGGCAACTGCGGTACTACTACTACAACCACCAGTATTACCACCACCACCACCACCACCACCACCACGGTATAATACGTTACAGTGCGGTACAAGAAAGTACGGGCCAACACGAATTTGTAGGCATTAACGAGATAACGAGGAGGTTCGAACCGTAATGGAGAGGCCATGGAAACGCCTTCTTGTAATCCTGTCTCTCTGCCGTCCTCCAAGAATTTTTGTATTAAAGCCTGCGCCTCGAGGTTCGACCCGACAATTAAAATATCTCTGGCGCTCAGTGAAGTGCCTGGCGTATACGTATACATATTCCAGAATAAAGTCGGCACGCTTAGGCGTCAAGACTCAGGGTGGGTGAGTCGAATAAAACGAGACGAATTCTAAAGCGGTTCTTCAAAGAATGCTCTTCCGAGAGACTATGCAATTAACGAAGTTTGCTGACTTCTACAGTCCTGTCAGTCCTACGAGTCCTGAGAGTCCTAAGATCTGCGTTCTGCTCCTTCGACTCTCTCGCGAAATACATATACATATATCTATACTAGAGTTCCTGTGCCTACACACGTACACACACTTACGGGTGCTCGTTTGACGTGTCCCGTGACTTGCACTGCGGGAATCTCGGATAAGAAGAACCTGGCAGTAAGATTCGTCACGTGGCGGATTTCTTTCTTCTCCAAGGACTCAGGTGCAGGAGCCAGCTAAGGTTTTCCTTTTTTCCTCCTTTATACTCATCTTTTTTTCTTCCGTTGCCCCTTTCGCCCCCTTCCTCCTCCCGATCCTCCCGTCTGAAATAAGACAAATATCTTCCCTCTTTTCTCGTTAATCCCTGTCCGATTTCTCGGAAGAGGAATAAGACATGGCCGCCCGAACAGGAACTGCGTGACGGAACGAATTATCGAGATCAGCAGTGTTACTCGCTAACCATGGGCTACGCCAGACTATGTGTTTCAGGATTCCTGGTTCTCCCAGTTTTCCGGGTTCGCGCCTCGGCCACCTATGTTGCCTGCGCTGGCCGCCCGACGCGGGGCAGGAAAATGCTGGCAAAGGCGGAAGTGGATAGCAAGGGGTGAAATTTTAGGGGCCCAGAACGGTGGTACGATGTCATTTCCCGCGACTCCCCTTTGTCTCCCATGAAATGCCGTATAATTTATGCACCCTCGCGCGTTCATAAAGCTCAAATATTTTAAAACAAGCATAAAAGAGCGGTCCGCGAAAAGCTCGCTTTATGGTAATAAGTCTTCGTAGCAGTGTACATGGTATTTTGAAAGGATTACCAAAGCCGTGGAAACACGCGCTCAAGATGGCGCACCTACGGGACTCGTATCGATCCCTTCGTACTTCGTTATTCCTCCTCCGGTACCGATTCCTTTGCTGCTTCGTTTGGACACATCGAAACACAACCTCGAACGTACGTAGACGGCCGGACTACGACCGAAGCCGCCAACCAGCTCGACTTCCTGAACGTATTAGCGACTCGGCAGCCGCTCGATTTAAAAGCCCCGTCAATTCCTGTTAAACATGAGTAACGAGAGCTTTTAAGGGTCCGGCAGCACGCCATGCAGACGTCCAGCCGTTCCTCCAGGAATCCAGGAGCTTCGCAACGCAATCGCGGCGTCGTTGCCTCATTAATTATTACTTTCAAGCGACTGACTATTCGTGCGATCGATTTCGAATCCTGGCTGCCGATAATAGCCAGACTATATCGGACGCTTACGTGATCGTGATTATTGCCGTCGGTAAGCCCGAAGGCTTACCGAAAGCTTACATGCCGAGCTTAAGGGCCGTAAGGTATACGAGCGTCTTCTCCCATTGCGCAAGTAATATAATAAGGGGGATTTTGCTATACTATTGGCACAGAAACTCCAAGTCGGAGCTTCTGCCGTGGAGTCGGATTTCTCTTCGAAAATGTCAAGACCAGCGTGGTTGCAGCGAACTGCGTTCTGGATTTACTTTCTTCCTTCCGATCGACGCTGGATCGCGATTCCCTGGCTAATCGAGAAATCTGCGAGTCTGGGAACGAGGAAGCCGCTCCTGGTTGGAGATCCTCGAGGATCACCGGGTTGCGGCAGCAAGTGGGTACCTCAGCTTGCGATTTATGCTGCAACGCGAATCGCGGCGAACGTGCCTTATCTAACGGCGCGTTCGAAGGATGTGACGCGAATGCATGTAGGAGCGGCTCTTTATCCTGTCGACGCCAGACGCCGCGGCGTGCTGAAGTGCGACGATTCGAGTTCCGATGGGCTGATGCAGGAGTAAGTAAGGTGGTCGACGTAGGTAACGCGGAGAAGGGGAGTGGAAAGCATTGCGTCTGCAGTTTTCGCTAGTATCAATGGTGTTTTTCGACTCCGTCGTAGATCTCTTGGGAAAAGTCTTTGGGAAATATGGGAATGGTTGCAGATATCGGGGAGGAGCGCGGGGGCGTCTACTGGATTATCGGATAATTGGATTTGAGCCTGATTCCACTTCCAGATAGGCGAGACTCTCTTATCCTTGCTCTTCCTCAACTCCATCCCCCGCTGCAGTCCCCTCCCTGTCAGCTGGAAGACTCGCAGACTTGGATACTTTGTCTGGAGTGATTATCGAAGCGGAAGCCACCAACTGGACGAACTCGTAAAGCTCCCCCTCTCCTTTCAAGTACTTGCACGTGCTTTCTTGCAGTTGCATGCGTTTTCGCCCATTAGTCCATAGCGAGCGATAACGTTCAAGGCCACACTGGATTTTTATTAGTTTTTACTATTAGTTGAGTCGAAGTCAGCCTGAAAAAAGGCAGAGAAGCACACGTGGAAGGAATACATGGAGAATTTAGTGGCTGCTGGCAAAGGCTGCCAGCCGGCTGGAATTTCCTCGTTCGAATTGTTAGAAAACTATGCGTTTGCCTTTTTTTTTGCACGAGAGAATGTATGTCCATGAATATCCTGGCAACAGATTATGGGAACGTTGGGAGAGGTCGTCAGGCTGCCCTTAGGAATTTATGCTTCGAGTCTCCAGTAATTCCAGGCTAACGTGTTGTGTAACACCCACTAGCCGGCTAATTCCATTGGGTTTCCGTGGCTTTGGAAGGTGGCGCCGGTCAGTACCCATATATCTTCGGGCTTCTAGGTCTTAGGAGAATCTCCAGTAGACTAAAGGAGTGTTCTTGTGTTTTCGTGTTCACGTGTTCCTCTTGGCCTCGCGTGTCATTGCGTGCGAGACGCTCGTAAGCCTGCAAGAGCCAATCTGATCGGTCGATTCGCGCAATTGCCCGCACGATCCCAAATCGCGATCCTTCTCGCCACCTCGAAGGATGTACTACACGCCAGGGGATATATTGAGATACACTGTCTTGTAGACACCTCACCGGATCCGCACCTCCGTAGTTTCCGTACATCTTCGGTTGAGCTTCACCTACTCTTGGTCGCAGTGTTAACGCGTATCGGATTGCCTTCGGCATCGCGAGCCACTACAGATTGTGACGTGATTTCTCGAATCACGGTCTCAAGGCGGCTCCGGTTATCGATACAGACAACGTTCTCGATTTCTAGTTCCCTCCGGGTCGCCGCTCTGCTGAGAAGCTACGCTCTCGGCTTGATTCGTATAGTTACGCCAATGCTCTCAGAAGATTTCATTAGGGTTTAGTTGAGGTCGAGGTGCTCGAATCTGCCGTGGGGAGATAGTCTCGACGTACCGAGTTGCCCGGCAGAGGAGAGTACCCGACGGAGACGTCTCCACGGACCGGCAGAAGTCCGGGTGAAATGCCAGCGCCCCGCTGGAGATCCGGCAAAGGGCTGCAGAGCGGGCGGAGTTCTAGTTTGATACGGTTAAGGGCAGGAGAGGAACCTCCTGACCGAGTTAAGGATGTAGTGCTCAGCTGTCGCCCGATGCCCTGGAGAAGCGGCCATGGAGGATCTCCAAAAAGGTACGTACCGATTCGCTAAGGAACGCTCTCGATTTGGTTTAAAGGGACGACCCGAAGGAGATAGATGAGTTATCGGCTATAAGGATCTCGACCAATCGGAATGATTAGTTCTCGGATTTGGCTATCGTCGAACCAGTCTGTCTCGGGGCACCGACCGAGGTGTCACGAGCTGTCTCGCGCTCCCGTGTGCTCTTTGTTGATAGTTTTTCTTGCCGTGATTCGCTACGGCATAGCAAGTTCTCGTTCGTATAGCTCTCGCGTTGCTCTCGCGATATCCAGGAAATCCTATGAATTCCTGCGAGTGTTCCGGAGGTGTAGTGCTGTGCCTTAGTGCCGTGCCCACCAGAGTGCCTTTTGGATACAGTTCTTCGCCTCCACGGATTAGCTGCACCAGCTCCGGTGAGGATTCCCAATTTATTAATTGGTGAAGGGATTTCGATTTGATACGTTCGAATAGTTCTGTTACGTTCTCGGTCCGTTGTTCTCTGTATCGCGCACTATTTAGCATAGCAGTTGGCGTTGCAGCCTGAGCGGCCGTGCATTTCCGCAACCGTCCGCTCCCGTTCATGCACCCAGTTGCGTTTGCTGATTTTACGCGACCCCAAAGATCAGCATCTACGGTGGCGTTTCTCGATTTTACGCGTCCCCAAAAAATCGACAGGATCCGTTAAACTATCGCCTCGTCCGATAGGTTCCGTCATAGATCTCGTTTTGGTGGAGTTGGGCCTGTTCCACCCCAACTCCCAGTTTATACCGGCTCGTAAATGCCCGGTGGAAAAAGAATTGGCTGGCGACTGCCTCTGGCTTGCGGATGCATGAACGACGGGTGGACGGTCGAAGGTAACGTAGATTGGTTCTCAAAGATAGTTCCCTCTCGGATGTCTTGCTGTCGGTGTCGAGTTAAGGAAAAGAATTACGTTACAATTCTTAGGTGGCCTCTGAAATACGAACATTCAATTCTAGACTGTTCATACGGATCGAAGGAGTCTCTTTCAAGATATAAGAAGCAACGCTGCATTCCGAAAGTTCTGTGGGCCTCTAGTTGTTATGCTAACAATGCTGATAGTCGGGACGTAACATTTTAAAGCCTCTTTCGGTGGACCGATAACAGAAGAGTTGGTTCTTAAGAATTCAGAATTCTTTTTCTATGCACTTCGAAGGCAGTGCAAGGGACAAGGACTTGCGGATGTTTACGCGCGCGGTAAAAGAAACAGAAATACCTGTAATCGAAATTATGGCTTACATGGCTCAGCTTTTCTCAAATCGGAAGTATCGAAATTGTTTAACAGTATTTCCTCAAGAAATTCAGAATTTTCTACCATTTACGAGAAACAGACGAAACAGCATAATGCATCATCATTCTTATTAGAATAGTTTTCGGTTTTTCCACCATGTGAGTTTTTCAGATATTATTTTATTCGTATTACGTTTTTACACGTTTCTACGAAAGCTTACCGCTTGATCCTGCATCATCTGTCACTGAGCTCGAGATCGATTCTTTCGAACTCTTTTTCTGGCATTTTAATTCGTTCGAATCCTTTGAATCCTTTGACGATTTCGAATCTTTAGAGAGGACCGGAGTAAGAGTCGGTCTGAAAGACGTAGCCGAGCTGGAAATTCCTCTCTGCCAGATGGTTCGCCATCTGCGACACCAAGTTTCCTGAAAACAATGATAGAGACGATAACACAATTGAATATCGATACCTTTCGGAAATGCCATAAGCGCAAGAGGCTAATAAGTATCATATTATATGATATCATACCCTTGTTCGACACCTCACGCTCCGCCGAGAATATAAGAAAGAAAAAAAACTAACTAACTTTTCCAACGTGATTGAGCATTCTTATTGGAGGACTAAACTACGAAATATTCGATCCGACTGACTATCGATTAGTTGCACGCACCGTATCCAAAAACCAGAGTACAAGCATCTCGAAGCAGTGAATTGACAAATTGAGTAACGTTATTACTCATTCGTGTGTGATCCTAGAAGAGAGCGTTCGTCGGAAAAGAGCGGAGAAGAGCGGAGGAGGGTGGTAAATCGATGCCTGTGGCACTAGCCGAAGCTTCGTCAAGTGTTTAGCAGGCTTTGCATCCTTCTTAGCCTCCGCAGCAACTTCCATTTCTCTTTTTCGGAAAATCGACGCTGTCACTCGCAGTAACACGCCAGTGCCATTACACGAGCACTCTCTACGTCGCCTTCTTCTAACCGTGATCAACGCAAGATAGATAATCACTCGTTCCCGGAGCAGGGTAAATGGTCAAATTCTCGGCTGCCTAAATTTCTCCGATTTTTTTACCGACCTTATTCTCGGAAATGTCAGGTCAGATCAGGTCGTATCGGGTCAACTCCAGGTCAGAGCAGTTTGAAGATGCCATGTGTCTGTCGAAAGGGGAATTTGATCTTGAAAGAACGATATGGAGTTGGACACACGTATAACAGGGCAAATGATATTGTGAGGTTGATGAGCTATCAATAATAAGCTAAAACTTCGTACCGCCAAGAAGCCGTAAGAGAGGAGGGAGAGGAGAGGAGAGGAGAGGAGAATGCTAATTGCTCCTTGCATGGTCAGATACTCAAATCGCAACTATACTGATATGCAATGCTATCAAACCACGCAGGCATGAACTGATCCTTCAATTCTGTTGAAACTGATGCGAATTCGGATTTGCTTTAACTCGTCAGGGCTTGCCTGGGTCGACCCGGCCAGTGGTGTAGCCGTTATTTTCGGATGAACGATTTTCAGCTACAGAATATTTATAAATCTGCCGGCTCCCTTGTCGTAAGATGTAGACTAACATAAGTAATCCTATGTAAATATGCGACAAGCGCTCGTGATTTAGTCAATATCTACAAATTAAGTAGTTTTTTTTTAAATTACCAACTGAAAATCCTCAGAATGATATATTAATAACATCCAAAGCTATCATGCCGAACAGAGTTCCCTTAGCTTTGACACCGACGCGATAAGATTAGCTGGCGTACATCGCGAATTATAAACACATCGCCGACTACTGATGAAAAATGAAATAACAATTTCGGCGACATCTTGAATCCCCCTTAACATCGGAATCTCCGAATGACAATCAGCGAACGACCGAGAGCAGGTAAATTTTACACAGAGAAAAGCAATAGCATGTAGGACGCAGGGCGGTGGGTCGGAGGATACACACGTCGGCACGCGGTTAAATGTGTCCTCTTAGAGTATAATAACACTTGATCCGTTCGACGTGGTGAGAGTGTGCATTTTTCGGAACGATTAAATCAGGTGAATTGTGCGTGAAGGCTTATTTTTTGGAAACAGATGACTCGTAGACTGTTGGGACGCACCGGTTGGTAAACGAGTCACACGTGTAAGGGAAAACAAATTGCACGTACGCGGATGCGCAGACGCACAATACTACAGGGGCCGACGAAGCACTGCGTGCAGTCAAATAGGCGCAAGCGAGATGGACTAGGCCGTAAACGAAATCCTGGACAATTGGCATGTATTTCGAGATGATCGCGGAGGAAAGGCGTTTATAGGATAAGCCGAAGTATTGCGAGCGTACGAAGCAACTCACGTTCTGATACTTCTTCGCGGCAGTCATGGACGTTACACTGAAAACGCGTAACATCTCACACCGAAGCACAGTGAATGCCCGGCACGACACGCCAGCAGTCGCCATCTTGCACAGCACTACGGCACCTAATTCCCCACAGCGGCAGAAGCAACGGTCGCTTCGGACTGACTGCTGGTCGCCTATCCCTTCCTGCTGCTTGCAACCACCCGTAAAACGCAGGCGCGCATATACAGTAATACACACAGGCAACGGCCTTGTTGCTTGCCTTTTCCTCTCTCAGTCTTCATTCCACTCCTATTCGGGAACCGTTACTTACTCTGGTCGCTCTGGTCTGTAGTCATTCTCCATGCGATGCGCGCTCACGGCTTTCATACTTTGTCGAACGAAATACGCAAGCGCACGGCTGTTTTCCCAGTTTCCCTTCGATTTCTGAATAATGTTATGACACCTCCTAGATGATATAATTGTTATCTACAATCATAAAAAATAATATAGCAGTGTCAGAAAGGCAAAAAGATAATAAATCTCATAAAAATCAGATAAGCATGTTGCATCTTTCCAGCCGGCAGAAGTCTTACGAGCTAAAACATTTGAGAAAAGTACTCAAAATACTCAAAGTACGCAGCGGGCAGATTCTGATGGAATTGCATTGCTCTAACGATATCCAAGTACATCATCAGCATTATATGACAGTTTTCCTTCTTACGTCTTGTATTCGCGCATACATCATACCGAACGACTGGCTACGTATTCATGAGAAAGAAAATATAGTTGCACCGTGAGAATTGGGAGAAGAATGTTCGATATATAGGATGTCATCTCTAGTGTCCTTCCAAAGGGAGATCGAGGAGCTCTACGGGGAGAATTATTACGAATATGGTGCTGGAAACCAAGGAAAGACAGAATCATTTCATATGTGGAATGGATGGAACATCTGGAATGAATTAAATGGATCGTTAGTTGGGAGAAAGAAAATCCTCGTGCAGGAGGAGGAAAACGAGAATGAAGTACTGGGAGCGACGATGAAAGCACTGAAGACGCTGCTGCCTATCTACAGCTCGTCGATCAGTCTGCTTCTTCGCGGAGTCCTGTCGATCGTTCTTCGCCTGGGTCTGCTCCTCGTGCAGCTTGGAAGCATCCCGATGAACAACGTGAACCTAATCCTTCTGCAGAATCTGCTCGATGTGTCTGTCGTGAGTGTAGTCTACCTTCTGCTTGGCTTCGCACTAGCATTCAACGGTGACACTGCCGGCCTCATTGGCGGCGATTTTTGGATTTGGAGCAGTGAAGCCAACGAAGAAGAGGCCCTCCTCGGATGGGAAGCAGCGATGGCGGCTTCGGGCATTTGCACCAGTGGAATCGTTGGTCGAATGCATACCGTCGGGTATGTCCTGAGTGCAAGCCTTCTTGCAGGCCTGCTGCAACCAGTCCTTCTTCACTGGATTTGGAGTCCAAGGGGCTGGATGGCCACGGGCTCACTCGCGGGAAAGCGAGTGCACTTCCAGGATGATGCCGGCGCCAGTGTAATTCACATTCTCGGTGCTCTATCAGGAACGATAGGCTCCCTCGTTCTCGGGCGAAGGCTGCTTCGACTGCGGGACATCGACGAGGCAAGTATCCCGAGAGACTCGGGCAGCATCCTCTTCTGCGGGCATTTTCTAATTTTCGTGGGCCTTCAAGGATTGTCGCTTGCTCGTGCCTCGAGAACGTTACTAACGACTCGGTTGGTTTTCGTGAATAGTCTCTTGGCGGGCTCAGGATGCGCTCTCATGGTCATCGCGCTCCACTTCACTCTAAGCCGTGAGCCTTTCAATCACTGGACGGTGGCGCGATGTCTGCAAGCCGCCACCGCCGGCATTGTCACACTGTCAGCTGGTCTCGACTTCTACTCACCACTTGCTGCCCTGAGCATCGGTGCCAGCGGTGGCCTTGTCTTCTACGTGCTCTCGAGACGGGTCTTCCGCAGCGCCCTCGAGGATTACTGTAACATTTTCGCTGGACACCTTGGCTGCGCCCTCTTTGGAAGCTTTCTGGCACCACTCGCTGTCACAACGTCTACCCAGACACCAATCAACTCCCGACTGGCCGACCTTGCCTGGCAGCTCATTTGCCTTCTTGCTTTATTATCCTTGGTCCTCTGCTCGATGGCACCGCTCTTTCTCTCTCTTGAGCTTCTCGGTTTCCTAAGAAACCGCTCCGAATACCTGAACAACCTGAGATCGCGCATTGCTCTTCAACGCGGCCCTGCCCGTTCTTATATGCAACGTCTCTTTTTTCCTGACGGCGAAACACTTTACCTTCAACCAAGTCTTCCCACCATGCCGAATGACGTCACATTTCCGATCATTCCAATTTCTCCCAGTCGTGATGCTGATGCTACTCGTATCGATGTCATTGATGCAGATGGTGACGGTGCATCGCCAAGATTCCTTCGATACCATCGAGAGATTTCAAAATTCCAAGGCACCGTTGCACCAGAACCTTCTTTTTAGATTATGGCGAAGAAGCATCGGCAGTAAAATTATTCTTCATTGAACGTGAATGAAGTAAGAAGATAGATAAGGCAGGACAGCGCAAGCAGTATGTCATGGCGTTATCACGAAGATCACAAAGGATTATGTTACGTCGAAGAGGAATTCATGAAGAAAAAGCGAATGATACACTTCACAGAATGAAAACGTATTGGAAGGATTTCGAAAAAAGCAGTAGGATGTCCTCTTAGAAAACTGATGTTACGAACTGATCGGTCATAAAAAGAGATCATCTCCCGAGATTTTTCATTCTCAGTTTATTACAAGTTTTCGACTGTTCATGCAGTTGTCGCCGCATTTTACAACCGTTTAATTACAAGTTAAATATTAAATTAGCATTCTCTTGAAACATTCTCATGCCCTTTGCCACAGTGTATCTTTTCGGACATTTTGTTCTCTTACATACCCGCCCAGGACACGGGGACACGGGGACAATATTACTGTCGTCGCAAGGCGAAAAGTCGTAGGAGGAATGTGAGTAAATATTAGTTTTAATAGAGTAGCCTTCCTTTACCGGGAGGATTGACAAAGATTTTATGTACCTGCGCGTGCCGTTTCTGCGTTTATTGTCAGGCTACGCGGAAACACGTCGTCGTACTCTGCACCTCACTGTCGCGTCACATTAATATATTGACTCGGAACAATTTTCATTTAGTGCCCATTATATACAATACTCCTAAAATGGCACATCTCGCGACGAGATAACTGTGCATAAGATACGCAACGTTAAGGAGTTAACGAGCAGCCGCCCGGTAGAATACAGAAAGTAATCTAACGGCTCCTGTAGCCGCGATAGTCGTTCTCGGTCAATAATAGCAGATGAGCGCTCACGGTGGTGCATCGGCAATTGAATCGCGTCGCCTCCTTTCACATCGAAAGAACAAACATTACTTTCCGAAGAAATGATATTTCACTCGTTGAGTTTCTAGCTATCTGGTCGCATCCACCGATAAAAATGGCATGCGTAAAATTGGGAACCTAAAATGTAAATTACAGTCATCAGTTGAACACAAGTTACGTGTTACGTGGTTAGCCACGACACGTATAAAAGTAAACGTAAATGGTTTACATTAATGAAATAACAGCGTGTTTTGATATTTGTTTCTACCTATCAAGAGCAGTGCTGTCAGACTCTAAACACAACATTAAAATTATTATTCAATAAGACTACAATCATCAAACATACAGACACAATTCCACATTAAGAGTTGTTGTCGCATGGAAGAGATGGCGGTTTTTGATTCGACCTTAAAAGTTGAATTGATGCCATTCAACGATTATGTATTAATGTTAAAATAGACAATACGTAGTAGCATCGTTAAACCTACACGTATCTAGCAGAATTTACCAATCGCCACGTGCCGGAGTGAACAGCTATTAACATACGTCATCTCATACATTCAATTTTGCCCTCAGCGTTTCATTACTTCTCAAGCATTCGTTTGGCCGTTCTCGGTAGATGGACCAATTAGGAACAACAGTCTGTATTGATATTTCCTCCCTCTGGTTCAACACTAACCCCTCTTCTCTGTGGTTCTGCTTATGTACGCGAGAAAAGAAAATATGAGACAGTTAACCTGGGACTCGCAGAATTAGGATTTTGTCTGAGAAGGATATCAAGTCAAGAGAAGTAATTCGCTCATATATTCGGTTTTGATTATGTGGCGCACAGACCATTCTGTCATTGGAAATTATTGACATGAAAATGATAGTGCCCTTCAATAAACACATTGGATGATTCCATCAGTGAATGAACAAACCCCAGCTAATGGACGCGTTCACGCAAATTATATCTATATATAGTCATTTTAGCAAGGCTTCCATTCAGTGGAGCCATTTAAGGTGTTTATTTTTTTGACGGATTTACTCTAGTAAAATTTACATATCGGCAATGTTTAAATGTCTTACTCAAGGACGTAACAGTTAGATACATGAGGTATCATATAACTATTACTCCTATATACTTAAGTAGGACATTTCGAGATTGCTGATAATATGAAATTGTTACCTTGTGTTTCTTGGATTACAACTATTTAATGGATTATATCATAATAGTAATGACATTTGCATAATTAATAGCTCCGAATGAAGTTCTCATTACAAAGCCTTTCAGTGACTAGTCGCCGTTGGTATCGCTGTCGCGTTAGGCCTCCTATCTGATCCACGGACGCGGGTCCTAAAGGTATTATTAGAGGCTAGGCCCTGCTAATGTGTGAAATGTACAAGTAATTACAAATTGTCGGCGACAGCATGAACCGCTGCCAATAACATGACGAAGGTACAGGATGAGCAAGGATCCAGTTTTGAGACACTCGGGTTTTGCTAAGTCATCACCGTATCTGTCAAATCGTCCTTAAGCCATTGTGGAATCGTCCTCGATCCCAGTCGTTTCAACAATTTTACCAGCGCGGTATTGTGTGAGAGGTAGTATCTCTAGCGTAAAAAATACAGTTTATTACATCATTGAAGTTGGAACTAGAGAATACATAGTGACATTGCATGCACGAAATAGCTCTAATTAGGAGTCTAACTCACTTGCAGAAGTTTGTACGATTTATCATCCATGGGTGGGTACTGACGTCCCTTGCTTTTTCCTAAACATTTAGTATGATCTTCGTTAGTCACTTGACAGAAGAAACCCTTCTTTGGATCATATCTGAGATGCGACGAATAATTGAAAGCTGGTGTAATCTTAAGAAATCGTTGAAGCTCGTGAAGTGTTTCTACTGGATTTTGCCTCAGCTGCTCCCCGTCGATTATGTGTAGCTGTTGCGGTGTATAGTACGACAGCCACCTTTCAAGATGCTGCGCGTACTTTCCGGGATTGAGACACCTGCGTACGCATTGGAAAGTAGAAATTGCACAATCAACAATGTTGACTTTTTGACTAATGACAATTTCAAATTTCTCAATTTTCGACGATATCAACTGATCTCACCTGTTTCGAAGATCGCGTAAGGGCTTCGGTGCGGTGTCGCTTGCGGTGATGACTGAATGAAAAGTGTAATTATTTGCCACAGGATCGCCGTGAACCCGAGTGTGCTGATACCAAGAGTAGGCGCGTCGTGCGGGTGACAAAAGTATTGTGATAAGTTCAGCTTTCGGCAGAAGAGCGTGTGCTCTGCGTGGGACAAGGTCACCATCGAAGTAGGTTGCAGACTTTTCGAATAAGAACCGTAGACTTTCATTCTTCCCCGCAGGAAAGAAGCTCATATACCTAGTAAGCCAAATGTACCGTAAAAATTGTGTGAACGGAGGAGTAGCGAATCAAAAAAATATATATACAATATATAAAGCGGAAAGATGCAAATATAGCAAAGAGGAGGGGCAAGTTATCACTACATCTTTCTTCTTTCATTCGTGGTGAGCTTTTATATTTCAAAATCTTACCAGTCTAGTCCTTTGTAGTAATTTTTTCCATTGAAAAATTGAATTTCCTCGAAAGTGTCAGGGCTGGGAAGGTTGCTGCTGATGGCTGGGTGTATCGAAAGGAATGTATACAGAGCAGTTGTGCCAGTTTTCTGGGGACCAATTACCAAAAATCTCGGTAACTGATCACATGTCTTGTTTCGAGACCATATTTTTTGATGTCTCGGATCGTCACAGGGATTCTGACAAAATGAAGTAGAGGAAGGGGGCAGGCATTTAACTTCATTAGTTCCAATATCATATGTAAAGTTCATGCTGTTAATATGGACAGTATGATGGGACTTACTCCCCAAACAGGATCCAACTCCTCAGGATAAAGCTGAAAATATCGCTCGCCCAGCTCAAGGGGCGGTGCGCTAGAAAGTCTTAGGTTCGTCCAACATCGAATAAATTTGATAACCGACTCAAAAGTATAAAGAGCTAGCCGGTCGTTTCCATAGTTGGACATGTGCGTCATGAATATGTTGATCTACAAAAGGAAGCGAGGGTCTTTATGAAAAATATACGTACAAGATGTGAAAAAAATAAAAAATACGATCTAGTAGTTTTTAAAATTTGTATTGCCGTCACAACTTACGGGATTATAGACAATCGTTTGGAACAGCTCGCCACCTTGAATGGACTCATCGAGCTTGTCCCTTCCGCCCGGATATCTTTCAATGAATATGGTATGCGTGAACAAACCGCACGTTTGCCGTGGAAGTACCTGAATGCAACAGAATATTAGAATAATTATTTTATATTATAAGCGTCGTAAATATTGTTGTCGGTAATAATTTAGTTATTACAACTTCCATTACTTGGATCATTGGCCACATCAAAAACAGCGGCCATTCGAGCTCTAAAGGGGGCGATGTATTGCTCAGTAAAAGCATCTTATCTCACCATAATATTCCGATGAATAAAGCCACGTCTAAGGCGCGCCGGTCTTAGGTGGGGATATTCCTCGGTGCTGGTAACCTTAATGCTCCAGACTTTCTTCCATGCTTCGTAAAGACCTTCGTGAACGGGGTAGACCCCCGAATGGTGAGGACTGACGCTATATCCAGTCGCAGTTGGAATCCCATGCTTCTTTGCGAATTGCTTATTCAGTACCATGTCCGACTGCAGATGCGACACATTCTCATACAGGTGAGGCTGCTGGTGATTCCACATGTGAGAGAACCATGTGAATCTATAAGTAATATGATTTCTTGTTAATACGTTAATTCCAAGGATCAAAGCAAAAAATAGTATACTCCACCTGTCGACATTTTCAAGAAGCATGTCATCTCCCAGATTTTCCTCAGATGTCCCATGATGAAAGTATTTTCCAGAAAAGCCAAGATTGAATTTGAACCCGTTTACCAGACTCTGAATGCGTTGCTGAGTTGCCAGCAGAGCAAGTACATCGTCCTTCTTGAGGCGAGTGCCTTTTTCGCCGACGAAAATATCATCAACGTCGACGAGAATCATACGATTGAGGCTAAGACTGAGCTGGCCATGCGAGAGATAGGAGATCGAATCCAGTAAGAGGAGTTTGTGTAACCAAAAGCGCAGCCCACCGCCAAAAAATACCCTCTGAATGCCATCATACCTTCCATGATCCTGAAATTGTTCCTGATTGTTTTTAAGTGGTAAACGGCAAATGTAAATAGGTACCGCTGCAGAGTCGAACTGCATCACGTTGCACCACTGCGAAGCACCACTGTCGAAGTGAGCTTATCAGAAATAAACAGGAATAATAATGTGATTCGATAATCACGTCGGGAGGCCAATCTGCCTCTAACTGTCGATGTTGTCGATATCTTCGTAGTCGTCCGAGAGGTTCGAGGAACGATTCAGAAACTCTCGACACTGAATCAATTGAAGAATGAAAAGAGTACCTGAACAACCGTCGCCAAAGGATTTCTATTATTAGAGAAGTCAAGGGTGTTTCGGTGGGCCCAAGCGAGAGGCTCGTACGTGCTGTGATTGGCTTGAAAGATGGTCCAATCGCCTCCAGGAAGCGCACCCCAGGCTGTCTCGCCTGCTCTCGTTAGTCGGAGTATCGGCGATGCAGCGTTCAGTTGAGCGTCCTATGGAACCGGTAATTCCAATCAATTTCTAGTCAAGAGTTTATAATCCCGCCCGTCATACGAACCTTTAATCTCAGGTTGGTATGAATAAAGAGAGGGAACCCCTTTAGTTGCGCACCAACAAGACTCTCTTCGCCTGGAGGTGCGAACCCAACAATACCCACGGAATACTCTCGGCAGTACTTATCCAGGAGCTCACGATTCCACTTATCCATCTGCAAGTACTTATTAAGATTCTCGAAGATTAATACTCCATAACGACCCTTGTCCAGATTCGTTAGCACAGGCAGTGATTTCCCTGCCACCTCGAGCTTGTGTCTGCAATACGAAGTAGCACACATCTTAGCGCACACCTTATCCAAAGTCGTGGGGAGTGCCTTGAGCTTAAATTAGAGGATACTCACTTGATTCGATTATAATCAAGAAGTTCAGCGATCTCTCGACCAAGCCTGGAGTAAAGAGTCTCGGTGAAGACCAAAACCTTCGGGTCAATTCTCAACCTGGCTTCGCTGCGATGATCCGGAGCTGCTGGTAATCTCGTCGCACCCCTAAGCGTTGAACATCTTATCACCGGTTCAGGCCGTGTGTCTCGATGTATCAAACTGTAAACGGAAGGAGGCATTTGAATTTGTTTTTCTTTCAGAAATGAAACGACGATTTAATGTATTATAGATGTAGATTAATATGTCAGGATAGGAGCCTGACTTTCAACTTGAAATTGCTAGTTAATTGCTTAATTATATGTAATATTTAGCATTTAGCTCTCTCGTAGATAATATATAGCAAGGTCGTTCAACCATTCCTCGAACCAGTATCCTTAGAAGTGAATACGTGTGAAACGACTGACCTGGAGAAGGGGCTGCTTATGATGTAGTGGGTGTAATAGAAGATACTCGCGACAGAGATCAGAAGCAGTGCTGCTACGCATCGTTTGACGGTAGCTTGTTTGACGACACATCGTGGACCAACTGCACCCAGAAGAAAGACGCTACCTTCACCGGTAGAAATCGTCATTGCTATGATCACTGTTAACTGCCAAGTTCTTCTTTTTCTTTATATGATCTCTGCTTTTTAGCTTTCACTATTTCGTCTTCTCTGGCACCAGTGGAAGAAATGAGCGGCACGAAAAGATTATTACTGATCTGCTTCCGTACGTTCCTTCATTTCGGATAGTCGCAACGAACATCCGAGGTAGTAGGTGTCGAAATATAGGATTATGAAAAAATCAGGAAAAACAAAGGGACAAAGAAGTGGAATGAAAAGTCCAGGAACGTTGATGGGACAATAAGAGATCTGAAGCTGTGACTATTCACGAGTCGCGGCTAAACCCATTCTGCTGAAGATGTATACTATTTACATTTGTACAAAGAGCTATCGATTCACAAGAATGGCTAAACGCTAATATTGCCAATGACAGAGATGCCTAAGAAAAATTTTACAAATCTTTTAAGTTGAGTTGTAAGAACTTGTTCGTCTGCTTATATCTAAATCACTCTTCCTACAATTTTAAGAGATTAGGCAATATAGTTTAAAATTATGAAAGAGCACAGGTAAACTTCCCTTCCGATTAATTGATTAATTTTACCCTCGAAAGAAGGCTTCACTTTCGAATAGGACACCGATATCCTTGACGCCACTTGTTGTGCTTCCAAAAAACTACGATCGCCATTTTGCAATGGGCGAAGAACGGCGTCATACTTGGCGTCGTTCATAGCCATTTAACCCATTTATGTTAAAAGGTTCATGTGCGCTACTCCATTTTGTTATCCAAAGTAGCCATGACTACCCAGAATCCAAAGAGTCAGAGAGCGCTACGAAGAAGACTCTTACATCTGCTCATACTCCGCCCGCCTGATCCAACGATTCAATGAAATTAGTTAATTTCCCTACTTTGCAGCAATTCTCTTTGCCGTATAGTAACGACCATGAGTTGACTCTCTAGATCATTAATTAAAATTTAACCAGATCCGTAAACTTAATTTTCGATGTGGCATTTGTCTTCGTACATTTTTTTGTCTCTTTTTCGAAGGCCAGGGCTACAGTGTAAGGTATCAGGTACAAGATTAGTACGATGAAAATGAGAATATAATTTTAAGAAGGTAGTAAAAGGGGAAGGAGTGAAGTGTGAAGGACGAATTGGAGTGAAAAAACGCAACAGACTAGCGGATTAGGAACGCGAAGGAAAATCCACTTGCAAATTTCGAAGAACAAGAAAGAATAACTCTTCATCCACGATATTGGATAGAGCTGATGCATGAGACAATATTTCCCAACAACAGATCCACTTTATCCAGCCCTTTTATTCCTCCTTGGAAAGTTGCGTCACTAGCCGATTAAAGATGAGGATGATAAAATCTCAGATTGTATGCTGTATGAAAACCTGTAACATTCAAAAGTGTAATCATAGCACAGGATCAGACTAAAATGAAAGTAAATGATGGAAAAGAAGGAAAACGAAATGCCAGAGGCAAGTTGTGTCGGCCTGTAGTTGATCGATCTCACATAACTAATGCTACGTAACTTTCTTTTGACTTTAAACAAGAATTTTCAACATCCATCCCTCTAGTCTCCCTGCATCTCAGTTATCCACATCGTCAACCAGCCGCCTGACATTAATAAGTGATTTGAATAGGTAATTGATGGCGACGAACCGCATTGACGTATTGCCATAAGCGTTGAGATAATAAAGTAGATGCTGGTTCATAATAAAAAGTTCAATGGTCGATAGGTAACGAAGTATAAGTAACGGCTCGCCAACCCGCTGTCCAAATATCTCTCTCATTCTGTCACCCCACGATGGATAGAGTCGACGAAGTAATATTCTTCAAAATCGCGATTCCAGAGTAATACACGATCCTCGCAACATTCTGGATCTTCACTAATTAAATTAGTCGACTCTTGCGCGAACATTCATCAAGCACATCGTTTGCGTATTCGCCATTTGATCTGAACGCAAAATGATTCCTTCAATCACTCGCATTCAAGATAACTTATTCTCTGGTTCGGCATAAATTTTATTCTGGCACGCACGTTCCTCCATGAGTGGTGCATCGATCGTCGTTCATGGATGTCAGACACATCGTAATGCTGCCAGATATCTAACTGATCTCTCATCGGTAATAGCACGTCGCGTCTCTTGCGCGCGATCCCACTTTTCGACAATCCCACAGTTCATTAATTATTTCTTAATAACAAGATATGTAATAATGTTAATGCAATATGTTTCCCCGTCGTTTATTACACTGACAAGGGTACCATCCCTGAACTCGGTCTCAATTCCACTCCTGCATTTATACGCTATGCTTAAACTGTTGTACGTGAAAACACCTTATTAGAAATCATCTAAAAACTGAAATAACTGTGATTCATCAGTTCCATTGGACCGGTAATAAGTAATGCGGTTTGAATAACGTGTACATGTATATAATAAGTGACAAATGGAGATAATCTAAATCCATGTAACAAATGAAAAATATTATCAAGTGAGAAACAGAACATTTCCAAAAAAAAGCACATGTTAATGTGCTGCAGTTATAAGGAACAATCCTTCTTTTAAACTTATTATCGACTTCTAGAGCAAAGAAAGAAATACAAATAACTATGAACGTCAAAGATCAAAGCTATTATCAATGAAGTTGTAACCTCTGCGGATACTTTGCTCCGTAAAGCATACAAACAGAATGATAGGGGAAAGAGAGAGCGCGAGAGAGAGAGAGAGAGAGAGAGAGAGAGAGAGAGAGAGAGAGAGAGAGAGAGAGAGAGAGAGAGAGAGAGAGAGAGCGTGGACGCACGCGCGCGTATGGAAGTGTGTGTCTGGGAATGAAAAAATAATATGCATTTGTGTTAAAGCGGAATTGCAAGTAAGAGAGAATATTAATAAAAAAAAGACGCACTCAACGCATCTAAGTGCATGCGCAAAGGAAAACTGCGACACGAAAGACGAATTATAACTACGAAGCACGACACGCCTTCCTCTCTTTGTCTTTGAGGTTAGGTGAATTGAAGCAGCTGTTCTGTCGGAAAAATGAGACACTCCCTCGCTCTTACCGTGAACGAAAAGAGACTTGGGCACCGATAACTTCACTTGGAGAGAGCCAGATTCCATGAAAATCGATTCAGAACTTCACACGATAACGTAGCACAGAGTTAACACGCCAACAATATTGAATCTTTCCAATAGAAGCGTAGTAGAGCCATAAAATCCACATACTGGATGCACAAGCGGCACACTACTGGCGTAATATTTATCAGTCTTCAACTAGTGCACTGTAGTGCAGTGACGATATCTGGTGCTGCTGTAGTTTTACTGTCGTGTTGCCGTCGTTCAGGCAGATTCCAGGTTCCAGCTAGCAGCACTTGTCGAGGTAATGGAACGACATCGGGCGGCGTTAGAAGCAAGTAGCACGATCGAAGCGCCCTCTTTCTAAAGCTATTTCCAACGATGCCAATCGGACCACCTGTCGCCGCCATCGATGGTCACCGCCATCAGTGGCTAGCAATAAGTGGAAAGTGGCCCCAATATATTGAGACAGGGATATCTCTCTCTCTTCGTTCGTAACGTTCAGTTCCTCTCATTCCGCACGCTTGCACTATATTATAACAATGGTTGTGTCTGGTTGTGTCCGATCGAATTCCTCCAGGGCTCATTCATGTGACTCGCGTTTCGCGTTAGATCGGTTAGATTTTTTTAAGTCCGTAAAACTGCGCACTTGCCCAGTGAGGAGAACTGGGCGTTGCGAAGAGAGAACATGTTGGGAAAAGAGAACCAGCCTTTTGGCACTCATTTCGATTATAATTGCAGATAACAACGTGACCGACAGACACTGAACAGTATAAGTTTCTGCAGAACGAGAAACAAATTGCGACATTAAAATAATGCTAAACTCTTCTAATGGGAAATCGTGATTTTCTCTCATAAGTGACGCGACAACGCTAACGGTAGAGTCCATTAAGCGAGATAAAATATAATTCCAACCTGTAACAGGAAAATCCATATTGATTTTCATGTTACATCTCAATCAATGCTATGTAGATGGTTTTTTTTTCTTTTCACAAAAGGTTTACAGCATTCACTGTTACTGTTAACAACGAAAATCGAAGTAGCAGCAACAGTAACTGTGAACGTGAACTATAGTCGGTCCACTAGTTCAATGTGGTTTTGTGTCAGATCAACAACAATGAAGTCTCCAGCAAGTGCCTATCTATAGAATTTTGCTTACAATGTATGCATAATTATTTTATATTTCTATTTTAACATATATTTCCAGATTTTTATAGAAACCCACGTGTCATTTGTCAACGTGTGCCTGAAGTTCATATGAGCATCTTATTGTTAGAGGTGCGCAAAAATGTAGAGTGAACCTTCCATGATTCATAACAACTGCTCTTTTCAGACTTGAATATGCGATTCAATAATCATTAATTATCGATTTATTCATTCATTGTCGTACCTCTACGATTGAAGGGTATGAATGTGCACAGGTTGTAACTGGATCCTGGCTATAACGTTATGATTTAATATGAAAAACGAATGCAATCACCTGAAAGCATAGAGAAGTCGTCTAGAAAAGAAAACCAGTCAGAACTAGTCAGAATTGTCTTGAGCCCGAGAATAAGCGCAGTGCACAGAGTGATCGAACAGTCTGCAAAGTTATGTGGGGCTTCGCTTGGTACGGAAGAAGGACAGAAAGAAGCACCGGTATGATTACCGACGTTACTCACGACCTGCGGATCTTTCTTCCTGACCTCAGGAATACCGTTAGCACCAATACGGCAAAATTCCGTCGAGTATTCTATGTGTTTCTTGAAATCGCAAACTGTGATACCTTTGCAAATTGAACCGTTATTCAACCAGCAGAATGAAAGTTTCTTCGTAGTAGAGTTGATTAATTTTAAAAAACAATTTTTCGCGAAAGTGGCATGGGTAAGGGCCCAGTCACACTCGTCAAACGCGCGTTTGAACGCAAACTGTTGACCAATGATATAACACTTCCACAGGA
>JARQTI010000046.1:173855-188935 GCA_030142655.1 Trachelus tabidus
GAGAGAGAGAGAGAGAGAGAGAGAGAGAGAGAGAGAGAGAGAGAGAGAGAGAGAGAGAGAGAGAGAGAGAAGGGGGAAGCTGGTTGCTAGTGCGGTTGAAATAGTGCCAGTGGTGACATTGGTGACGGTGCTGGCAGCACTGGCAGCAACGTCAGCACTGCGACTGCAGCGGCAACTCGCTCTCAGAAGCATAGCAAACAGCATTAGCGGTAAGGCGAGATGACTTTAGAATAAGCCTGTTTGTCCTGGATCGAATAACGCGCAGGATGCCCACCATAGGATTCCTCTCGTTTACCTAGGTTCTCCATCCTTGGGCCCTGACTCCTGCAGTTTCCTTCAGTTTCCAACAAGTTTACTGTTAGTTAGTAATGTCTACAGAGACCACCAACTCGAGAACCCTTTACAGGCTATCGGATGCCTCGCAACGCTCGATCCTTTACTGACGAAACTAGAAAATATTTGACAACTCAGTTTCGATATCACGTTTTCAATTTTGCTACATTTCGCGCTCTCTGTTTGCCTCCGAGTACGGATTTAATTTTGCGTGTTGTTTACACGCTCTATTTGCGCGTCGAGTCTGCCGAATTGGCGGCTCGTATTGCAGCTCGAAGCGTCTAATGAAAATTGGCAGCTCGTTACATCAGGCGCGTTAACGCTTCACGGTTTATAACAAGCGATGGGATCCCTTTGACTCGACTTCCTGCACCCGCGAGGGGTAACTCCTGGCAATACTTTCTTAACGCGTGATAGTAGAGCGAGGAAGAGCCAGAAGAGGCAAGGGTGCAGAGAGTGCAGAGAGTGCAGAGGGTGAAGGATGGCGAATGCGCCGAGGGGCGTCAATGGTTCCCGTAAAACCTGCTTAACGGCAACGACGGGACTTTATGTCGTGTATCGGCTGGGAAGTGGCTCGTGCATCAGCCTTCCAACTTCAGGGTCCCAACCAGTTCTTCCTTCCCCTTGAATCGTTGCTTTTACTAGCGCGAGGGGAGCCCTTTATTACCAGTAGAGCCCTGATCCTTTCTCTGCGATCTCGTTCGGGCTAACCTCCAAACACTGGAAGAGTCGTTCGGTGTGACGCAGACTCCGAACACTCGCCGTAGGAAAGATCTTAACATAGAGTCAAAGCCGAGGAAGTCGAGGAAATCGAGGAAGCCGAAGCAACTATTTGGACGTGACATTGCGGAGGGGTGGATGGGCCGAGAATCCTTGGAAACTTACGTGAAAACTTAAAGCCTCGCAATTCAATGGCGGACGCGAATGCAATGGGTTTGCAATCATAACTGGAGCCAGGTGCACTTCTAGAGTTTTCATTCGCTCTACCGAACGATGCCGGTGGAACATAAGGAACGTAAGGAGGAAAAACGGAGACGAGGGCGAAGCTGAGAGTGCATCGAGGGCTTCGACGTAACAGCTCAGAAAAAAAAGAACTGCTCCCGACATTGGCAGAACGACAAGCGATGAACGAATAAACTTTCTACAGGGGTGAATAAGCACAGGCTCCCCTATGCAAGTCGCCGACAGGTTCGACGTATTTCGCACGGATCAAGGACTCCTTTGGTGGCGCATATCCTTCCGAGGCGCCTGTGACGTCCCTCCCCTTGCATCCCCGCAGCCCTTATTTTCAGGCTTCTCAATATTTCAGAGGACGCACGATAGAGAAGGGTGAGAGGGCGCGCCGAGGGCCGATAAGGAACTTGATTGTACCAAAGTGTCTAAGCATGTAAGGGAGCAATTCTCCTGGAAAGTGGAAAGACTGCGATGACGATCACTAATTCATGAGTCGCTAAGAGTTCTCTTCGCGCTTTCAGCAAACTCTCGAAATTCCCCTGCCCTCACCTCCCCCTATTCAGGTTTGAAGCTCGAAGCTCGAGGCTCCATCAATGCCTTTCGGGAAGACCTACCGGGATGCTGCGGTTGGCAGAGGTCCGTCTCGAGTCTAGGAAACTCCTTGATAGTCGTGCGATTGAATTTTCCCTAGGTAGATGTATACTCCCGTGGGCTTTGCACCAGGAGTCCTCACAATACGTCGTTACAGGCGTTCGTCCTTCCCCTCGCGTCCTGACGAGAGATCGCGAGTGGATAATCGTCCGAGAAGAGGGTGGGTTCCCGACGAACCTGGAGTTGGGCCGAGTTTGGAACCTGGGGGAAACCCGCCGACGGCATTACCGCTTTTGTGGACACTGCTCGAACACTCGACACACTCGACACACTTGGGCAATCAGCTCGATTCATAATCAACGCACTTTCGCTCTGATACGAAACTCCATGGGTTTGCGATTGGCATCGAAGGGAGAGCCCATTAGCAGGGAGCCACTCGTTTTCCGGATCCTCGTTGGTTTCGCGACGGGACGTATTCGTTCGGCCGAGATGGGGAAATGCTCGAAGAAGGAAAGAAGAAAGATAGAGGAGAGAGGCCAAGCGCCAGGCTGGAGAAACCTTAGAAGGTGTCTCTCACTAAATTGGATCGTGAAGTCTCGGGGACGCGTCTCGATGATATCCATTATCCGTTGTCCCGCAGTAGCTACGTGCAGCAGCTACTTTCGCACATGGGCAGCGATCTCATTTCCCCCTCCCCTCCACCTTCCTATTCCAGTGCCCAACTCATCCTATAAAAAAGAAGGATTTGCATAAGTGCCGGGATCCAGGCAGCCGATGTGCCCGAATGCTCGTTTACCCGTTTCATTCGTTTCATCCGTTTTAGACCTTTCCCGTACCCTAACGGCAACACAGTCGTCCATCTACCTATCCCGTCTACTCTCCGCGAGGCAAGTAATTACAGACGCGCTTCAGCCGCACCGACTGAATACAAATATTATGCAGATGATGTGATAATATTCGCCACACGTTTGCGCCGGTCAATATTGAACTAAGCTCGATCGTAATTCGTGCGGAAAACGAGGACGTCGAGGACGCGAGGTGATTCCCTTGTTCCAGAAGAGATTTTCAAAAGCGGCAGACTGCAAGAACGAATTGAGCAGAGAGCGTCAGAAGCAACCAGAGCCGAGAATGGCATCCATTGTGAATTGGTCTATAAATCAGAAGGTTACCGAGTCAATTGAGACGTCGAAAGCACTCTTTGCGCGTCCGGGTAGGTTTTTGTCGGGTGCGCGAGGGTGCTGGTCGTTAAACGCAGCCGTACTCGAGTCTTCCGAAGTAACGATATGCTAAAAGGGGAGACGCCCCGACGTCCCGACGCTCCGATCATCACTGATATAGTATACTGCCGATACCTACTCCTCCCATTTAGCCATTTTCGACCTCGTTAGAGATCCTCGCACCATTGGGAGTCTTGTCAGTGCGGATGTCCAGGAGGATCTGACTAACGGGTCAGCGTTCGGATCTATCGGCTACATATATGGGAAGCGCCGGCACGCTCCGTTGGGTTAGGTGGGTAGGGGCAGTCTGTAAAGTTCTGTCGACGCGCCGCGTGAAATTTAATCGCACAAATGGACGTCCAGCGTCGTATCTGGTACGGAACGAGAATAAAAGTTATCCTTCCAGGAGAAACGTGAAGGCTTTCGGGTCCGAGGGTGCCTTCCAAAATGACAGTGAACCACGTTGCCACGTGTCCTTTTCCTTTGACAAATTCAAAACTCGCTCGCGAAAAAGAACGACGATAGACGAAACAGATGAAACAGACGAATTCTTACGAAACGAATGAACTCGTCCTTCGGGAAGAAAAATTTTCGAGGATTTTACAGAAAGATGTGTTTCTTCGAGCATCCCTACGAGGGCCTCTTCGAAGACGACGTCACTCGTAGAGTCGCTGTTGTCGGCGTGATGCTCGTCGAAGTCCTGGATCGCGCCGTTCTCGCTTGTATCGCGGCTGTCGAATACTCGTGAGTATCCGAAGCAGATTCAATTGTCGGAGAGGAGTTAACCTTTTCTTCAGAAAATTCATTTGCAGATCGACCATTAGGGAAATTCTCTCGATTCGCGTAACCGCAATTGTACTTTCCGCGTAAGTCCGACTACGGCTAGTGTGTGATGCTATTTAAAGATGCAAAGGAACCTCCCGATATTTTTAGGTTAATTTTCGTCCTGTTCGGTTTGCTACACTGTCTACTGTTCAGGGGTCCCCGCTTACTCTGTGCCCAGATACCCCTGGTATCGATCGCGGTAAGATTTCGCATATAAATGGTCCGTTCACGAAACGCAGGAAAAAGTTCTTTCAAAGACATTTATCCCCGACAAGCACGTGTCCTGGGTGGTTTTCTTGCTGTCTGTATTCACCGCGACGAAGACGGAGAGCTGGGAACCTCGTGGCTTCGTAACCAGCTGTTTTCTTGCGATAGCAGCCATAAAACTCTGCGGCGTAGCCATCGCCTGTTTCGGTCTGGTAAGTGTTTCGCATTAGCCTGCTCTGCCCATAGTTTATGGCCACTCGACATCTTCCCTCATTTCAATTGGTTAGGTGGACATGAGCAGCGACTGGGGATACCTCGTCGAATTTGTCTTTGGAATCGTCTTCCTCGTGATTGGGGTTGTCCTGATGCAGATGCTTCCCAATCATCCCTTTCCATTGATTTGGACCTTTGGCGGCGCCGTCGCCATCGTTATCAGCACGGTGAGTTACGTCAGGACGGATATCCAGTTTTTTTCCCCACGTGCTGAATGTCCCTTCAGCTGTCCCTGCTGGACCTTCATCAGAATATGAGTATCAACTCCTGGTGGTGGGAAGAGAGAATCCTCGAGGGCTGCGTCTATCAAGTAATCAGGCAGTACACGCTGACGTGTTGTGTGCGCGTGGAAACGGCCCCGAGCGTTTTAATGGAAGTTGACGGGTCCAGTCAAGATGAGGAAGGAAGAACTCGGGAGGCTGCAACGTCGACGAATCCACCTTAGATCGAAAGGAGCCAGTCCTCCGGATTTTTATTGCGTTGACGTACGAGAAGGTGAGAAAGAGAGAAATATCTACCACGTGGATAATCGTACGCGAGAAGTAACGTCTAGCAACGTTAATTGCAAGGGATGACGCTTTTAGGAAGAAGCCATTTCACACCCTCGAGCGAACAACATCTCCATTGCTTGATCTCTTAACGGCTGCCCTCGTCTTCCAGTATTCTGACGTCTCTCCTCAATCGTGGAGGAGCGAGAGAGTGAAGGGCTGGGGAGCAATGCTCGCTCTTGGGCACAGAATCTTTTGTCGACGGATGCTTTGCTCCTTAAAACTTTCTCATTCGTCAAATTAGAAGTCGCATTTTTGTCACGCTATCATTTTCACGGCGGCGACGACGAATACGACGACGACGACGACGACGTTCCCTGGGGGTGCTCGTGTGATGTCTCCTTTCTCGAAACAATAGATCAAAGGACGTCGTAGCGAGTGTAGCGGTGAACCATTCCCATCGGTGCCAAGAGGATCCCGATGAGCAAGAGTCTAAGAAAGGAAGTGATCGAAGGGAATGAAAAATGAAGAAATGAATAGGAAAGGAGTAAGAGGAAGAGGCGGGAGGATGTTTCCGGACAGGTGACCCGTGAAATAGGAATCCCGTTTGGTCCTCGCACCGGTTGCAGCGACAGCTCGGCCGACATGGCGTCGCAGTCCGCTCGACCCGGTTATGGAAATTCCTGGGGAGCGTTACCTACTCGATCTACTCGGTCTACTCGAGATCGAATTTCCTCCTAAGATCCCGGGAACGAGTGCTAAACGCAATAGAGCGACTCGCTGGTCTTGGACTCGGTTTGGCTCTCACCCATTTGGCTCCTTCTTAGGAAGATACCGGGTGGTCTCCGAGCGAATGGGATGAGGATACAAAGTTATTCCATAAATCAATCTGGGGAATTTGCCGATGTTAGCCCGTCTCGTCTGGTGGCTTCCAGTTGGCTGTTTACTCGGAGCCCGATCGCGGGTTAATAACGCGGTTCGCCACGAAGACACTCGAGGGAGGAAGGGAGCCAAGACGGTGACGAGGGGGGGGGGGGTCGAGGATGCCTTGGGAAGTTCTCGAAGCTTATCGGGACGAATTTGAGGAGGTTCCTCTACGATCCAATTACTGGCGTGTCGGTTCTCCGCACGAACGGTCGGTCGCCGTTCCTTATCCGGCACCGCGACGGCGACGGTGGCCGCAACCCAAGACAAGACCTCCGGCTTACCATAAGTCCTAAGACTTCCTCCTTCTCTCCGTTCTCATCCTTCGCTTCCTTCGCTTCCTTCTCTTACCTGCACCCGCGTCCACGTGTCTTCTGCACCGTTCTAGTTTGCTTCTGTCTCCGCTTCTGCTCGTTTTGCCTTCCCTGCAGTCAACTCGCCTCGAGTTACACGAGGTTGTTTGCCGCACGCAAAACACACCAAGAATTATCTCGAGGGTCTTCCCGACGCCGGAAGTTTAGCGCTCCAGGTCCGCAAGAGGAATTCCTCCTGGAGGAACCAACCAAACTAGCAATTCTCCTCGTTACTCAACACTGGAATTGTCTTGGCATGCACCCAGTACCAGAAACCCATCGCCAACGTCCTCACCAAATGACAGAATAATCGAGTCGAGGAATATTCTGCCTCGAGAGGAAATGAGGAAACGAGGAAATAAGAGAATCGGGGAAAGGGAATAGTCTCTCGACAATAAACTGCAAAGCACTTTGCCAAAGGAAAAGAAACGTGACAGCGACCGCAACATATCTTATATCTAAAAAGCGTCCGTTTAGCATCCTTCTCCCTCTCTACGTTCAGCCCCGCCCGTGCTTGGCTGGCGTCCACGTTCCCATTGAAAAAAGAAAGAGGACAGAGTGAAATGAAAAAAAGGAGGCAAGGTATTCGATGAAAAGGCAATTAGCCGAATGAAAATGTAACACGAGAGCGCACGTGACTTTGAGGCCCCTCGCGCAGCAGCCCCCGTAATTGTCACTTTGTCAACGAATCCCCCAAGGGCACTCGCTAAGCGTGAGAGAGTGACTCTTCTTCTAATTGACGTTCGCGGTCGACGTGGCGCCGAAGAACCTTCGACGCTCCAGCCCCCATTAGACGTTTGGGGGTTTGCGAATTTTGAAGTTCTCGCGAAAAACAGCAGGTCGACGCATCGCACTCCGTCCCGAGTTCGGTGCGAAACTTTCAAACTGAAGCACGGGACTCTGGACTGGATTTCTCGTGGGAAGAAAAAAGGGGATCGCTACTAGGGGGGTGCCAGCGCTGAGTTCGGAATAGAGGGGATGCTGCTAGAGTGCAAAGAAGAATCGTAGCGCGAAATCACTCGTAAGGAGCCTTCCCTTATACCCTCGTACTCTTATTCCCTTTATACCTACCCCCTTTGCGTATCCTTTCTTCCTCTCTTTACTCTCTGCCTTTTGCGAGGGATAATCTCGAGCACAAAGAGGAGACTCCTAACTACGAGAGAGTCGTTACCAGGCGTCCTTCCTTCCTTCCTTCCTTCCTTCTTCGTTTCTTCTCTTTCACTTTCTTTTTCGCATAACGAGACGTATTTTCCCCAATGGGTTCCTTCCTGTGCGAACAATGCTTCCAGGGAACGCAACGAGGAACAGGAAGCGAAGAGAAGGGCTCGACGAAACAGCGGCATGTCCTAGCGTCGAGGACGACTATGAATCGGATGGGAAAATAGATAGGCGCTGCGAAGGAAAATCGGGAAGAGGATCGGGAGAGTGGCTGCGAGGAAGTAGCTGGCGATGGTAGCCAGTTCCAGGGCCGGAAGAGGACGGATCAATTGAAGTTAATCCCTGGAGTGGAGTCTCTCGCTTGGCGGAGCGTGAAATTCTTCCTGGAGATTCGTCCAGCAGGACCGTCGCGCAACCGTCCGTTTCTCTCTTGCAACTGCTTACTCGTCTTCTCAATCTCCGTGAACGTCCTCCTCGGCCAATTATTCCCAGCGTCTAGCGCAGAGACACCTGGATCATTGACAGTTTTCATTTCAGTGGAACCTAATTGTATTTCGCGTAGAAAAGAGACAATTATTTTGACTTGAGCTTCGGTCAATGTTATTTTTACGTATTGGGCAACGGACGGCGAAAGGAGAGGGACGTGACTTCTTCTAGACGTCGTGTGGTTCGAGTTAGAGTTCTCCGGGCGGACTTCCGTTAAAACGATCGGAGGCCTCGCCTAGCGGCGCCACGGACGCCGATAGCATCGGCATCGTGTCACACGTGTTTCCACTTTATGTGTGGCGCACACACGAGTCACACGAGACACACGAGACACACGGGACGCATACTCGGGCGCGAGGCTCCCCAAGTGCACGCTAAGAATATCATTAACCGTGTATACTGGCGCGTCCGTCGGTGGGTCGTGTTCGCCCACCAGCTAGAGCTACTCCGTGCGCTGTAGAATTACGTATAAATTTATCTTGGCCATAGCAGCCATTATCGGGGTTCAGCCGTGTCTATGAGATATTGCGTATCGCGGTAGTAACTCAGCCTCGGAGACCATTTGGAGACACGTGGGCGTCTTTCCAGGCAGCTCCAGAGATTCCCACTACTTTGCGCTCCTGGTCCTCAGGATTCACGTGTAACTCGATCGATCTTCTGGGTACTTTGGGAAGAGTGGCTGAGCGAGGGACAGAACGTTTCCTAAATAATTAGAGAAAGTGGCAAGAGGGGTACTCGGGACTCGTCTATACGGGCCGCAGTTAGGTTCGCCGCAAGTAACCTGGGTCCTCCTTGCGCCCCTAGCGCAAATATCACCCCGAACGAATTTCAACGTAATCCGCTCTTTGCGGAAATCGCATTCGCGAATCGGAGCGGGTAGCTGCTATATCAAAAAGACTTACGCGTGAACGATTCGACGAGCAATTATATTTCTGTCCGTTCAGGATTTCTCTGGTCGCTTCGATTCTCTTTGCATGTCAAGGGCGTCCTCGGTTCGCGTTTCTGCCTCGTGCGTTCACCGCGAGTCAGCCAAAAACGAAGCCCGGCGAATTATTATTTGCCCGTTTCCCGCGGCGTCGCGACGCTCGTCCCGACGTGATTTTCGATTGGCAAATCGATGCTGCCTGTCGCGTCGCTGTTAAACGCGGCTTCACGAGCGTCGCTCCCACCCCTTGCTCCCTCCGATTCTCCATAACTGCTGAACTTGTTAATTGCCGATATAAACACGTCGGTTTCCGTAGCAATGGCGCCGCGAATGTGTCTCGCCGTCCCCCGAGCCTTCGGCCGGTCTCATCGACTAGGCGTCCCCAGGGATTTCCCTTTTATAACGCCAATACCTTTTTACGAGGCTCCGTGTCGAGCTACGCGGATATTCCTCCACGCCTACGAGATTTCCCTCCTCGTTCTACTTCTCCTTCCCTATCGTTCCTATCGTTCCTGTTGTCGCACAAATGTACTCCGGGACCGGGAGAAGATTCCTGGAACTCGCAAGATTCTCTCACGCACAGTCGTATCTCTCGTATCGCTCGTTTGCGCTCCGATAGATTTTCTCTTAGACGCGCACGCACACGCACACGCACACCCTCTATCCTCTGTCCCTCTTGCTTCCTCTATTTTTCCCTTTCCCTCCAGCCCCCTCAAGCGTCCAACTTCAGAAGAGTCCTCGAAGCAGCGACGCGCGACAAACACCAGGGAAATTTGAGCTTCCGTGTGGTTTGCGAGGCCTTCGCCTCCTCAGAGGTGTTGCGCGACAGGACAGAAGAGGCGAGTGGATAGCATCTTTCTAGGGAGGCTCCCGAATAATTAATACGAAGCACACGGGGCCCTTGTAAGCGAGTAGGGTACCTGGCGTCTACGACACATGGTCTATTACAAATTAATGTAGCGTTTCACGGTGAATCAATTACCGAGCGCACTCGCTCACGCACTCGGGTTCTTTCACTCTGGAGTACCTAGTCGCTACTCGTTCGCTCTCTTTGTCTCTTTCTCTCTCTTGCTCTCTCGCTCGACTCGGTTGGCCCGCTGAGTCACCGGCTGGGCTCCGTGAGGCTCGAGTACCTCGTCCTTTTAATGGAACAACTGTTAGCCCCTTCTCGGCTTTTATTCCTCATTCTTATTTGGCCCCCATGGCTGAACGGCTGGACCTCCTTCGAGTTGCAGCACAGCAGCCTCTCCATCCGCAGATTCTAATTCTCTGCTGCAGAGATTAGGCTGACTCGTGGAAAGACAACAGAGTTGGACGGCAGCCGAGATGTTGCCTGGATTCGTTCTGGTTTCGAACGAGCCACCTACGTGGATCTGGAGGCTGCGGCTGCCAGAGAGAATCCAGCCCGAGTTCGTTTTGGTTCCATCAGACTGACGGAGGAACGAGCCGCCCCTGTTCTCTCTCACAGGGAAAACTCCCGTGCGAAACTACGTAATTTCGCGCATGGCTAGGCTCCTTCCTCCTGACAAAGGTAAAACTGTCGCGCTCGCTCGTCGTCGTCGGTCGCTACTCTGGGAATCGAACACAAAGTTCGAAACACGGGGCTGACTCATAGGTAGCTGCAATTAAATTTCACGCGATGCAGTTTCGTCGATCTCGCGTCGCGACGCCACCAGCAGTTTCTCCCTTTTGACGTCCTCGTTATCCAGGGACTCTCGAGGCTGCCAAGTCGGGTCGAAGCTCCGATGCACAAATTTCAAAGATATTCAAGAAGCTGAGGAAGGACAAGTGGGATTTGGGAGAAATTGAAAGTGAAAGACGCGAAGCGTCGCGACGTCAGGCGACTTTACGTTCGCGAATCCGAATTCCATTGTATTGCCGGCTCATAATTAAAACGCGTTAACGAGAATCCGTTTCGCGTAGAGATAACGAAGCGTCGATCGGAATGAAGCCGAGCGAGAAAAGCCCGAAAGGGGGGGGGGGGAGACATGGAAAGCGGGAGGCGTCGCGACGTCTCGCGTTCTGTTAAGTGAAATGAATCGAGATTCCCACTCTCATTGTCAGTTTCCTCCGTCGCTCTCCAGGCTCCTAAAAAATAAAGGCTATACTACCGGTTGCGTAGCGGCGCGGGCGTCGCGACGGCCTACGCAAAACTACTACCCGGAGTGGAAAGTGGTAGAGGCACAATAGCAAAAGGAAGAGGACGCTCGATGGTCGGTTAATATTTTATTCAGGGCGGAATCTGATTTGCATACGAAGTGCGGCCCGAGCTCGCATCTGCCGGAGATATAAAGCTCGCGATACCAGCATCGCCCCGTTCGGTCCATTCGCTTCACCCCCTTCACCTCCCTCCTCGGTTCACCGCCGCATTGCTGCCTGGCCTCCGTCTCAATTCGTGACCGCTCATCGATGACGCTCGCCGTCCTCCCGATTTATCGGCACGCGCTGCGTGGCGCTATGTGCTGCCTCCATGTGCATCGCCCGTATAATCTGATCACGCGCGACGGCTGACGGTTTTGCAAATACAGCTTCCGTCACGTAGAACAGCTTAAGTCACGGGAATCCGGAATCTCCGTGATTCTCTCGACGCACAGATTCACCACGAAGCTCCCAGCGGGACGCATTCGAGCGACAGTCCTTGCGGGTCTCTGAGCTCGCGACTCGGATTCTTCGGCGTCGGGAGAATTTACAGGATGACCGCGAGTGCGACGAGGACGAGCTTCGTCAACGACGAGAGGCACGCTTGGAAGGCAGTTATCGTAGCGAACGATCTCACTGACAGCCGCCAATTAAAACATGCTAACGAGCTGCTGATCTCGCGATATCTCCAAGCCAGCCTAATTAAACTCCAGGGGGAAGATGCTCCATCTACGAGATCTCCTTTCGTCCTGTATCGGCGAGCTGCAGTCGGGCCACAAATTATTTCACCTGTCCGGGAGGCAGGCCACCGTAATACTGTCCAATCTACGAGCACAGCATGTATACGTAATGCGACATTACATCGAGCTGTACAGCAGAAGAGAATAGACCAATAGAGTAATAGACAATGGGGGAGCCGAGCGGGATGGGACTTTGCTCCGACAGTTGACCAACGATCTACCTGCCCGGGTATCTCTCTATTGAAGATCTTTGCCAACCAGGAAGCTCTCCGTTTGCATTTGGACATCGACGTAAGCCTTGCGTTTACCCAGACGGATGCACTTTGGCACGCTTAATAGCAACTGGGCTTAAGCCGGGCACACTGGTCCAGCCCTGGGGGGTCTGGGGGTCCTAGAGCCCCAGCAGCCCTAGACCCATTTAACGGAGATACCTATGTGTACGTTAGGCATTGGCGTTGCCAGTCTCGAAATTGCCTTCGGCATTGGCGTCGATTACGATTACGGGCACGGCGTCGGCGTCGGATCGATCTTCATGATCGCGGGGTTCCTGCTGGAAGGGAATCAGGGTCCTCCGATGCAGTCGCCCAATTAACGTTATATTCCGCAGCTAATTGACCGAAGCGAAAGTGCCCTTCCGTCGCTCGCGCTCTCCTGTAATTTTGCGTTTCACAATGCGCGAACTGATTAGGTCGCGTCCTCCGCACGAGGCTGGTTCGCGTTCCGTGTAATCATCCGCGCACCGTCCGGGGTCGAACTCGTCGGGTTCCTCGCACACAATACCCTCGGCCGTAGCAACGAGATGATTACAGGCTCCGCTGCGTCGAGACGCGTGCGTCGCACAGCCTGGAAAGTTCCCCGCATGCTCCTACGTACCCATAATTCTAATACTCTCCTAATTTCGGTAAACTCGGAGGATGCCCTTAGCTCTGCAGTCGCCTCTTCCTATTCTTAATTCTGCTTGCTATCCTGGCTCTCTGGCTTATCTCTTCGAAAGGCAAAGCCGCAAAGTGCTTGCCCGTAAATTCGAGAGACCGGCACGGTTTCGAGTGCGCGAGCTATCGCGCGGCGAGTGCGCGTGCACAGAGTGCTGGAGTCCCGGAGTCCCGGAGTGCCGCAGCAACGACCCGCCTCTTCGACGCCCACCACTTAAGTACTGTGAGAATATCCTCCTTCGGTGCAGCACGGCGTCGTACCTACCCTCGTCCCGTGAAACGCGGGAGCGTCGCAGCGCCGTCGTTCGGGCCGATTCCCGAGGAAGATGCGTCCAGGGGCCGTCGACGTGCGATAACGACGTCTCCGTGGGAGCGCAGCGTGTACCCGGGAAGTTCCTCCTTGCGGATCGCGTAAAGTCGGGAGAACAGCAGGAGCACGAGTATCTTGGTTTCGGAAGGACAAAGTTCCGCACTCCTTTGCTAGGAAACTGTAACAGCTGGTACGAACGAGAGATTTCCGGGAAAGCCTCGAATCCCTACGAGGCCGGATTTCGAGTTTTGCTCGTAGCCAGCCGACACACGCCTGCTCGGAATCGCAACTCACTCGAGAGCCAGCTGACGTTTCGAGATTCCCCCTTAACGCGAGAAGTCGGCCAAGAGCAGGGGAATTCTCTTTGCGAAATTCATCTCTGCTCTCTCTCTCTCTTCTCTGACTTCTCTTCGACAGCAGCAGCACGGATTTCCCAAAAGTTCCATGGAAACGAAGGAGTTAAGCGGGTGAGGTTCCGTAGCGAGCCCAGGGCCGTAACCTATCGCTTAACAGGCTGTGATAGATCGGCTAAATTGCATCGTTGATAATGAGATTGCACACGGTGGCGCTATGGCGCTGTGGCGCTATGGTGCTATAACCATTACGATGCCCGTAGAGAACGGGCCGAAACCTCGTTCCACACGAATATCGGCAGCCACGGTGCGTCCCGTCGATAACGCTGCGTTAAATTTAACGATTGGCGACTCCACGCTCGGCATGGAGCAACTCCTGCAGTCCTCCTCCTCCTTCTCCTCCTCCGAGTAGCCTCGACGCTATTCAGCCTGACTACGAGTGTCGAGATCCGCCGACCTTTCGATTCTCCCGCGAACCGTCACGACGCTCTTGACGAAACCTCGGAAAATCAGGGATGCACAAAGGGTGCGTCGAGTGTGTTTTCTTTTTCTTCTTACTCTTCTCCCTCTTCTTTTCCTTCTTTCTCTCTGGAGTCGTCGATTGATTCGTCTCGACAAAGCATTACGGCGACTCGAACGTATGCGCGACAGTCATTGACATTTAACGTGGAACAAAAACCCCAGCGGGAGAGGGACAATGCCTGTCGAATTCTTTGTCTGCTCGTACGGAGAATTTTTAATAACGGCGAAAAATAATGGAGATACCATCGCAGGGCCTCCCTCTCACCTACAGTCCCATAATCCTGCACACGACAATGGGAGTTGTTGTTGTCTTCATTAGACTCGCGGCCCTCTGATCAAATGCTCGTCTAGCCACCAGGGACACGCGAGACGCCTCCGTACTTCCTATTCACCAATTCGTCTATTCATTTCCCTGTCTTTTTTCATCTTCTCCTTCCTTCCGAGCGTTCATAAGCATAACGAATAGAGAAGCTCTGCTCTCCGACAGTCCGAAGCTCGGAACTCTGCAGTCCCGCATTCCGGGATATTACATTGACGTTGCAGATTAGAGATTAGAGAGTCGCGATGTTTGCTCGACACGTATTGCCCCGCCTAAACGAACTCATTCGCAGTTACCAACACGAAGACGGTAATCGTCGTAACCAGCATCTCCACCACTACGAGGACGTCGACGAATCTGCGTATGGTAAATATTAATAGAAGGCTCGAATAATTCGCGCCGCAAGTGCATAAGAATATAAAAGGAACCAAAGGGCACGGACACGACACTCGCCAGCCAAGAATCAAATTCAGAAATCGAGAATGACTTCCACGTGCTTTCAGGTTTCGCCCTTCTGCGATTAAGTCGGAGCGAGAGGAGTCGGAACTCAGAAGGCGCAAGGGGGAGACCGAAGAAGAATGGCGTAAAAGGAGAAGGGTGCGCTCAAGGTCCCCGCGTATTCATAACTCTTTTTCGCAAAAATGTGGCTGATCGTTCGGGGCTATTTTTGCTGTCGATCCCTCCGTGTCGTTTCCGGCCTCCGTCTGACAGCGACGCTTCGACGTCCCTTCGACACAATGAGGTCGCTCGAGCGTGCCATCCTGATAACTCTCTCGTGTCACCAACGACGTCGTCTTCCCGTTTCGTCAGACTCCCTCACGAATTTCTACGAGCTTGCCAGACCACAAATCACCCTCCTATTAGACAATGCAATGGAGAGAGAGAGAGAGAGATAGAGAGCAGGCAGGATGCGCAGGACCGAGGGGGGCATCGGGAACTCACTATGTTCTCCGGTCAGCGCCGGCGTCAGGCATGGGCCGACCGGGCGGCCGCCCGGGGCCCTGTGTTCGAGGGGGCCCGACCCCGAAGCA
>JARQTI010000046.1:189035-209148 GCA_030142655.1 Trachelus tabidus
CAGTCACAAAATTTCTGATAAGGGGCCCGATTTCCATGTCTCGCCCAGGGCCGGCCATAACCTAGCACCGGCGCTGTCTCCGGTTCTCTCTTTTCTTCTTTTTTTTTCTTCCCAGCTCCCGCGGTCCACTCCTCGAGACGATCTCCGATTCCATCTAGGATGTATATCCTCCTAAAAGAATAATCGTCGGACAGACTGCGGTTGCTGCGGATGTGCTTGTGGATGTGGATTCCGTTGAAGCCACCACTACCTATATGTACGTGTATACTCCCTTCTATCGATTCGGGAAGCAAACTCCCGGGTGGTCCAGCGATGCCTACCAGATCTTTTATTTACCTCGGCTCGTCGGAAATACATGAGTTCGCGTTCACGATCGCTCGTGGAGTCGCTGGCGCAGCGGCAGCCACGTGGGTGGCGTTCGCGTGCGTCGTCCGACTCGGTGCGTGGATCGTAATTGAAACGTTTATTGAAGCAGGCGGTGCACTCCGAGTATAAATTGCAGGGGACGCAAGGAGAGATCAGCTTCCGAAGGATTCTGGAAAAAGAGGGGATGCGCCAAAGACTCGCTCCCGTTGACTCTGCCGAATTATCAAGGTAACGCGAGGTGCGCGATAGTCGCGAAAAAAAAAGTCACGTTGCACTAGACTGCGCGTTCGTGCACCGGAGCAAGAAGTTCGGAGTGGAGAGTCGACCGTTGAGAAATGGGAGGAGGAAGCGTGCAGGGAGCTTAGATGCCGCGCGACAAATTCTCTCGGCGGTTCGTAATTGCGATTTATGCGTCGCGGTCTCTCTTCTTTGGCCCGGGCTTAATGGTGTGTTGAATAACGAATTTATATACGAGACAGGTTAAGATACGGGGCAGTTTTGTGATTTGGCGGACGTGTTTACGATGCCAGAGCTATGAGTCGTCGGTTCTCTCGGCCTGTAACACTCTACCATCTCCATGTCCGACCGTTCTTTTCGCTCTTTCATTTCCTACGTTACTTTGGGATCCCAAGCCCGAAGATGCTCTCCGGCGGCCTACGAGTCTAGCTGGAGTCGTGTCTCGACTCTCGGAAGAGGAGCAAAGAGAACAGGAGGTGGAGGGAGGGGAAAGGGTTAGGGAAGGACATTACGACAGGACACGAGAGAAGGAGAGAAGGAGAGAATCCCGAGTGGAGGAGAGTCGGTGCTGATGCTGGTACAGTGGGCACAGCGCGTGTACCAGGCAATCGAGGGAAGCGATAAACCAAGAGGACAATGCGCGTTCCATTGTCGGAGTCCCAGGATTCGCGAAGAAGCGCCTTGGGAAGTAGCGTGGCCGGCGGCCACTGGCTATCAGGACAAAAAGTAACCGGACCACCGCAGTCCGCATCCCATTGACTAACTTCCCATCCACCTTTTGGTCCCAGCAGCTTCTGCGATTAATTAGCCCCGCTACGAGGCCTTCGCCATGTTCCACTAACTTTTAATCCGAGCGCTCGTGACTGCGAATCGGGGCCAGTCCTCCCGTGGCTCTCCCTCCTCTCGATCCCAGCATCACCAGAAGAATCTCCGACACATCGATCTTCCCGATTCCTCCTTCTCCGCGTCCTCCCTCTTTCTGGGATTCTTTTCTTGCGAGCCGCCCTGCCGCCCGTCACGTAACTCGTGCGCCTGCTTCGAGAAGATCGACGCACGTTTAAGGCAGGTTAAAAGCAGGTTAAAACGGCTCTAAACAGAATGCCTGGGGCTTCGCTCCATCGTTCCACCTTCTCTTCGAGTTCCCATCGCTGCGAAATTGCGCCGCTGACCCGGGAGGTCGTGCCGACGTAGTACCATAGGGCCCCGGACCTCGCGGGACGTCTTGTCGGGGCCCTTATGCCCCGGTCGACCGAGAGTCTCTCTCTCTCTTTCTCTCTCTATCTCTTTGTACTACCTCGATTCCATCCACGGAAGCTGGAGCTCCAGAGACGCTCTAGCAAGATAGAAGAAGAGTCACGCGAGAAGAACCGTAGACGAAACTTCTTCTCGCAGGTTCGGAATCACCGCAACATGATTATCTCACGCATCTCGCGTAACGCAATTTGCAACGGACCTCCATCGGTCCGCCCTCCGTTCCTTTAATGATTTACGCGAGGCTCTTCGATGATTTAGCACACGCTACTATCCACGGTTCAGCTTCGACTACCCAGCGTTCGACTGAGATCATCCCATCTCCAGGTGTTCGCCGGTGCACAAGTGCCAACTGGCTGCACGTGCCTGTTGTCGGGGAAGATCGAATCGCAATCATCGATGCACCAGAGGGAAAGCAGCTCACTGGCGACCCTTAGGGACGCGCGCGAGAGTCCTTCGGATTTGCTCGATCGGCTTAGGCTGAGCTACCGTGAGGGTCGCGGCAGCTGTCGTCCGATTCTCATCCAAGTCCTCACCGCACTCTGTCGTCTCGACGCTTCTACGCGACGACGTCGTTACTTATGCAAACTCCGCTTACTCTCCCCCTAAAAGCCGCGTCTTCCTTCCAGACTCCAGCAAGAATGCGAGCAGCTACACGAGCCGTTCGTCCTGCCTGCAGGTCGCCACCGCCAGAAGGACGCGAATGCTGCTCTCGAGAGGCCTTTGTCGTCTTCCTGGTATCCACATGCTCGGTGCTCGATGCGGTGCGAAAAGTGCGAGAGCTGGCTGCCACAAAGAATACCGTCTTTAACGACAGGCAAACGGCGTAAACGGCCGCGAGTGAGAGCGAGCGACAGTTCAAGACGTCTAGGTAGGTTCTTGCGTACCAGCCATAAAATCTTAATTGGTTCGTCTTGTGGCATTAAGGGGCCACTAAACCGACAGCAGCAGGACTGCCAGAGACTTCGAGTCGCTCTTCTCAAAAGTTTCTCCTCTTCTACTGTCTCGTTCCCGAAACGATGGAAACCACCGAGGAGTCGTGGGTGGCCTCGCGCTCCTAGATATCCCATTTTCCTGCTAAAAAAGGGGAGCGCCGCGACGCCCGAGAACGCAAGTCGGCGAGCTCCGCGAAATCTTGAATAATAAATAGCATCGCTGACTGGCGAGGCGAGCTATCGAGCGGCAGTTCATCATAATTAATTCACAAGACGTGGAAATAGAAATAGTTGCTCAACGTTGCACAGCGTTCCCATCGAGCGACTGCGTATAGTCAGGCTAGTTCCCATCAATGATGTATCCCGCAGTTGATTCGACGCCAGGACGCCAGAACGACACGGTTCGCAATGCTCCTCTCGAATGAAGCTTTCGATCTGCCGGTGATTCGACGTCACGGACGTTAAATTCGGTCTGTCGGCTCTGCGGTTAAAGTAATTTCCCATGGCACGAGAGAGCGAAGCTACTCTTGTTCGTCCGCGAGCTCTAAGACTGCGTCGCCGATGGGAAATGCCGTCTGCAATAACGTTAAGTTATTCCTCGGACAGCGGAGTGCGGTGCGACAAAAGTTGTATGCCATTGTTTAACTTGGACAAAGCGAACGGAGACGGAACTTGGGTATGTCGCGGTCCAAGTGTAGGAGATAGTGGAGGATGCGCGAGGAGGAAGACTCGCGCGGACCAACCATCCAGCCATCCAGCCATCCAGCCAGTCATCCAGCCAGCCACCCAACCAAGTCACCAAGCAAACTACCAGCCTACCAGGCAGCCTGCGAGGGAACTGGAAGAACTCTCCTTTATTCTGTCGTCCGCAGATACTAAAACGTATGATTCATACTTGCACGGAGGAGGAGGGTCGAAAGGACTGAGAAGTCGGGAGGAGGGGCGGGAGGGGCAGGGGGGGGGGCAATCTTCAAGAATGAAAGAGAACGAGCTGGAAAAAGGGACGAGTAGCATTTCATTTATAGTTCCCACTCTCTTACTTTCATTCTCTCCGAGGAAGGAAGGAAGTCGGTTCGAGTTCCTTGAGCTTAAGCAGAACTTTTCTCAGGATACTAATCAACTGGAAATTTCAGACTTTAACACTCTCCTTTTTTTCTCATACTCGCGTAATTCCCTCATTTAGCTGCTCGTTTGCTCTTAGCCGGCAATGACAGCAGGAGGAAGCTCTCGCCTGTTAAGACTAATTTGCGCCGCAGTCGAAGGATGGTAGGAGAAGTTTGAAGTTCGAGAGGGAAAGTGTCCACCAATGTGGAAGGTACCCTTACGCGACGCTGAATGACGATAAGCTACGACGTAACACTGTGTAACGTTGTGAGCGACGTCAGCAGGCGACGCCGTGCGAATCGCAAATTGTACCAATTACGAATCCGAGTGCAGGACTTTTCTTAGGATTCGACGTGTTTCCGTGTGTCGCTCGCGACAAGAGGCCTTGGTCCATGCGTGCGTGCGTGCGTGCGTGCGTGCGCGTGTGCCGGACCCAGGGATGCGACAGCAGGGAAGACAGGCGAGATGGGAATAAGATGCGAAGCAAAGTGAAAACGTAGGAGGGGAGTGGGAGAAGGATTCTGGGACACTCGAGAAGCCATTGCGTTATTTAGGAGCAGGGAAGCACGTAGGATACGTGTAGGTGTACAGATCGGGAGGCTGCAGCAATTTCCAATAAATCTTTTGTGTTGGAGACACGAGGCGAGCACCTAGGGGCGAATGCTCGAGGAGATTGCGTCTCGACTTCCTGCTGCGAGGGAAGATTTAGGTTCCCCTTCAGGAAAATTCGAGTTAACGCACAACCCAGCTGCTATTATATTTTCATTTGCGAGTGTAAATCTCACGAGAACCGACGACGACAAGTGCGTCCGAATCGATAGGTTGCGGAAATTCCAGTCGCTCGAAGACATTAGGAAGAAACCGTTGGCCAACGAGAGACACGTGAATCGGCGAAAGCGAAGGGCGCAACTGATTTCCGATGCAAAGCAGTTTCGATACGCCGATGCGACCTGCAGCACTTTCGTCGGGAAATTCTCGAGGGGCGCCGGGCGGTAGAAACTTGACGACGTCAGTCACGGTTATGAGTAAACGAGTTACTTTGCCTGGGCTTGAGCTTTTAAGCGGCGACGCTATAATCGTAGTCCCGCTTCGAGATACCTGATGGCAGCTCCTTCTTGACGTTCTGTCGCGTGACAATAGGTAAACAGCAAATAGCCCCGCATCTGCTACGTCTACTTCCAACGTCAGACATTCGTATCCACGAGCGGCGCACACACATCCAAGAACAGCCGCCACTCCGTCCGCGTCTACGTCCACGTGGCGCGCACACCCACCGCCGAGCGCAATTTCCCTTAAGCTTGTATGCAGAAGCTTTTACCGCAAGTCGACGTATCGTTCACCGCATCGCAGCATTATTCTTTGAAGGGCCCTCGACACTGGATATACGGCTGGCACGCTTTTGTGCGCTAATGTGCCCATCGCGCGGCGGGACTATTCTCCCTTCGCTCTTGCTCTTTCTCTGCTGGCGAGAAATCCTCTCGAGGATGCCTCTTTAGCGGCGACACGTCCGAGAGCTATTGATTTTGATTTCCGTGACCTAGACCGTCCCTCCGTAGGAGGATCGAGCATCCTCTCTCTTCTGTGGCGCTGCCGTCTCGACTTATCGTCGCTCTGGCCTTATCGCGTCGTATTTAATCGCGAAGCTTTCTTGAGTAATGGTGCTTTCGCGAGGCGCCCCCAATTAATCAAAAGCAACGCCCGAGAAAGTTTGATTCCATCCGACAAGTGGTAATGACTGGGAGCGTCGTTTCCTGATGCATAAAGCAGGGAAGAACTTATCTCGTTCTCCTTGATGATCGCGCAGTCGTTAAGATTAATCGATCCCAGTCGCGCGCTACGGGCTGCTGCTTTGCAGTGCTTGCAGCTTTCTCGATCGTCTATTTCGCGCTTACTTTGCGAAGCGACGCCAAATTCCAGAACTTCTATACGTAGAGTCGTCTACGAGGTACGGAATGGACGCTGAAGCGTCGCCGAGTGATCTTGGCCGCTCGCGATGAATGTGGATTCTTTTTTGGAAAAGCGATGCCTTTATCGAGTGAAAAAGAGCGTTTTCTGGTGGTAAATCACGCAGCAGGGAGTCCGGCCGTTCCGGCGGAAGGTGCCTCATAACTTTACGGACCCCCACGTTCCATTTTCTCAACGCCGGAACAGCCGCGCACGTGAAATATTAACCCTGCACAAAACGGATGCCAAGGAAAAAGTAGCGCTCTGCTCAGCTCGTATCCTCCAGGTCTCCGTCGAGCTGCAGCTCCTTCCCTTCCCATGTCCTTCGACTGGTCTTCGGCGTCTCGACGCTGCCGTCGACTCTGCGGCTTGTACCGCACGAGGTTCGACAACCACGGTACTCGCGTCTGTCTGCGTGCCCCCCACCCTCCCTCCTTCCGCAGGGCCACCCTCGCCTGCGCATCACACTCGCGGACGGTCAAGTCGCAATTAAATCAGGCAACCGGCTGCAGACACCGGGGTGGCTGCAAATGAGGTTAGTTAGCGCAACGACTATAATTGGGGCGCTGGCGCCGTCAGCGACTCGCTATCGCTCAGCCAAGTTATAATGAAGAGCGCCAGCCTAGTGAGCTCTGCCGGAGAACAACCCGTCTAGCAGGGACACACCTGGAGTTTATAAAATTTAGTGAGAGTATCCTGGACCTGTAGCGCCAATCGATAATCGCGCATCGAGCAGTGAGTTTGAAAGTTTGGACTAGGAAAAGGAAAAGCAAGTAATAACGGGTGCAATAACGTAACGTGGACCATGAGTTTCTACGCGCAAAGGGGTACGAAGGGGTTGTTATTTAGGTATAAATGCTTCGTGACGAGGGAGCAAAATGAAAAATAGACTCCCTTTTATTTGGTCGCGAGATGGCCATGACAGGGTTCCCTCTGTGGCGCGGTAGTCGATTGACACTTTAATGAAGGAGGCCAGCATCGATGGCCGGATGAAAAGCGAAAACCCTGCTATACAGAAAGGGGTTGAAGGAATCGAGTGCACCCTTACCCGATAATGTCAGGCGTCAACCGTAATTGCTTTCGTTTTACCTCGAATCCGGAACGTTGCGCGGCCTGCGCGTTTCTGAACCGTTTCTCCACTGTCAAACCCCCGATTCCCCTTCATTTTGGACGCTCGAAAATTCCGATAAACACTATACGACGCCTCGCGACGCCTCCTCCATCACTCATCTTACTCCTCTTCGGTTGCCTGCAGGAGTGGCCAGAGCTTTTGGGGATCTCTCGAGAGCTTTAACCCACTCTCTTCCTCTCTCTCTCTCTCTCTCGCTCTCGCTCTCGCTCTCTCTGATTCTGTCCCTTTGACTCTCAGAGGAAGAGAGGAAGGAGGGAGGGACAAAAAAAGAGAATGAGAATCGGCTGCTGAGTCACGCGTAAATCTGGCCGACCTCGCGTGAGATCACTCGAGTATCGCAGCAGCCACCCACAAGCTTCGCATTTTATAGAGTCACAAGGAGCAAGTCCTTCCCTTGACAGTTCCAGACAGTTCAGCCTCTCGTTCTCTGTGTTCGTTTGAATCCTCCTTAAGGACATCGTAGATCTGTCTGTTAAACAGAATTCGCCCTCGACTGCTCGAGGGCTGCGGACTGAGGGGCCAACTGGATTGCGGAGTGAAAAAGGGACCGTCGATGACCGCGGGAAATCTCCAGAGTGGGACCTGTGCAAACATAGTCCAAGTGAAATCCAGTAAGTCGATTTGCAGGGAGAAATCGCAGCGCTTGCAGAAAGATCCTCCTACTCTGGGAGTAAATAGGAATGGAGGTTCCACTCGAGAAATGCGCCGTACGCGCTGTTCTTCCGATTCAATCGGATTCGACAAAAGTTTTGAGTGTCTCGGCCGAATGAGCTGTAAGCCGATTTTAATATCGTCTGTCTCCCTTTTCGATTCGCAACCGCTCAGATCCGAGTACACGAAGCATCATCCAGCCGCGCAATCATCTATACCTACCGTAGCAAGATAAGAAGTCTTTTGACGAATGGAGAGAGAGATGGGGGGAGGAGGGAGGGAGAGGGAGAAAGAATCAAGATATAAATCCCACATTGAAGGTCCATATCTTTGATACTTTCCAGCCTCTCCGTTCAACCCTCTCGTCGATCCCCCACAGTCTTTCACCTTCCGAAGGTTCCGGCACCCCTGCAACTCCGGTCACTTTTTCCTCTCCTTCCACTCTTTCCACGATAAATCACGCTTCAGTATTTCCCCGCATATAATACGGGAAGCGACCCCAGCGGGTGGATAAGGTAGGGGCCAGGCTCGTTAAGGAGCCATTAAGTTAATGCTAATGAATCGCACAGCGCACGGAGGATTGATTCCTTCTCGTGGGAGGAGCCGACGATTTCGGGTTGCTGTCGCTTCCGGCACTTCCGTTTCTTTATTCTCATCTTGCGTCGAGCGCGACCCCTTCGAGAGAATAACGACTTCCACCCTTCTCCGTCTTTTGGACGAATTTCTCCCCTTCACAATTTACCATATATGTCTCGCGACGACGCATCCTGCTGCCCGTGCTGCCTGATATGTCGCGTTGCCGAACATTGACCGTCCAGTGGGTGCAGTATTGCCCGAGTACCCAGGGGAAAGGATGAAAGTGACTTTTCAGGAGGTGTTTGATATTTGGTGCGTGCCTTTAGGGTCGTACTACCCTTTGAGGAGGGTGCCGAACGATCGGAATCGAGATCGGTCGTGCGTGGAATGTCAGGGCTGGTGGCCTCGCTGCGATGGGCTGGGAACAACCCGGCTTACTTCGGCGCATTTACGAGCTCGCGCAGCTCTTTAAAGGTTTGCTCCGTCGTAAATCCTTATTGCTCTTTAGCCTAATGAAAGGGGAGAGAAGAAGTGGCGAGGATCTACTCGGAGGAAGGACGAGCGAATCGGTAATCGATTCGGCCTATCGAGGCTACCGAGGCTGCCGAAGCCCGGGGAATCCCTTCCCTCCGAACTGGCAGGTTCGCTTGGTCCCACTTTGTGTACGTTCACCGATCCGTACTTCCTGACGTAGGATGAGTCATAGATCAGCCCTCCTGCAGAGGCTGACTCGCTGGGTCGCCGAGTCGAGTCACTCGGGGTTGAGACGTGGATGAGCCAGTAGTACAGTTTCGGTTGACTGAGGCGGCAAGTCTGTAGAAAGTGTCTACTTCATGCTCAGCCTGGAAAGGACTTACTACCGAAAATATCTGAGAAATTAGATTGTCCTTAAATTCAAAGATGCGCTAACCGAACAGCAGCGATCGGAGGCAGCAGGCTGTCCCTATCGGAAGCATACTCGTCTTGGGAAACTGGAAAAATCTAAAAATCCTGTCTTCGTCAGTGGTTATGTAACTGGTCCACTGTATCGGGTGAGCCTGGCTCGACGGTATCGCGACGCGTCCCGACTGTAGCGTAACGTCAGGGTATCCAAGGCATCCTGGCGTATCGTATCGCGTCGCGTCACACGATGTCTTTATCGCATCGCATCGCCGTGTCCCACTCAGCGCTGCGAGTATCTTTGATGTATAGCGGTTTGATTTCTTCGAAAGATGAGCGATATCGATTACAGGTAAGGTCAGTTGCGCAGGAGTGACGCGTGGACAGACAAGTCGACGGGCGAGCCCCTCGTAAATTCACATGCCCCGCACTGCATGTAGACATCGCCCGATAGATATACTCATTTCAGTTCCTGGAGCAGCATTTCTGGTAATATCTCTAATAGGCGGATGGCCGTTGCGACCGCCGGGTTCGCTAAATATAGGCCACTTATTCTCGTATATCCGAGGAACGTAACGGGCTGTTCTCTGGACGGTAGAGAATCCCGACGCCGACGCCGCAAGACTTCGCTCGACTCGCGAACCGACACGTGTTCCATATTGGAAGCGGTGCGTCTCTCAGATCTCGACGCGACTCGGCGCTGCGCGTCGCGCTGCGTTGTCAAACACATGGCGTTTAACGGCTCCGCTATTGCTTACGGGCAACAGCATCGAGAGCGCGGCGCCTTTAATCTTTGCGAGTCATGGATTTTTTGGACTTTCGAGTTAATCGCTCGCGAGCCGACGCCGAGCGATGCCGAGCGACGCCGAGCGTCTTACTCCTAGTGCTGCCCGTGGCACCCGGATGCAACGAGGAGTCTCTTCGTTCTTCTACTCGCGAGTCTTCGGTTCTGCCCTTCGGTCTTCTTCCGGCAAGATCGCGCGAGCGCCGATCAATTAAGTGCAACCCACAAAGTGCTAAGACGTTTATGGCCGACATCTTATTATGTCGCTGGGCAGCGAGAGCGGGTCAACGAACGAGCCTCCTTGGTTCGTGCACGAGTTTCCATATCACAGAGGCGAAGCTTAGGAGAAACCGTGAAACCTTAGCGGGACTCGGGACTCCCGTATCCAAGATGTCTTACAAAATAAGTTTTAGGTAATTTTAACTGGATAGGCACCCGGCTCTCTTTGATGCCGCGACGCCTTACAAAATTAATTTCACTCCTGCGCCCCTCGACGCCCCTCGACGCCCCTCGACGCCCCATTCGGGACACACTGACATTCCCTGCGATTCAGACTCTACAGCTCTTGGCGCGGTCTGCGTTCCGAGGGAAGTACATGGAGGCTGCGGGTGGGAAGGACGGAGGATGCAAGAAGGTGGCGCTCAAAGACACAGAGAGACTCGCGAGAGTCAGAAAACCGTACGCATTACTCACATCGGTTCAGCTCGGTGAGAGTAGCTGCGTGCGCGAATGAAAGGAAGAAACGCGGCCTGCCTGCCTGCCTACCTACCTACACACCTACTTATGTGTCGCGGTAAATCACCACGAGGGATAACCAAAACTCTTGTGGTTTACACTGCGGGTAGTCGCGCCAAGCGTTCTACGTGATCAGCCTTCGGATCGAAGCTTCGTGTCCTTCGCTACGAGACATCATTTCACTAATTATTCAATCGAGCTTCGAAGCTTCGAACCATCCAAAATTCAACGCGGATACTTTAATTAACGTAAGAATATAAGTAAGCAATGTGCATTCAGCGCCCGTAATTCACTGTCGGTCTCAGCGTTAAGGCGCGACGCGTAACTACGCGTTATAGTTCATTTAGTTATAGTCGTTATCATTTTAATCATAGTCCGCCGCAACCCTCCAGCTCGTTTCTCCGCGGGCGAAACACTTGATATGCGCTCGCGGAGCTCCCTCACTTTCTTAATTAAAGTTGCCCCTGCACCTTGAAGCAGGCCCTGGACGCGTCAGCTGTTGGAAAAAATCCTTCGATCGTTCGTTTCTCCCGCGTATTTTTGTTGAAGCGTGGAAACGCAGCTCGAACGACTGTAGCTGGAAGGACTACTCGGTTACTCGGCTACTCGGCTATACTCGTGTATCGCGAGCAGCCGACGACCTACGCGACATCGTCGCGCACGTGTGTGCAGGAGAAGGAGAGAGTCTCTCGAACAAGAAGGTCCATTATACGAGGGTATACACTTATATACATATTCGTAGCACTACGCTCTCTGACTCATAAGCTCGGCTCTCGCAAAGCCTTTAGCCGGCAGCCCTCCTGCTCGAACGGCCGCACGACACTCCTGCTACTCTACATGGAAACGGATCTGGTTCTCGTCCCTGGATGACGACGTTGACGTTGCGCCGAGAATGACGACAATGACGACAATGACGACAATAACGTTCGACTCTGTCGTTCCATTGGTTCTCCCTAACCTAATCTGTAAGTACGCATGAGCCACAGGCCGGCAGTATTCTATGGCACTCGGGACTCTTTCAGTCGGGTTAAGACCTTATCTGAAACTCGAGCATGGCCAATTGAGGTCGATAAGTCAAGGAGTCTGGATTTCAGGGCATTCCCGGCCGCCATTCACCGACTGATTGCGCGTCGGTCTGTCGGCCTGTCTATCGTCGTTCGGTTGCCACTCTTGAACTCGGACGGATGCTGCAGCTTCTGGTTAGACTCTCGAGAGCATGCGAGAGATTCTCTTATCGATTTACGGCACGCTTTGAATTTAGTACAGAAGCCAAAGCTACGTTACGAGATGTTATGGGAAGCTACCAAGTACAACAGGAGGCAGAGGAACTTCATCCGAGAGAGGCTCTAGCGAGCTTCTCTCAGTTTGAGTTCACTTTAGTTTGCAATGGCAAAGCGGCGGAGTGGCTCATTGCACGCTCCTTCGATGAAAGAGCCCTCGTAACTCGCTCGACCATTAGAGTTAATAATCCCGAGTCTTAAATAACGCGAGCCCATTGCAATGGATGACAGTTATGACAGGCTCGCTCCATTGTTCCCTTACCGGTAATTATCGGGTTGGTAGGTTGTAGTAATAGCAGTGCTGGCGGTAGCAGTATTAGTAGACGTTGCTCGGTAGTCCTGCGGTTGGCCGACCAGACTTCCATTTCGCCTACCTACGATATTTCAACTTTCCCCGCGTCCTTTCACGACCATTTAGGAAGTTAATGAAAGGAGCGAAAGAGGGAAGCAAGTAGCGAGTCTCCCAAATGACCGAGCGAGCCAATGAAAGAGGTCAGGATGGGGAACGTGTGCGTCGAGGCACATCGAACCGATTGGGAAATCCGTAGATTTCGAAAAAGGAGTAAATCCGAGAGGACGATAGCCTGCTATAGATTTGGAGACTAGTTCCCGAGGGTGAGGGCGACGGCGGAGGCGATATTTCCAGGTCCCTTTCAACGTTTCAACGAAGCCAGAGGCCTCTTCCACTCAGCCCCGGATGAAGGGGGTCTGGTCAATGCTCGCGAAAATTGGCTTCTAAATCTTGCGGCCGGAATGAAGCCGCCGTTTCGGCTCTCAGTCCCCTCAGCTCGGCGCGCAGCCACCTTGCCACTGGCAGCCACCAGCTTCATCTCCTAGTCCTTCGCCCCTCCGGCCCTGACTCTCTCTCTCTCTCTCTCTCTCTCTCTCTCTCTCTCTCTCTCTGCCTCTCTCTCTCTCGGAGCTAGCGCGCCGCCCCTGCGCGTCTTCCCGTTGTCCATCGCCCGTCTCCGGATCTTGCCTCGCGGGAATGAGAAACTGCCGACCGAAAGCTATTGTCATCGCAGGCTTACAACCCCACGAAATCCGCGAACCAACTTTGCAGAACGGACTTCCATAAGTTGCACTCAATGGGACCATGGAATAAAGAGATATAGCGTTTCAGCTCGCAGCGTATTTCGTCAGTTACGGCGTCTTCCTACCTTTTTATTCGTGCGAACGTTATACGCAATTATTCACTTCCGCTTCTTCTTCTTCTTCTTCTTCTTCTTCCGCTCTCTTCCTCCCACCTCCTCACACTGTCATTCTCCTCGTCCTCCGTCCCTCTCGAGCGCACAGCGTGGTGGACGCTGATTCTCTGGAAAGAGTCGGTGAAGTGTCACAGTAGTATACCTATAGGTCACTATGAGCAAGCGTATGGAGTCACAGCATATGTACGCGACGCACGCTGCTCGCGTTATCGGTGCTATCGCATCAGGAAGCCACGGAGGCAAACATAGGCGACCGTGCGTATTCAGGGTGTCCTGGAGGCTCTTTGGTCCACGCCCATCGCAAATAGTACCGGGTCTCCCACTGAGAAACGTGATCTCCGTGGCAAACCGCCTGTTTACCGAGAAGAGACCTTCCGCAGAGGCCTCTCTGGATGATCGATGCGCGTCTTAATCTCTGTTTACACGAGGAGATTCGCGCTGACTGTTTTTACATTCACGAGCGCCTCTCGCTTCCGCAGATGCTCTATCACTGAAGTGTTAACAGGATGACATGGCCGTAGGAGCACGTAGCGAACGAGGGAAAGAAGGGAAGAATAAGGCAGAAAGGTAGGAAGGAAGGAAGGAAGGAAGGAAGGAAGAAGAAAAGAGAGGCGGAGGGTCCTTTGAGGTTCCTGCTGGTGTCGGTGGCCCAATGAACCTTAGGTACGGTAACTCGACAGGAAGCCATGTTTGTTGTGTTAGGCCGAGTCCGAATGAAATGCGAACATATGTTGGTAGCGTCGTGGATACGCGCTTTCATCCTAAAGAAACATACTAGGCGCCACCAGCTACGAACGGGTTAGAGGCAAATAATAGTTTCCGGATAGCAAACTATCTTCGTGTAGGCGCGCACACAATAAGCCATATGTATAAGGCTGAACAGTTCGGCCAATGAAATTTTCACCAAGAACAAGGGAGCGACAGACTCATTCATAACGCGTCTCGAAATCAGTAAAGACACTACAGCTGTTCCCTGGTAGCGACCTGGGGACCCAGCGACCCGGCGACCCGGCGACCTGCCGTACTGCTGGATTCCATTTCGTCTGGGACGGATCGCGTCACGCTCAAATTACAGGGCTCGTTACGAGTCTCTGGCATCTCGAGTTCCGGCCTGCATTTTTAATGAGTTCACCTCCACGGTCTATTAGCGCTGACCGCCACCGGGTTTCCGTCACGTTTTCCTCGCCTGTAAATACTATACATCGGAAAGGAAAGAAGACGTCAACGAGAGCGTCGATCGAACTGCTTAGAAATTGTCAAGCTGGACCAAAGCAATTTTGAAAATGAGTCCAGCTTCCAGTGAACCGCCGAGCGAGTTTTTCCTGTCGTGCGTCTAACGATGTGGCAGCTCGAGTAAATCAGTAGGGAGAGTGACGATAAGTTTTTGCTCGTTACGGCCAAGTTGGGAAGCTCATTACGAGCATCCCTGTGACCTACCAAGGGTTCCCTGCGACCCTTAGCCTCCTCGAATTGGGGGCTCCTCGCTTCCCCTGCACTCTCAACTCCTAATTCGTGCATCCTGCAATATTGAAGCAGCATGTCTCCTCGTGGTGAGACGCACAGGACTCTTTAACGTTATGGCGCTACGACTGTGACGATCGCTGCACTGCGCTTAGATCACCTACTTGGATTAGAGAACAAGCTCAGGCGGAGTGAGAGGGTGAACGCGGTGGCGATGGTGCCGAGTCGTTCGATCGGAAACCCTGATAAGTTAACGAGGTGGCGGGTGGCGCCAGCCAAGTGCCTACGCTCCTACGTGCGATTAGACAGCTACGTCTAGTTCACTCGATGGTTTAGCGCGTTCGGGAATCGCCTGGAGCACCACTAGCTCGTAGCACGTAGTCGCTCGGGTGACACGCTCCGCGATGAATGGACAGCACCGTTACACTTCGCGGACTCCGCTCAGCGGGAGTACGCGTACACGCACGTATGTCACCCACTCGGCCACTCAGCCACTCAGCCACTCAGCCACTCAGCCACCCAGTCGGCCGCCAGCCAGCCATCCGGACAGTGGGAGCACATCGCTCACCCACTTTCACGTGCACTCCACGTCGTGGAATCGTCGCAAGCAATTAAAGAGGCAGGCTAGCCGTGAGCTGCAGGGTAGGAAGACCTTCCCCGAGCATAATCATGCTCCGATTGTTGTCTCGGAGTCTCCTCGGTCACGCGCTGGACACGTTGCACAGCTCGTTTAATGCATCTGACCGCCTCCGCGAAGAGTCTCGAGCCACGCGTCCTCTCCTAGACTCCTACACCTTTTCTACCTCACCCTCGAGGATCCTTCAGCTTCCCGAGGACTCGAGGTTGTAGGAGGATGCGGAGAGAGGCTGTGAGCAAATAAAATCAAGGAACGCAGGAGCGATTTCCAAGAGAGGGCGAAGGACGCTCGGGGGGGAGGGAAGCCTCGAGAGTCAGTAAAGGTTTCTGCTCGATCGAACGTGTGGGTGCTCGATGTAGCGATACACGATATTACTTCCTCGTGCACGGATCGCTAACCGCGTCTGGAGTCGAAGTCAGGACTCTCTCTCTATCTTCATCTCCCCCCCTCCCCCCTCTCTCTCTCTCTCTCTCTCTCCCCTCGTAAACCCTCTCACGCCCTGAGGTTCCTTCGACTGGGAACCGGCTTGGGCAAGGATCCTGCTATGATCCTGCCGAGGTCCTGCTAGGATCTTGTGTACCGACCGAATGAGAATTATGAAGATTTCACATTGCGGTTGCGTTAATGCGCCTTGCTAATTTATCGCGCAGACGAAGAGAAAAGTTTAGGTGAATTGCCGAGGAAGAGCGACGAGAGCTGTGCCAAAGCGAACAAACTGCGCGACCTGAAGCCGCGGGTCCTTTGCTGAGTTCGTAATAGGGCCTTGTTATTTCGCGGAGATGTGTTCTTAAATACGTTCCACTGAATTGCTTCCCGGACGAGTGAGACGTTACCGGACGTTACGTTCCGTCAGCCTGGCACCGCGAAGCTGCGTCTCCCAGGCATTCACTGCCCGATTCAGACTACCTGCAACATGATACATCTCCCGTGTACTCTGGACCTACCCGGTGAGTTTTGGCATTATGGAAGGATTCCCCAGGATTCTTTGACCACCATTCTTTGTGCATTCAATTCTGACCCATGTCCTTCACCTCGACATCTTCTTTTCGAGTGGCGATATCCCACCTCCCCCCACCCGAAATCCAAGTACCTCTTTCTTTCACGTGACTCGTCGTTATTTCTTATTCCTTACCCACTCCCCTTGCGTCTCTCGCTGTTCGTTTCCGTTCGTCTGTTGCTCCGACGGACCCTCTACAGGGAGATCTTTATATGGAGTAGAGCTCGTAAGGGCTCGTGGAAGGAATTTCATTGGAGAAAGGTGAGGCCAGTAAATCGTCTCTAGTAAATTTCAGAGGTTTCGTCCGAGTAGCCATAAACAACGTTTCGCGTGGTCCATGCCTTAATGGGATTGGATCACGTCTCGTCTTTTCCCGCGACCACTTGTGAGACCGGGTGGCCCGTTCCTTATTTAATTTTTTTCTCACTGGACTTTATCATTTAGGGATGATTCAGCCACGGGACTGCGTTTATCGTTCTAAATTGTGAGAAGACGCGCTCAGATGTTGGAGCGTCTCTGAGAAAACGCTGCGCTTTGAGGAGGAAAATGAGAGCAGCGTGTGTTCCGTGATATCCGGTGTTTTGTAAAGTGTGATGCGGCCGTATGGTTTTTATTAACGGTAACTAGTGAAACGAGACTCAAAGCAAGAGGATTAGACATGCGACGGGAGGGCATCGCTCGACGACGGCAACGACGACGCCAACGACGACGCCTACGCCGAACTCAGCGACGACGACGTACAAACGGATCCCAAAGCATCCCCGCCGCATCTCCGCGCATTCGCTTCGCAATTATTATGGCATCCCCGCAGGCTCATCCTCTCGACTCGGTGGGTAATTTGTTTTGGTAACAAAGCGAGAGATGCAAAAGTTGTTGGGAGGCGTCCAGAAATATGTCGGGGCGGTGGGCCGCATGAGCGATGACGGCGGGCGTCGGATTGCTCCCCGAAAGCGCCAATTCTAATATGCGCTCTCGCGGCGACGCTGCTCGCTCCGCAATGGAGATGGTTCTTGTTTGTCAGGACTTCAACCATTCAGAGATTCGTTTGTCAAGAGAATTAAGGAGCCTTGAGAAATATTAAAATTCTCTTCCATCTTCCTCAACAACGCGAAACATCCTTTCGTTCCTTTTACTTTTTTCTTCAGGCATTTTTATTAGCAATTTCATTTTCAAAACATCATAAGTCAGAAGCATAGAGCCAGTCTAAGCCAACTTTGTAAAATTTCGATTTGCCTATATTACTTTGGTTTAATTCGCAACTTGTTGCTAAGATACTGGCCGAGCGAAGAAAGTCGAGCGAATCGAGCGAATCGAGCGAATCGAGCGAGTCGAGCGAGTCGCCGCGGGCGACGAATTACGAGGACTCGTTACGTTTATTTATTCGCGCTCGGCTTACCGAGACGTCGAATGATTTTATGCAAGCCGGCAGCCATTTACCGTCCAGTTCAAACTCTCGGACTTGCCTCGAGTAACGAGCCTTTCTTGCGACAACTCGATATTCGCTTTCTTGACTGCTCGATATTCAAGCATGGCGGCGCCTTCTCTTGCGGTGTGGGTGCGTCGCTCACTTCGGCATTTCGCCTATTCGCCTCGATCCTTTAGTCGCCGGAATGTGCGATTCTCAGTCCGGGAGAATCAACGCTGAAATACCTTCGGCCAGGACCCGTCCTCTGTTCCCGAGCCGTCACCGAGGAATCGCATGGGATGGGCACAGGCTACGAGGCACGCATTGATAGGTAGGACGCCCCAGGATGCCACGAGACGCCTTTGTTCCATCTCGAAGACAGATAATATTCGGGACAAAGTGAGTACTTCGTGTTCCAATAGGCTGAGGAGCGCCGAGCGTGGTCCAGCATTTGATTTGAATTAATGAACGTGTGCCGGTAGCTCAGAGTTGCGAGATCTCGGTTCTGTACTGTGAGCCGTGATCCGTAACTCGGCCTGTAACAATGAGCGTAGCGCCTCTTTGTTAGCCCAGTGGAGCCAAGAAACGTCTCTATTAAGCAGCCATGACAGGGACCTTCGTGCTGGTTTCCTGCTTGTTTCGTGCCCTACACAGCGAGTGATCGACGATAATCAGAGTGAGTTGGTGAGGATTTAAAATCGAATTTCCAAAGATCTGGCTGTTTCTCTGTCCTCCCGCGACGTGTAGAATGCGAGCATCCGAGCGTCGCGACTCGACACCGTTAAGGAATCTGTAAAAACGCTCCCCAATTTATTACGCGGCATATGCATCTCTGTCGGCGCGGTATAATTAATAACCCGTTTAATCAGCCCTTTCCACGTCGGATCTTCGGTGGAAAAACTCGCTACGTAAAAACGACGTGATTTATGGTAAAATGGGCGAAAAATAAAATCATGCCGAGAGATAAAGTCACAGAGGATGAATAGGCGACATGCTCGGTTTACCGCTGTCCAACTGTCCACGACCTACCGATTTCTTCTTCTGCTTCTCCTCCTTCGTCTCCTCCTCCTCCTCTTCCTACCATTCCTCCGCTTCTTCTAGGAGTCCTTCCTTCACGGGACACTGATCGTCCCGCGCTGCTGCAGACGCTGATACTTTCAACCTCTGAAAGATTTGCCAAGCAAACACGAAGGCATCGATCTTCCTTCGCGATTGGCCTTTTGCCCAAAAGCCGCGATTTAATTTCATAAATCTTTCCCACTTATCGAGAAGAACGAACGCCTGCATCGCGAGTCCTCATGGAAGTTTCAATAGGTCCAACCTGATCGCGCGACTGACGTCCCAAGGAATTAAATTCCAGTCGGTCCAGCCGAAAAGATAGTCTCCTCCAAACTTTTCATCACTTTAATGAAGTCGCAAGGACCGGGGCGCCGTTTATTCTTCTTAGTTCCTTCTCCGACGAACGCGTCCCAACCTATACTATACTATACCTATGCGATGCGTAGCCTAATTCATCTATTCGTCTAGTCTGGCAAACTGAAGGACAAACGAGCGTTGCATTGTCAAAGGGAAAAATAGTTCTTAAAACTCTTGGCAGGCAGCGGTCTTGAAAATGGACTCCTTGACCCGAAAGTGGAAAGAGGATCCGCATTGTTGAAAGTGAATTAAAGCGAAGAGATTTTTCCGGCTGGCCTCTTTTTCGAAGAGTGGCTTACGTGTTAGCTCTTACAAAGGGCCCGGTGCTACCGTCCATTGTGCAATGGGATTCGCGAGCTTCGCGTCAGGCTCCGACAAGAGAGCAATCCTCTGCCTTGAAATACGAAGATCCGCGGCAACGGCAGAGAGAGAGAGAGAGAGAGAGAGAGAGAGAGAGAGAGAGAGAGAGAGAGAGAGAGAGAGAGAGAGAGAGAGAGTGCCGTAAATAAGTGGAAATTCGAAATAGAAGAAATTGCTGGGTGGTCGAGGATATCGATGTCCCACGTCGCGACCACGCGCGACCTTTCTTTGCTCGCGGGAGAAAATTCACTCAGAAAGAAGGGATGGAGTGAAGGGAGCATCGGTAACTCCATCTATCCGAGTATCCAGCCGTCTACCCTTCCACCGTTTCACCCATCCACCCATCCACCCATCCATCCATCCATTAATCCTTAGCCCTTTGTATGGCCTATCGATCACTCCCCATTCCCAGTGGCGTGTCTCTGGGACCGCGCACTGGGGGGTTGTTCTGGGTCTCGTTGAGTCCCGCAGGTACCCTGGATAACCACCAGGTATTTGGCTCTCGGGTCCTTTGGGTTATTTGGGCATTCGAACAACCCCTCGCTGCGTAACCGAAAGTTCTGCCTTGTTCTCGACCGTGGGAGGTACTCGTCGAGAAGATATTAATTGTATTAATTAGCAGGAGTATGATGAAGGTGCGGGGAAAAGAGGTGGTGGTGGAGGGGGCAAGGGCAACCTATCACAGGCAGCTTTTCAATTTGCAAAATCACCAGCAACCTGGACAGTTTTAAGATAAAGGCTGAAAAAGGTGATCG
>JARQTI010000046.1:209248-246747 GCA_030142655.1 Trachelus tabidus
CCCCCCCCCCCCCCCCCCCCCCCCCCCCCCCCCCCCCCCCCCCCCCCCCCCCCCCCCCCCCCCCCCCCCCCCCCCAAGGGCAGCGTAAAATCGTGCAAAATCACCAGCAACCTGGATAGTTTGAAGATAGAGGCTGAAAGACGTGATCGAAGTGGCGTATCGTAGGAGGTCCAAGTGTTCTCGAGACTCGAGAGCAGCAAGGAAGCTGGACGGCGAGCGCATTTCCAATGGGCGGCTTCGCCTAATCGATTCCCCTGGGCTTAATTGAAACGGAGCGCTCGAACGTGACCCGGACTCCTCTCAAAGAATCCAAGTACTCAGGAACGCAGTCTCATTCACGATTGCATAAGCAGCGCACGGAGCTGCGAGCAAAGCCTGTTGCACAAAAGTATCCCGCAGCGAGTGGAGAGACTGCACACTGCGGCTATACTCGAGCGACTGCTGCTTCTACTGCTTCTGCTGCCATTCTTACCGGATAGAAAATGGAGTAAAGTTCCATCGAAACGCATGCAGGCTCCTGGGTGTCGCGTTGCCGGAAACGGTAGGTAGTTGGGGAGGATCGAAAGACTAAAGAGAAATACGATCAATTTATTTATTAAACGTTTGGGGCTTTGTCGATCAGATCGCGGGACGCGTTCCCACGGGAAACACGAAACGCCACGAACAACAGCGACAATGGCTTCAAAGGGATCGAAGAGAAAGACTCCTGAGGTTGCTCGAGGTGGTTCCAGTTAGCTACCAATGACGCCAGGATAATCGAGGAAAATTACACAGGCATCCCTTCCAATGCGAACAGCAGTCTCTGTTTTCGAGCTTATTCCTCGGGAAGGTTCTCCATTTCTCTGTTCCTTAATTTTTTCTTCCTTGGCTGACTCCCATGGTTGAATCTCCGAGTGGCCGAGTGCCCGATTCCTCGTAGTTCGAGAGTCGAGACAGCGGTTCGCCATTAGCGCAATCTAATCGCCGAGACGCCGGGACGCCGGGGCTCCCCTAATAACAGGTTAGCCTCGAAAGACCAAGAGAAGAAGAGACGTTAACCGGCGGAATGCGTGTGCGTTCCTGTGATCTCTGCCTGCTGGTCAACGAAATTCATTCGCTTTCTTAAATCTTTGGCTCTATAATCTTTCCTCGGATTCGATTAAGCTGGTTTAATGGCAACGGCCGTCCAGCGAATTCCCAGCCTACGCAGCCATTCGACAGATACGGCTAATTGTAAAGTGGGCTACCGCAAATTACTGACTACCCTCTTGGAATGCCGAGAACCATCCGCACCCTCATAACTTTTTCTTGTGCGGGACAATTTTAGTGGCGACCTGCTTTTGTGTCGCAACTTCATCGGCACGGTTGTCCTCGAACCGTAAATCGGCATCGTGGAAAAGTGAAAAAGTGGAAACGAAGAGAACCGCAGGAAAGAGAGAGGACGCTCCTGCCGTGAATTTCTATGAATCTGCAGCGAGAGTCGACGCGCGCGATTATCCCGAAGGGCCAGTTAAAAAATGTGAGAGAGTGGGAGCGAGAGGAAAAGAGTCTCTTTTCGGAATTATAGTAGAGGATGTAAAAAAAAAAAAAAATGCCGGGAAAGGCAGAGAACTTATGCTCGAGAGTATAATTCTGCTTCCAGGCATCGTGGGATGTAATCTGTAAGATTGTGGGGCACCCAAATTACTAGGTTACCCCGGTTACAACAAAGCCTACTACTTTCAGAAAACGAACGCAACGTTATAGTATAGTGCATTTGTGCAGGGACGTATGTTGGTACGCGTGCTCAACGCGATTTCCAGTTAAAGGACTCTCTCTCTCTCTCTCTCTCTCTCTCTCTCTCTCTCTCTCTCTCTCTCTCTCTCTCTCTCTCTCGATTGTTTTGACTTCATTTCTTGCTCCCGCGCGAATGACGTAATGCCTAGCTAACTGGCTACTCTTTTACGGAAGAATCGAGCGATCCATCTTAAAGGGGTTGAGACGAAGTTTACGAGGAGGCAGGTACCTCCTATCGAGAGCCGAGCATTGCTCGCCATCTGAGACGCTGAGACTTATCGATTCCATTAAGCGTTATTAGTGGGACGCAGCGGCTCTGATATTTCGAATACTTAACCGACGCACCAAAGTGCCTTCGTTTGTCTTCCGACGCCATCAAACGATTCCACTCGCTTCGAACGAAACCCTCTTCGAACTTTTCTATCTTTCCCGCTGTGCCACGTAGACTCCCTTTTTTTTTTTTTTTTTTTTCACTGTCAAGCAAAAGGACTCGGACTCGAGCCTTTGCGTACTCTTTGAGGTTAGCTCCGCGGATCTTGAGGCATTTTCATAAAAAGTGATCCGGTGCTGCCTCGACTTTCCTCGAGAACTCTCTACAAATCTGCGTAACCTTAAACGGCAACGTTGCTTTGGAGCCTTGAAAATTAATGAGGACGGTGACACGATACTGACTCAAACTAACAAAACTCCACGTCAGTCTCCGGAAGACTCGTCAGTCAGCCCGTGAATTAACAAGAAGCTTCGTCGTTCGAGATGCGAATTCTTCCGATAAATCATTCGATACTATCCGTTATTTCACCCTTTCTTTAGCCAAGTCTAGGAGTTTAAGGAATGTCCGCCTGCCGGTTTATCCGTCAAATGAACTTTCGTTCGAGGAATGCATAGCGAGTGACTCGCGGGTGACAAGACACGACGAATCGGGAACAGGAAAGGAGAAAAGAGAAGAAAATAGGAGGAATAGAGCGAAGCGTGACTCTGCTGGGAAGCTGTGTGACGAGATGGTGGAGGAGACCGAAGGAAACTCGGAGTGTCGTTCCTGTTGTACGTGGCCCATATAGCCAAACGAAACGACCGTACAAGAGTTTCCTCTTAAGATAGAGAAAAAGGAGAAGCCGGCACAGGACCCAGGCTCTCGGTAGACTCTTTGATAACGGAGAAATACTGCGAGGTCTCATGTTGGGCGACCTCTGCGGGACAATTGCATTTTGACGTGTAACGACGCCAGTACGACGCCAGTATGACGCCAGTACGACGCCAGTACAACGTCCACGTGACGCCGGTCGACCAAACTTCTCTAGATCTCGTCGGCACCTCGCACATCCGTCTGTTCTTCGTTCCCGGTCGTGTTTCGCAAACGGAGTTGCCAGCACGTGACTCCCGATTGCTACCCGAAGGTCGGAAATTCAAGGTTGAAGGTTCAGGCCACAGTTTCGCGAACGTGATGTCGCATATAATTGCTACGCAGGGAGAAGGAGCCATCGGGAAAACTGAAACCGATTCCCTTCCGACACGTGCGAACTATCGTCTCTTGACCAAATGGCTGGCCGACACGTGTTTCTCTGGATTTTAATGTAAAAGAGGGAAACCATTTAGCTGTTCAACTGCTGAACCAAGATCGACTCGAGGCCATCCTCGACCTCATTGGAACTCCTGGTGGACCGATGGATAATTTGAGCGTCCAGATATACATGGATAGGTAGGTAGGTATGGATAGGTATGGGTGGGTTGCATGGTAGGTGTATGGGTTAGGGGTTAGGTTAGGTAAAGACAGGAGGATTCGAAGAACACGTTGGGAATGGAGAAGGGCCGTATCATGGGCCTGCATGACCACCCCCTGCTGCTAGAGAACTCGAGGGTCCAGACGGGGGGTGTGGCAGGGTAGGGCCCCTCGCAGTCCTGCTCTACCCGAAGGGGCCGGTACGGTCATCCCTGAGCGGCAGCCTTTAAAGCCCTTATGACTAGTTTGGGCCTACGAAGACGCTATTATGCAGGCTCAACCCTACACACGCGTAGCCGTTACGCAGCCGCTTATAATGGGATAAAAATAACTGCTGTGTTTATATAGGATTATGATTTGGTCTTCCAGCGGGTTCACGCGCTCCTTCGGCCTCGAAATTCGGAAGGCACTCTACGTGCCAGAGGCCGAACGGATAAACGAATTGGATAGACGCGTGTAAATTCAAACGAAAGAAGACGCGAGTAGCGAAAAGCAAAGAGCCGCTTTATCCTCGAAGGGCCAAGCAGGTTTTAGTCTTGCAGACGGGTTACCGGTTCTTCGATTCGTTAATGCCAGCACCGCTAACGAGCGTGTTAATCGGCTTCTGGCAGCTCGATTGAGACTCCTCGAGGAAGAGTCATCTCTCCCGGAGAAGGAGAATGTCTCTGCGTAAGTCTACTGGATTGCCTGTATCGCCACTAGAAAATCTGTTAACCAGCCAGTTTTTCATCTCCGAGCGAATCACTCGACGATAAGCGGTGGTTTGGCCCGCTAACGAGTATTAACGAGATTTCCGCTAAATACAACTGTTCATATTAAACCTGTGTGCTTGATGAGGAGGACTTCACTGATTACGCCTCTCGAAACGTATCTCTCCATCAGAATTAACATTATCAAATTATTTTAGCGTACCGCTAAATTCAGCCGTGCGGAACTCGAATTGACAGGAACCTCTGCAGACTTCACCGGGTGAGGTCGGGTCCTCCGCGTCGTGTCCCGGTCGACCTCGCCTCTATTTGGTTAAATTCGTGTTATTAATGGATTTGTTTGCGGTGCTCGCTCGACGGTCAATATTTATTTATCTAGACAAACGTTACGTTTCGAGAAGTGCGCCGTGCCGCACCGCGTCCGGAGACACCGTAAATAAATGGCCAGCATTTGTTTACTCAGGAAACAAATTTACACCATCCCCATGAATAGGATAAAAAGGGGCACCGGGTTAAAAACCATAGGAGGGGGCGGGGGGTGTATTGTGCCAAACTCCATCTCCAGGCATCCAAATGCAATCGGGCCATTATTTCCTGGAATCACTCTGGCAACCACTCAGTTCCGAGAGACAATCAAAGCCGACTCATCCTTAAATATTCAGGAACCGTTTCCTCCTTCATCCCTGCAGCATCCCTGGATCCTCCAAAGGCCAAACACTGCTCCCTCCACTACATCTAAAACATCAACTAGACGCCCTAAGCAGTGGGCGATGCCTTTCTTTCTTGTGCTAGGCACTTCAGTCTCTCTATGACTTCACTCTGGCTTCACTGGCTTCACTGGCTTCGAGACACTTTCGGGGCACTCTGCGCGTTCGTCCTGGCATCCGCCAGGGTCCAGCTACTGCAGCATCTGGCTCCCACCGTAGACTTTGGCCGCCTCCTTTACCACCACCAGTGCCACGATTCCACCACCAGCAGCAGCGGCAGCAGCAGCGGCGGCAGCGGCAGCCTCCACCATCATCACCACCACTTCCAGCAGTTGTAGGAGCTGCGCTAACACGGCGCCCATGAGGGCTTCGTCCGTAGCGTCGAGCCACGTTCGAGTCAGTTGGCCGACATGAGCCGCGCGCGTCGAGACGCCTCGGACGCTCTTTCTCTGCCTCCTCGATTGGGGTAGTTTTCAAGGCACAGTGTCACGTCGCTAACGCTGCCAGTGTACATCATCAGTGTTTATTAATTCTTGGTGCTACACCAATGACTCGCTGATCAACAGGCAGACATCGTTTTATTAAAAAATTTTTTAACTCGTGACAAAGAATGAAGGAAGTTTGAGAATCTCTGAATATGAAAGTAGCGAGTGCCTAAAGAACCAATAACTCTTATCCGATTCTCCCTCTTGACCTTTTCGACGAACTAATGAGTAACGAGTGTACACGATAAGCAGTGTCAGAGTGCAGTGTCAACAAAATGCGAGCCAATTAACGGATACCAAAACAAGTTATTTTCCAGTGCGCGTGCTACATGTAAGTTATTACCAATAAAAAGACTCCTGCGGCGGTTTATCGTATATTCCGAGTTGTAAGTTGTAAGTTTGACTAGGAAAACTTTGCATACGAGGTATCCCGTAGATCAGTAAATTCTGAGTGTATCTCCTGCGAATACACGATTTCGCAAGATGTGCATTGGCTCTCTCTCTCTCTCTCTCTCTCTCTCTCTCTCGGGATGATTTTTCCGAACGACATCCGCTATTGTACAACGATCCGACTGGATAGGAGAACGGCGTAGCCAGAGGAAGTGGCGAAGCTACGTGAGGAGGATACCAAGGAAATGCCAAGGAGGCACACGGACCCGTCGAGTGATCGAATGCCCGAGTGCATCTGTCGCGGATTGAAAACTAGCCGGAATGTATACGGAGTCCGTGATATCTTCCCATGGGAAGATGTAGGTAGGCTGGCTCTTCCGTACATGTATGTAGGTGTTTGTAGCCGGTACAGACTACTCGTGTTGTTGGCACCTGGCACGCGCAACGGCGCAAAGGCTCGTCCCTCCATCTGCTTTCCGATCTCACCGATTTCACCCTCCGTGAGAACTCTGATCTACCTGCCTGACTTACAAAGCCAAAAGGAGAATCTGCGATTCACGCATCATTGCCTTTCCGTAGCGTCACAATGCGCACCAGAGGAGTATCGTTTTCACACCGGGGAGTCGCGGTTCGACAATTCTCTTCGCGGTGAGCCGCGCGTTTGCCCGAGTTTTCCGAATACCGTTTCAATACCGGAAACTCCTACTTCGATGAAGAGATTTTCCGTTCGGTTGACCAGCTTCGGATGCAGGACTTGAGATTCGTGAGATGCTGCTACTCTGGGAAAAAGATGACAATAAAAAGTACGAGCGGTCCTGTCGGGTATTAAATCCCTGAATTATCTGAGGATCTAGGAGCTAGATGCTGATGGAAGATAGCTCGCTGCGTACGTCGGGGAAAGACATCTGGTTGCATCTGGTTGCATCCGTTGTCGAGAAGTTCCAATCCTCGAATTCTTCTAACGACGACCCTGTGGCTCGAATGTACCTTCCATAAAGATGCTGCGAACCCACGTCTCCCGGGGGTTGACAAGTTTATTTCGCTTCGTAATCTTCTCGGATTACGAAAAGAGACTTCGAGTCGCTCACTATATTCGAGCTGCGCTTAAATTTTCGGGAAAAAAAAACTGGTAGTTCTGGCCACGCATCGTCTCTGCCAGATGCCTTTTCACTATCTCAGCGTGTATTTAAAATTTTGAAGTTGCGTGCTGTCACCGTGCTGCTCTCCAGATGCAAACGTGTCTCGCAGAGTCCCTGCAGAGTTTGATTGTTCTCCGGCAGATTCGCTCGGTGAGCCGAGCTGAGCTGAGCGGAGTTTCCATTCGCGCCAACTGCACTGTGAAATGCCGTGACAATCCCGACAAAGCACAATACCGTTGGCCACTGTATTCGAGTATTTTGATCCTTTGGCTGGGTAACGCCGACCAACCGTTTATAAATTGAGTTTTCATCCAGGATTAACGGCTTACGCAATGGGAAACCTGTGTCGATGCAATATATTTCGGATCTTTTAGGGATTACGCCTTCGCCGAGGACCACTCGGCGACGACTCATTTACGGTTAGCAGGACCCTCTATTTCGAGATCGAGATTTTGATACTTGTTTCATATTCGTACCGCTTGTCAGATAAACATGCAGCATCCAGTACGATGCTTGCGCAGCTTTGATTCAACGTGACGGCGTATCGCACGCGACAAACAGAAGGAGAAAGAGAGTGGTGGATATGTACACGTGCAGAGAGAATATATACACCACACATAAAGAGAGAGAGAGAGCGAGAGAGAGAGAGAGAAGATCCCTCTTGATAAACGATCGCCCTGGGCCACGTTCGACCGATTGGAACGTTACACGTCTTTCGAAAGAGACTCGTGACCCGAATCGCCTTCCAGAGACAGGTTTCCTTTTCAAAATTTTGAATCTCCGAATGAACCATCGCCGCCCAACTGCACTTTGAAGCAACGTGCGTCGCTGCACTGCGTTCTGCCGCGCGATTCTCGCAGGCGGCCGTATAGCCCGCAGCATCTGCGGGCATAAGAAGAGCGAGCGTAAGATAGGATATATGACAGAGTGATTATTCTCTTCTCGAATCTATGTTGCAGGTTCCTCGAGGCACGAGCCGCTCTCCCAGGAGATTCGTCCAAGTGGGTCGTCGAGTGCGAGTGCAGTGCGGAGACGGTTGTCCGTGCTCAGTGTGACTAACCCCGCGTGTGTGCAAGAGTTGGAATACCAACTGCAGTTTGCTGAGTGCAGTGTCTGTTTATTCCGTACGATGGACGAGTGAATAGAGACGGGAGTCCCGATCGTATCCCGACGCGATGAAGCCACGACGATCGTGGGTCCTGGTGCTGCTGCTGCTGCTCTTCTGCGCCTTCCTGGAGGAAGCGCGTCCCTTCACTTCGGACGAAGGTAAGTGCAGTCGACAAGGATCTTCGAGGATACCGCAAGTACTCGTTCAAGTTATTCCCGATTGTTCGGCACAAGATTCTCTTGGAACGATGGATCGACCTGTAGCGTCGCTCGGCCGATTGGATCCTCCATCTTCTTCTCTCTTTCTCCATCCCTTCGCCCAGTGCAGCCCGCAGGCAAATGAGAAATACTCGCAGTCGCGGAGGGACGGAGGGAGGAGAGAGGACTAATTATTTTCGTTTGCGAGTGACAAATGATTCCACCTTTCTTGGTGAGAGTAAATGGGGGAGGGCGTCGCCAGAGCTAACGGCTCGCTCTTAACTATTTGTCCGTCGCGACGCATCGCCGATTTTTCTCCCTCGGTGCCCCCTTGAACCCTGTCGCTGCTCCCTGCGTTTCCCACTGTGCTTGTCTTTTGGCTTTGGCTTCGATTTCCCCTGCTTCTCCCGTGTCAGGAAGCTCTTGCTGCTCCTCCAAGCTGCCTCGTGGAAAAATGCTCAACGGTGCCTCTCGTCAACGCGTTCTCAGCAACCCAGACTCGAGTCTCCTCGGTCGCGCAGGCTCCGCCAGCGAAAGGTCGGGTCAACTTTAATTATAATAAATCAAATGCGATGCCGCCCGTAGAGCTCGCGATTATGCAAGCACGCGTTATTGTTTGATCCGTGCAGGGAAACGTGGCCAGAGTGCCGGGAGGATCCTTTGAGCTGAGGTAAAATGGGTTGGAAGGGTTAAAGTATAGAGCTAAGGTAAGAGGAGGGTCGGTCGCGTTGCACCTGCGCCTCTTAAATACTCGAGAATGGGGTAGCAGCCGTAGGGTTGCGAGGATTAACATAGTGGTAAAATTGAAGCCGCGGAATGACTGGATGCTGGGAGACTGCGAGCTCGTTCACGGGAGTTTCTAGTCACGGGCATCGATGTAATCGCGGCAATGGAAATTCAGGGAGCAGCGAATTAGCGAAATTTCGTGAAATTGTTCGGCGAGCCGCGTTCGATGCCTTCGGTGCTCTCTATTCGGCGCGCTCGCGTTTGTTCGAGTCCACTCTTTCGTTCGCTTTAGCCGATCGGTTCGCCTCTCATCCGCTAGCCGGTCGGCTGGCTCGCGAGTTTCGAATCCCAGCGAGAGTGGCTATCCACGGGGGGCGCTTATACCAGGCCACGTATCTGATTCTGTTACACGCTTAATTACACGCTTTAACCGATCGCGCTGGCGATTTTATTATACGCGTCTTCCGGCCTCCTCTCAATATTCCGATCTATCTCAACCCCTGGGGGCAGACGCTCACGAGTCCGGATAATCGAAGGCTCCATTATTTTCGAAGCCGATGGAACCTCGAGGCACGACTGCGCCCAGGAATCTTTGGAAATCCCAAAAAGTCCCTCCTGTCCTCGCGCCGGCTGGCGAGTCACGCGACTATCGAAACTACTAAAATAACGAGCGTCGGTACGAGGCAGAAGGGAAACAAGGGAATGCCTGTTCTTCGATGCTTCTGTCCTTCTCGACTCCTCCGACACTTGTGCGCTCTTAGGTAGCTTCGTTAATTAACAGGGAGCACAGTGTGTGGTCTAGGTACCCCGCGCCCGCACGCGCTGTGTCTTCCTACTCTTCGTCAGGACGTAACGTCGTTCCACCGTGACAATCGCTACCTGAGCTCGTTCGCCCAGCCCGTGCTTCGCTGATCCCGTAAACCTGCGGTGCAACCGGCCCGTCGAAATTTTCACGCGCCCGAGTATCGGTTACGCGTTACGCGTGTTACGTGCGTTGACCGCGTTGCGTGTGCCAGAGTCCCGGACCACCGGAGATAGACACGAGTACCGTTGGCTGGCCAGGAGGACGTAACGAGCAGCCACAGTGCTCGAGTATTCGGTTGATTAACGTGAGGACCCTGTGGAACTGCGGCTACAACCAATAACCTTTCGCTCCCGTTTCTCGATCGGAGGGAATTATTGGAAACCGATGAAAATTCCCTCTTTCTCCTATTTTTGTTCTGCTCTAGCGAACCAGTGGGGCGATCGCGCGGGCCTTTAAATATAAACGGTACCGAATTGCCTTGTGAAACGTGGCCGCTTTCACCGGTGCCTGTTAAGCCTCCCCCTGTCTTCCCCAAGTCCGATCTCGTTAACGTCGATCGGCAACGCTCGGCATTCCGAAGCTACGATGGAAGAGCATTTCTCGACGATATCTCCTTGCAGAGGCCGACGATGCTGCCGAAGACGAGGAATCCTACCTCCTGGAGGAGGACGACATGCCCTCCGCTACGATAGTCAGCGACACGGAATTCATCTCGGAAGGCGGCGGCTATCTGCCTGTCTTCCTCACCGAACCCGTCGACTCCTTCGTCGTGAAGGGCAAACCGGCAATCTTGCGCTGCAAGGCCTCCCACGCTCTTCTGGTATATTTCAAGTGCAACGGGGTGAGGGTCGAGGGCACGCAACAGCAGGACTTTGTCGACCCACATACCGGGACGAGGATCGTCGAGTGCGAACTGAATGTCACGAGGAACGAGATCGAAGAGTACTTTGGCAAGGACAAATTCAAATGCGAGTGCTACGCTTGGTCGGGGTCCGGACAGATAAAGAGCCAGCCGGCTTCCGTGGACGATGCCTGTAAGTACGTCGGGAGCTTCTGAACTCCAGGCCTCAGGGAACCGATGATCGAGCTCCTTCCCGTCTCTTGCAGATTTGAGGAAGCAGTTCGAGTCTCCGCCATATTCGATGTCGGTCGAAGCAGGCCAGAGTGCCGAATTGAGATGCCTGCCGCCCGTGGGGGTCCCACCGCCCAGAGTCTACTGGCTGCGTAATGGCGCACCCTTGGACGTGGATACCGACACCCTCCTGGTTTCCAGCGAGGGACATCTTCTTCTAGGACAAGCCAAACTCACCCACCAGGCTAACTACACTTGCGTGGCCGAGAACATCGCGGCTAAGCGTCTGAGCGAACCAGCCAGTCTTACTGTCTACGGTAAGATCCCTGATCCTCCTGGGGTCGCAGGAGCAGCAACAGGACGCAATCACGTTCGATTGACCGGGATCGGTCATTTTCTCAATTTCAGTTAACGGAGGCTGGTCTTCCTGGTCTTCCTGGTCCACTTGGTCGGAGTGTCACTCGCGTTGCGCCAAGGCTGGTCAGAAGCGAACGAGAACTTGCACGAATCCACCGCCGATAAATGGTGGCCAGCCGTGCTTGGGACCGGCTACCCATAAGATGGACTGCAACGCCGGGTGTCCAGGTGAGTCCTCCGAACTCTCTTCCGTAACGTTTGCCTTGGTAAATGTTTCCTTCACTCGCACTGTACGAACTTTCGAACTGGACGTTAACTCTGGTGATTCCGATTATAATCGAATAAGGCTGCTTACTCGAGCGATCGGTCGCAGTCGATTTCACTGAAATCGCTTCGCCTCGCTTCCCTTTAACCGCTATTTCTATGTATTCTCACGTTTGTCTTCGCACGCTTTCTTGGAAATAGTGGGAGCCCTCGAGGAGTTCTCCAATACTCTGGGTAAGTCCCTTACGAGATAAAGGATAAGAGATTCGAGCTGACGTTATCACCGTCGTTTTTCCCGGAAGTTTTCGTCACTCGAGTCTTTTTCCCTCTTTTTTCCTCCTTTTATTCACTTCTCCCTCCCATCCCTTTTTTCTTTTTTCACTGCCCTTTCTTGCTCTGTTTGTCTACCTCTTGGAAGCTCGTGACTCGAAAAAGCCGTTCGCAAATCCTACCAATGTTAGCACACCCACAAGTTCCGAGTTCCCTTCGACAGAGAGAGAATTTTCTGTTGGCAGTTGTCGACGGAGGTTGGTCCAGATGGTCAACCTGGTCTGTCTGTGGGACTGACTGCACTCACACGAAGAGAAGGACTTGCGACGAACCTGCACCGAGTCACGGGGGTCGCACTTGCCCGGGCAGAGACTTCGCCGTGGCAAACTGCACCGGAGGGATGTGCAATGGTAAACTTTTCACTACTGCACTCTATATGTAGGCAGCTACGGTACCTTTTTTCCTATCTGTAGCCGCAGTCAGGGAGTAGGAAAGACATGAAAGATGAAGTAAGAAAAAAAAAAAAAAAGAAAAGACGAAGGAGAAGAAATGCCTTCGCGTTCTCTGTCGTCCCTTTCCTATTCCTTGTGGTTCGTCTCTTAAGTTCACACACGATACCAGAGGATATCGGCACGATATCGCAAGATATCTTGCATCCTAGCATCCCAGAATTGACACGAGATAAAAACTGTTTCGTTGGTTCCAGTAGGTAGCGCCAAGATGGGAGGTGCTCAGCTGACGGAGGAAGGTTAGTCTCTTTTACAAACAAATAAGCTTTTCCTAACAATTTCACTGTCATCGAATCGTCGAACCAACAAACCGTGGAACCACCGAGGAGATAAGAGTCTTTTTTTTTGCCGGTAGCTCTTCCGAGAGAATATTTAAATTTATGCCGCCCTAGCTACACGGTTCGTTTGCGTGCTGAATTCGTCGATAAGATAGAATATAATCTTCATTGCGTCGGCCCCTAGTTCGTTCCTCCGGGTATACTTGTCAGACTGGGGCTAACCTAATCTCGTACTGGAGAGAAGCCACCGGTGGCGGCAACGTGCAGGAAGGGTGGCTGAGCTATTCAGCCATTGTCGTAACGAGGCGATCGCGAAACCTCAAGATGTTTAAAGGAACCGAGTATACGCGTATTGCTTGCGGCGGCAGTTCTCGTAGAGGGGTGGGGGGCTGCTTTCCGATAAATGCCATATGTGAAGACTACACGCGTATACATATAGGCAGGCCACATGGGCCGTAGCGGGAGGGTTACGTGCAAAAGAGTTCGATCGAGAGGAAAGAGTGCTCCCTGCGAATCTGGAACGCCGCTCGCTTCGTTCCACTCGGGGTATTTACTTTTAATTAGAGGAGCAGTGAATTATTGACGGGCAGCAGGGAGTACTCTAATTGTTCGGAGCTTCGTATGGGCGACATAAACAATTGAAACAATAGCGCGGACCGATGTAGCCAAGGGTTTGGTTAGCCCAGTAGAGTTTTATCGAGCGGTGCACATCAAAGTTGCACGCGATATACGTTTGGCCCCGCGGGGTAGTTTTAATATTGAAGCAAATTATGTAATCGGTAGCTGCTCCTCCCTCGCGAGAAAGGAAATTGATCGTGTATGCAAATAAAGTGTTATTATCCTACGCCATAGGACGTACCGCCGTAATCTTGCCGCGACTGCCCGTTCTTCGCCTCAATTCTTACGGACTTGTGTCGATTTTCTCGAGGGGGGTTGATAAAATATAGACGCCACACATGTCTAACCTATTTTTACGGGCGGACAGTTCTCGCGGCAAACTCTTCAAACTGTAGGAGGATTCAGAACGCACGAAACGCGTCCATCACGCACTCACGCACCTGTTCGACTCAGAGACACGAACACAATTATTTCAGCGAATCGTCAGATGGACGTGGCCCTCTACATCGGATTGACGGTGGCCTGCATCGTGATCGGCGGGCTGGCGTTCTTCCTCGCCAGGTTGCTCAGACGCAAGGGACGCGACCACTCCCTCTACTCGATGGCTCGAAACGGTAAGAACGAATGTCCTTCCAGCATCCTTCGCTGCACCCACCGCTGCAGCCAGGATCTGATCGGGCAGGCAAATGAGTTCGGTCGTTGTCATTGAAAACGTTTCAGAGTTCCAGCCGGAATTCTTTCCTGACCAGGACAAAAAGTTGAGCCTGCAGCCGGATGTGACGGCCACCAGCGTGCCGGCCTGCTACGAGTATCCCTTCGATCCGAAACTCTCGATGTCCCGTTCCCTCTCGGAGCACCATTATGACGTTCCGCATCTCTCGATTGGTCCAGCGCAGCCCTCTCCTATGTCTCCAACCCCTAGCACGTCCACTCAAGAATCCTGCAGCGAGAAACAGATCCATTCCGACAGTGAGAATAGCGTGGTTAGCGGCTCCTCCTATCCCAGCTCCGACTCGACGTACAACGTCGCGTCGGAGAGCGTCAGGTTGCCAAAACTTGAGAGTGGGAACGTCGCTCGGGCGGCGGTTAACGCGCGCGGTGCGCTTCTCGTTCTTCCGGACGCCGGGATTTCCATGTCCGTTCCCGAGGGCGCAGTGCCTAAGCCGTTGAGGGAGGAACTCTACCTGGCTGTCCTGGACGAGGATCGCTTCAGGCCCCGATTTCCCGGTTAGTCGAGCCACTCCGTTGCTCCTGCGGGAAGTTAAAGTGACGATCCTTGAAGAACGTCTTTTTTTTTTTTCGGTTTTTCCTTGCAGATGGTATCACGCAACTCTCGGCAGTTGTCACGTGCGGACCTTCTTCGGCATCCTTCAACAAGCCAGTGATCCTGCAATTCGAGCACTGCGCCATGCTGCATCCCGGCGCCTGGGAACTGAGTGTCTGGGCCTCTGATATCGAGGACTCGGAGGCTGACGGGAATCCTTCTGGCAAGGAGCAGCTCGTCTGCTGGACCCGCGTCCTGACGCTTGGCAGCGAAACGATAAACACGCCGCTCTTCACGCAGCTCGATCACGCGGAGGCCTTCATCGTGACGGAGCAGCTTCGCGGTTACGTCCTGGCGGGACAGAGCTGCGAGAATTCGATGGCGACGAAACGCTTGAAGCTCGCGATATTCGCCAGTCATCCTGGACAATGCTGCGGATGCGTGCGGGTCTACGCCGTCGAGGACACGAAGGCTGCGACCAAGGTGATCGTCGACAGGGAATCTCTGATCCGAGGATACCTGCTGGACAAGCCGAGAACACTGCTCTACCAGGATAACGGGGAGCCTCTTCGTATAAGTCTGGAGGAAGTCGGGAACGAGTGGCAAAGTAAATCTCCCAGCGAGCATCAGGAGATATCGTTCCGCGACGTCTGGAACTCCCAGGGAAACGCACGTTACGTGAGCTTCGCTCTGGACACTGGATTCGGTCCATCCGGTACTCGGAGCTACAAGCTGCAGATCTGCCAGGGCACCTCGGAAACTCGTCAGGTCTTTCGGATCGTCTACGACGGTGCGAAGCAGCTTGTATCTTCCGGAAGCGTGACAAGACCCCTCAGGGAAGTGACCGTAGTGAGCAGTGGCCACGCGAACGTCACCACGGATTCAGCGACTCTACGTCCATTCAGATTCACCAGGTCTCTAAGGAAGCAGCTCTGCCAGTGCCTCGACCCGCCGAACGCTCTCGGAAACGACTGGAGAATGTTGGCACAGAGGCTCCAGGTTGACAGGTCAGTATCCGCTCCACAGAAGATTCGAACTTACTTCTTCTCTGTTTTCTCCTCTCTCTCTCCCCCTCCCCTCTCTCTCTCTTTGGGATCCATCTCGATTCACAGTCGCAACATTTGTGTCCCGTTCGAGGGACTTTTGTTTGTTATAACCCCCAAGCAGGTGGCCCCTCAAAGACACACTGATATTGCGGCTGATCTGCAGATGCGATATCACATGTTTCAGGTACATAAATTACTTTGCAACTAAAGCCAGCCCCACCGAGCATATTTTGGATCTCTGGGAGGCAAGGCACAGGGAACCCACCGCCGTCACTGATCTCCTGAATCATCTGAGAGTGATGGGAAGGACGGATGCTGCGACCATCCTGGAGGCTCAACTGGGTCCCTGGCTGTGAATAATCCCGACGACTCTGTGAGTGTGCTTTCGCGTTATGGGGGAATCAAGGGAAGAATTAAAGATACGGGAAAGGAACAGTATAAAAAAGAAACACTGCCTTAACTGTGCGCGATGCGATACGATGAGATACGACGAGATACGTGGAGACGCGACGGGAGGCGCGTGTCGCTCCTCCTTCTGTAAATAGTTCTAGAGTTGGTGTAAAGAGTAAAAAAAAAAAAGTATAAAGCAAAAAGTATAAAAATAAAGAGTAAAGTAAGTGAGAGTCTAATCGCAAAGGGACGGCCAGAGAGTCGGAGCGAGTCCAGCTTATCGATTCTTCGGTCGTCCTTTGGCTTGAACTCGGCGCAGCATCAGATAGAAACGTAGGGAGAATCAAAAGGACACGGGAGAAGATTACAATGCGGTTGTATCTTGTGTGTGTGACTGGAAAGTATTGCGGATGCATTAGCGAGCATGTATATAGATACGCCATTCACAAAAATACATATAGAGAAAGAAATAATGAAAGGCACACATAGAACAAAAAAACAGTTATAAGGATATGTGGATATATATAGATATATGAATACATGGATACATGGATATAAATATATATTTATATACTGGGCTACGCAAGTCTCTAACGCACCGCGAACATTTGACAGCCGCGACGCGATCGCTTCGGTCCAGCATCGTTGGACTCTCGTCGAGCAGCCTCAATGGATCGAACTTCTTGAATGCCCATTGGAAATATTGGCGAGAGGTGCTGTCATGATACGTCAGCGCCCGACACCTGTCAAATTTCTCGGATGCGTTCGAACGCGGTAGTTCTGTATAGATAAAGGCAAGATGTTATTTACCAGAAAACGAAGAATCGAAAAAAATGAAGCAGTGTAAGAGCGAATTCTCGATTTGTTATGGAAACGTGAGATATTATTGGTTTTAAGAATCGTGCCAAAATTATACGTTCAGTTGCTCGTTCTTTCAACAGCCGGAGGTATTTTACATTTCCAATGTTTAGATTAATTCTTTTTCTACATTGACAATACGCGGTTAACATTCGTACGTGGTCGGATGCGTTTTAGGAGTTTATACCATTTGGCAATGTCATTGCATATGTACCATATTAATTTAAACGACACAGTTTATTTAGAAGATTGTATATTTGTTACTTTCGACGAATAAAATATTCTTGTATACCTACCCAAGTGATTTTACTCTATGTATGGACCACCATCGCTTTTCATATCCACTGCGTGTCTATTATCGTAGGATCGGATTTCCTCAGGATCTGCGAATCTTCCCTTCCGTAACCCCTCTCGCACCCTAATCTGTCTCTGATGCGACGAGACGACGACAATGGTGCAAAACGCTTTGCAATTTCCAACTGTCGACAGCACTTGGTTTCGCAAAAATATACATTTTCTTGACAGCCATAAAATCCCCGTCACTTTCTCCTTTTCCATCTGCCATTTCTTCTTTTTCCTTTGACGTAACAATAAAGGCCACGGGAAATAAATAAAATGGTGACGTAGCTTCGCGGTGGCACGTCGAGTCTCTCGGCTGCTGGAAGTCGCTGCGTTGCGTAAACTTAACGGAATGTGCACAAGTGTTTTTCAAGTGTTTCAGCCTGTGTTACCGTTGAGAAGGCTAAGTGCCATAAAAATAGCTCCCTTCGACTGGCATGAGAAGAGGATGGCGAGTGTGTGAAGCGCATTGGGGGTGGGAAGGACCGAAGTCCTTTGATGGCAAGGAAAGATTATTTCTCGTAGAATTGCGTAGTGGATCGTTCCGAGCCACCCTCCGAGTCAAAGTCAAAGAGCAGAGAGAGAGAGAGAGAGAGAGAGTAAGCGGAATTTTCCAGTTGGTACTTTGTCATCCACGATACGATGAAATCCTTTTTGCGCGACATCGCATTGTTTAACGTTTGATTGACATTGATCGAGGGCTCCCTCGGCGCCATTGACGTTCCTACCGGACTACCGAGGAGAGTGTCGTCGACATCTTGACAAAGCTCCCGTTGCTCTTTGACGTTCGGTTGCCGCGCTAAACGCCCTGCGATTCGCATTGTCCTCTCTGCTGTGTGCACCGTTGCCCCGTTGCACCAGTGCACGATTGCACGATGCATCCCTGGAGAGTCTCGGCGGGACTCGCTAAATGGGAGAATGGGAGTCCCATTAGTGGCAAATGCCATGGGTTATACGGGTACGGGTCATACCGCTAGCCGAGTTTAGCCCTCTGCTGTCTCTGTTGCTCTGTGGTCTTTATGTTCGCCACGTGCTCTCTGTTCCACTTCTCCGGTACCTTGCTACCTCGGAGAACAGAATCGCGGAATCGGTGCGGCTCCGCGATAACTCCTTCGCTGCTTTTGATGGAACCCAAGTATCTGTGTTTGACCCTTGCAGCTCATCTACGAGAATTCCCCAGGACGACCTCGTGGAGTCTGGCAACGTCTACCTGCTTGTCCAGAAGAGAAGTGTGACGCGGCTGCTAATTTTAGAGCGCGCACTCCGCTGTCCTCTAATTAAAGGAATTTGTCATTTGAGTAAAAAAGTCTCAGAGCCGCAGGGCGCCCGTTGATTGGTATCGTAATTGGTGCGATTGTCTCGTGGCCCAATTAATTTAATTACATGTAATTGCATATCAAGCTTTTTTCGGTTGGTCTTTTACCATCTCCTGCCCTCCCAACCCCCCAAAACGAAAGGAAGAATAACCAAGAGAAAAATAGATAGAAAGAGACCCGAGACGCAAAGGACAAACGCTGGAGACGTTTATTGCCGAGAATTATAAGTTTACGTCCCAGTCGTGTTTGTCGTGTTTGTCGGCTGGGCGCGGAGTCTAGTCTATGTAAATGACAGGGACCTCGGAAGCTCCTTAAACGCAGTGGCGATATTGTTGCCGCGCTCTCGGGCAGCATCCCTGTCCTCGTAACGCTATGCAAATCTCAGCTAGTTTCCAAAGTTTGTTATAACAGGCTGCGCGAGTTTTCAGGGAGAAAGAGAGAAGGAAGGAACGTACGTGTCGCGATCTTGACAGAATAGATTGTTGCGGAGAGGCTGGGAGAATCGCGTGGAACGAGGAATCGGAAAGGAAAGACACGCGGGGTGGCAACGATCGTCACTGCGCGTCGAAACCCACCGGAAGTGCTGTTGTGCCTGCGTGGACGCTCGGGCCGTGCTGGCCTTGCAGTACCCCGTGCGTTGCGTAATCGCAGGCCCCGAGTGCTCTCGGTCGGTAGACATCGCGGCTCCATCAATTACGCAGCATCACGTTCAAGCGTCTCTATCCAGATTGGAGGCACGCGTCTTCTCCAGAATTCGATGGGTCCACAGGCTGATCACTGATCGGCAGCCTACTCGACCACAGAGGAGCACGGAAATGGAAGCAACCCTTAATTATCAGTGCACGTAGTATCTTTCTCTTGCTCGCTCCCTACACCCTTTTCTATCACGATCCCCGGTACGTGCGACCCGCAGTCACCCCAATGTACCAAACGCCCCAACCCGACTCAACGTTTGAAGCGGCAGCCCGCGCTCACGCGCCAGAATCAACCGACCCTCCAATTCCAATTTTACTAGGCGGCAGTAGACAGAAACGAACGGAGGACGCCGACTTCCAAATGGATATTAATAGTTCTGCTTGGTACACCCCGTGATCAGCGCTGATTACGCTGTTACAGCTGTTATCCTTGATTAAGGCTCGAGCGCAGCCCTACAGGCACTGCTGGCTTCGTGGGCCTCGTCGACCTCGTCGGCGGAGACCATGTCCCACTTGTATACACAATCGCTTGAGAATCTCGACGCTGACGTGGGACACTCTCCTACTGCCCATCGGACACCCTGAAAACGCGACTTTATCAATCTCTCCGATCACGAGTCTCCAGAATTTCTCAGAGTTCCTTCCTGACACTTGTATTCCGCGTTCGTGGAAGCCGGCAACGGAAAGAAAACCGGTTTTCACGTCGCGATGGGCTGGACGATCCTGCCGGTTGGCAGATCGTTAGAAAAGGTCTCGCGGAATGGCAGTCATTCCAAAGGTAACCACCGCTCTGATGCGTGTACCTTGCTAATCGTTAATCGCCAATCGCTAATCACCTTAATGACCAAAGGAACGTTTGACTCCCGTTCCCACCGGTCGTCGATATCTAAAGGCTCGTTTTCATTGTCAGCCGCTTCCTTTGTGGCTTGTTCGGAGCATCAGTGGGCGATTCGGCGCAATTAGCCAGTAATAGGGCCAATAAAAATATCGTTAATCCTCACAAGCAGCTCGCGACAATTGCCGCAGGAAGTAATAAATGTCGAGCAATTGCGAGGCAGCCGCGGAGTCTCAGTTTGCGTTGCAGGTCGAAGGTGTGTTGAACGGTCAAACGCGATTAAACCTCATCGATCGTGCGATTATTGGGGGAAAATAAAAAAAATGAAAAAATAAAATAAATTGGTCCAAGTCACAAAAAAGGAACGACGAGTCGAACGACTGAGAAAGATGTAACTCGAATGACAGCAGGAATCATTCCCGGAAGGGAAAGTAGGTGCCGGGCGACATATCGCTCGTGGCGTCTTCTTTGTAAGCTATCCTTAGCAATAATGTCAGAGCACACAGTCATAAGAGCAGTGAGACATAGGAGCATCGCTGTGACACGCGTACCGCGTAGCGGGGCCGCCATCTTCTATTTACTCGGCGATTACGCGTGGGTGTGGAGCCAGTGAAAGACATGCTCGAGGGTCCACTGATCTCCAGCACGTTTAAAATGCTGATGTTAATCGCCGCGTAAGCTCGTTAGTCTCCTTTTCCGTTGGTGGATCGTTTGTGGATCCTGCGTGTTGAAGCTGTTGTCTCCGCGTGTCCGACCGCGGAGATCAGATCCAACTCTATCAGCTCCGCTGCCCTGGACGACCCAGAGTTTCGTCTTGGTGGGATCTCGGGGTAAATTAAATTTGTCCCCAATTCAGTTGTCTCCATTCCCTGGGGCTCTGCAACGCCTTGAGTGCCAATTTAGCGGCATCTGGCAGCGGTCTGTTTTTCTTTAAGAGTATTGGAGGAGCCCCTTCGCTCTTTACTCTTGGTCCCTTCAGTCCTCATCCCTTAGCACCACCTCTCTCTCTCTCTCTCTCTCTCTCTCTCTCTCTCTCTCTCTCTCTCTCTCACACACTCTCTCTATTCACTATCCCTCACGCTTCCCCTTCACTTCCTAAGTGTCACAAAGGTAAACACTTCTACGAGTTTCTCCTTCCCGCTCGCTCCGCTACTATACGGCCTGGCACATTCTCGCAATCAGTCCCAATCGTTTGCATTCGACTGACTGACTGACTGGAGGACACGGCTTCTTTATTTCTACGCTATTATCGATATTCTATAAAATTCTCTTGCGCCATTAAGCACTTGTGTTATCAGGAAGAAAGAGAATTAGCCTGATGGGGCAAGTGAGAGAAAGAGAGAGGGGAAGTGGGATACTTCTGTCCATTGGAAAGTGTAAATCGCGAAATGCCACTTGAAGGCACGTTTCGACGTCGACGTCGTCGGCGCCGTGGAAATGTCGTAAAGTGGGCTACAGAGGAAAGCCATGTACCTAACCTGCGAGCTATTTGCATTATTGAAAATTTATGACTGCACCTCCAGTCTCCACTCTCCGTACGGAAATGTATTATGCATTATCTTTCCGGCACATAGATCACATTAGCCAAAGTTGCGAATGCGTATGTTCTTGAGTGGCCACGATTTTCAGAGGATAGCCTGGCGAGCGTCCCGACGATGGACGTCGAGTAAAGTAGGTTTCACACCGCGAGTGAACGAGAGAGAGAGAGAGAGAGAGTGGGAGTGAGGGGGGCGAAGAGGTGAGGAAGGGGGTGGGACCGGCTCGTTCGCCAGAGGAAGCGGCTCCTTTAAATCAGCGCAATAATTCATCGAGCCGGAGAGCGATGGATGCTTCCAGGAATGCGGTGACTAAAGCCGAGGGCATCCTGATGTCGCGGACTCTGGCAACTTGACAAGCCAATCCACTCCGGGTGCCAAGGCGCCGTGTTCCTATTTGTACCAAAACAAAACGGTCGCGCTGCCACGTGCCGCCTTCTCGGGAAATTACATTTCACCAATTGACGTCGATTGTTATCCATTTTGGAATTCTCGAGTATCTCTGGGACGCAGGTTCGTCGAGGAAGTATCGCTCCGAGTAAATCTGTCATCGGCGTTCAGCGGTTATCGCAGCCAGTCGTAGGTGTGCCAGCCGGAATCCGATAAATATAGTACATATATCCAGAGTGTCCCTCTGTCTGTCTGTCCGTCCGTCAGTTCCCGTTAAGCCAGATGTAACGTTTCACTTCCGTTTCTCTGGCACTTTGCGTCCTCTTGTCTCTCTTTTTGCTGGGCTCTCGGGGCGACACCCGGCACCCCGTCTTTTTCCAAAATAATGATTTTAATTGGAAAGGAACTGCGCGTCCTGCTAGGGGAATCTTCCTATTTTTGGACAATCTTTTTCTTCGAGAATAAGTCAAAAAGGAAGAAGAACGCCGAATACTCGCGGATCCTCCGTCTCACTGGACCAGCAGCATCCCACCTTGATCTGTCGGTCAGGGAAGTCCACGAGACTCGGTGCAGACTCGTTCCGGAAGTCCCGTCGATGCAAACGGCAAGTCGGCCCTGCGCGGCATCCTGACAAAGGTGAGGTAGACACCCCTGGAGTGGGTATTTGCTTACTTTGTCGTAGGAGCCCGTCGTTTGTCACCGTTGAAGCTATTTATACCAGCTAGTGGCGTGCTGTCCCTGACAAATGGGACTAGATCCGGGACTTCGTATTCCGAGCTCGCGCCACCAGTTTACACGTTACAATCCCATGAGCGCGTAAAACGCTTATCGGCGTCGACCTCGGTTCACTGGACCTAAATACTCGTACTTTGACGCGGCCACTCTTTCGGGCGACACTCCCGAAGAATCTTTCCTCCCGGAATGAATTACTCTGGAGCTGCACGTGGGACAAGAGTCTTTCATGCTGAAAAGCCGGCAGAGGAGGATCCACACCCTCATTAAAATTCCACGTGCTCGACGTGCTGCGCTCTCTGCTGCCTCTACTGGCTTCGCTGCCATTAAGAACTTCACTAGCCTCACTGACTTTGCTGCTTGTACAGCCATCGGTTTATGGGTTCCGCGTGTTGCTCCTTCCTTCGGTAATAACGTTAATAACGAACGGCCTAGGACGCGCAGCAGCTAGAGAGCAAAGGGCAGAAGCCGGGAATGAGAATGCAAAGAGGAAGATCCACGATCCGAGACGCACGGGAATAATCAACCTCAGTGGGTCAGGAAGGGAGTCTCGAAAAGATCGCAAGGATTTGCAAGGAATCGCGATCGAGACCGAGGGTCAGAAAGGAGGGATGTATAATGGGGAAAGGGTTGCGGGAGAAGAGCTCAAGAGTGCCGTTCAATTTCGAGGTTAGAGTTCAAGAGGAACTTTATAGCCAGGTGGCATATTTTTGCTCCCGCAGAACTGCCGGCTTAAGCCGCAAGGGGTTACCCCCCCCGCGTCGCCCATCGCCTCCCATCATCTCACGCATATCAACTAAATTTCTGCGGACTCTTGATGTCCTGATCCTCCCATCCGACCCTTCGCAAACCTCCCCTAGTTCCCTCTAAAGATTAGCCGATATATTGCGAGATTACGACGCGACGCCAAACCTTCCTTCCTTCCTCGAGAACCTCGTGAAAGGAGCGAGGGAGCCTCCTTCCCTGTGACGTGACGTTCTCTACCTGCGCTATCGGATCTGCTGGGAGTTCGAAGCATCGTAAGTAAAGCAGGGACGGAAAAGCCTTTGCAGTCGGGGGCACGCTGGGGCACGCGTGCCTCGGCGAACGATTCGCTCGAAGAAAAGGACAGGCAGGCCTGTGGCTGTGCGCGACCGCAAAAAGACCAAATCGAAGCGTAAATACGTTGTTGACTCTGTGGAGAGGCCGAAACCCAAATGGAATTCGGCCCGGTGATTTAGTGGCCGCCACCCGTTCGGGGCTGCTTCGAAGGAGCGATCGTGCGCTATCCAGTGTAATTGACTTTGAGAAAAATGGTGGCAAGGAGAGGCAAGAGCGGGAGGGTGGATTCGACTTGAAGAGGAGAGAACCACCCGCACGGCAGAATCACGAGGATCCGCAGGAGGCGAACAAGGCAGAGGGCCAGAGGAGGTTGTGCTCGGCAGTTTCTTTTGCGCGTCTCAATTTCGAGGAAGCGCACCAATTAGTGTTTTGTTTGGCTAATGAATCGTCTCCAACTGACACGCTAGACGTGCTGCTCGCAATTTCGTTGCGGAACAAAGGCTGCGCCTCTCCATTTCATTTTATCCATCTCGCGACTAATTCCGTCTCTCGGCTGGTGCCGCTTCGGCATCGGTCACTGCGCTAAGAAGCGGGTTATTAATTATCAGAGCTACCCCGTGCGTTCTTACGAAAGCGAGCGAGTCCGAGCGATCCTGCTGCGTCAATCGACTCGTTCGCAAGCGGCCAGTCGAGTCACAGAGACATTCTTGAAGCAGGAGACCTTGTGGAACTCAAAGGAAACGGATCACTCGAGAGTTGCTTCTTATTGGCCGTCAAGACGGCGCAGTTACCCGATGCGACGAGACGCGACGAGACGCGACGAGACGTCGCTCGCCAAAGCTTTGAACCTCGGGAAATGTTCCCGTAATTCGCTAGGATCTTCAGCGGCACAAATTCGCGAGCATCCAGCGTCATCGAATACAATGGTTGTTGGCAAATAGCTGGCAAGCCATCCAGCTGCATTCACTGGAGGGCAAAGTATTTCCGCGTTGGACTTCAAAGGACGGCAAAGAACGCAGTAACGAGACGCGTCGCGTTCGCCGCAGCATCCCGATGGGTGCGCGCCTTGCGCCTCCTGGGTCCAGTTATTATGCCGTTAGCTGACTTTAGCGGTATCGGACGCAATTATCGAGCGTGAGATTTCCAACGGACGTCGGACAATGGCCGGTGAAAGGCTGCTGGAAGGCCGCTCGGATTGATATCTCTTGCTCCTGCGGGTCTCTCGATTATTACATCTCCTGGACCGGCGATCGATCTGCTCGGCAAGAGGCAGCGTGGGCCTCCGTGCTCGGCAAAGAGATCTCGAGGAGCCGAGATTCCCGAAGGAAGCCCCGACTAACGCTAACTAACTAATGCCTCGTGTGAACTGCGAGCTACGAATGTCCATTTATCCAGTTCCTTGCGGGTGACCTATGGCTGAAATCGGTATAATCGAAGTAATCGGCGTAATCGCCGTAATCGGCCAGAGGATGCGTTCCGTATGTTACGGTGCACTCTGGCAGAGATGGATAGATACGTTTTGTCAGACATTGTTGTCGCCCACGCAGTTCACAGTGTAACTGAGAGTGAGAGAGGGAGGGAGAGAAAGAGAGAGAGATGCTCGGTGGTCTCAGGAGGTCGGAGGGAAGCATTGGACGCGCCATCCAACGTGTCGTGGATCTTGGCGAAGATTGCCGAACGGAGCCGATAGCGTGGTGCACAGCCACCAGAGTGCTTCGTGTGCAGTCCGAATTGATATTTGTATCCTCCTGTCCCGTTACAAATGACTCGATTCCCAAGCAGAAATCCAGTCCATTCATCGCACACGATACTTTTTCTTACGATTCTCTCCTTATCCGATTCTTTTTTGTTTTCGGTGCAGGCGCATATAACCTCCGTCCTGGCAGCCTTATTCTCCTGCAGAAATAAGCCCTCCAGGCAGCCTCCGGGCACTTGAATGCACAGAAGAGCCAGTAGCATTTCCCTCCCGTTGTCTGCTAATTCTCGGCACGACGGAAGTCGCTCGGTAATCGCCGTAGAAGAGAGCAGCGCACTTGTCGCAATAAAACTTTACTCGGTGTTCGCAGCAATACGTACTACGTAGTACGTAGTGGCTCGGCCTCCGCCGTCCTCGCTCCCCCCTCGCTCCCCTCGCCAGCAGCAACGACCCGCAACTGCCACCTTCCTTGCAATTCGCCGGCAAAGGAATGGACAGACGAGAGTCATCGCGTGCCGTTCGCACTGGCGCGAGATGACGTCCGAGATCTCCGGACCTGGAAGCTGTATTTGCTCACGGGAAATCTTTGCTCGCCGGAAGATTGAAGCGGAAAAAGGGAAGTAGGAAGCCGTGGGGAGGGCGCTAGGTGGTGGACTCTCTCGGGGTAAGGTGAGGCGCGAGATGGTGACGACAGAAACAGGAACAGTAGCGACAGTAGCGTGCAGAGTAGGACGAGCGTGCTTTGAGCAGTGGCTTTTATTTGAAGAACGTGCCGTGAGGATAGACCGAGAAGCTTTTGGGGTAAAAATAGCGGAAATTGCAGCGGCTAGGGTGGGTAGATGAAGTCGTGTCGCAGTCTGTACGTGACAGTCGGGCTTTAGCTTGGGAAGCGACACCTTGTCGGCCGACGGGAGTATCGTATATTTGGACGGGATGTTGACTCGTTACAGCTGTTACTTTCAATGTCAAGTACAGCGACGATTTCGAGGCGAATGGGAAGGTGGAACGAAGGAAGGGAGAAGAGAGCGAGAGCCGGGGAGAACGAGTTATCCAGCTTTCTCGTTTAATTGGCCGTTCGCAACTTGCCGAATAAATTGAAAGCTATTCCACTTCTGTGGGAATGTCGGCAAGATCTTTGGCCAAGTTTCGTTGTTGCGCTCTTGATTACGCGCTCCACCCCAGCAATTTAGATATCTTAATCCATAATGCATGAACCGTTTAAGGAGCGCTTGAGCCTCACGAAAACTGATGTACCGGGATGGCTGCCGGCATTAGAATGAAAATATCGTTTGTCCTAGTAGCTGCTCTTGGACATATTTCGCCTGAGAAATTTCTTAGCAGACTACACACCACGGAAAATGTATCTCGAAGGAGCATCGAACGTCTTGATATGAACCGACGAATCCTAGAAGGGTCCCATAGCAATCGCATCGCAAATACGGGAATGCGGGAATGCGGGAATTCGCGCGGTGCTTCGAGGCATCGCGAAGATGGGCCGCTGCGGCTGCCGAATTTTTCGCTTCGTCTGAGAGAAAAAGTTGGCCGAAGGGGCCAAGGCTCCGGGCTTTGCGTCTCGACTCGAGTAATTTCGCTAATGCCTGTGAATTGCGTCAGTCATGGCGGCGCTGCCTGTTCCCAATGCTCTGCCCCGGTCAAGATAACGCGCCACTGACGATTTCTAATGATGAATAAACGATATTAATACGAGGGATTCGCGAAATCGCGTCGGTGCCCCGAGACAGACTGCTTTGACAATAGCCAAATGCCAAATTCGAAAACTAATCATTCCGATTGGCCGAGATCCTTATAGCCGATAACTCTTCCATTTCCTTCGAGTCTTTCCTTTAAATCAAATCGACCCGAAGGGAACCAGAAAGCGAGAACCTTATCTGTATCGGTAGCCGACGTCGCCTTGTGACCGTCAATCGAAAAATCACGTCACAAATTACATAAGGTGAAACAGGAAGTTATCGCCGTGATCAGAAAACAAACCCGAACATCCCGTATGCTCCTCTTTCGATTTTCTCAACCATTTGCATCACGATGATCCTGTCATGGAATATTTGAAAGCAGGAATTACAGGTTGACTGGCGCACTCGTTGGTAGCCCCAACTCTCCTTGCTAGTCTAGGAAATCACGAGCGACATCAAGAACGAAGACGTAGGGAGGAATCGCCAAGGCCACCCGGTGCGCTCAACCCCTACCGGCGACCCTCAGGAAAAGAAAGAAGCTGCTTTTTATCGATCGGATTCAATCGGCTGGACGATAATTAACGCTCGTGTACCGCCCTAACGACCGACGATTGCGATTTATGGGAAGAGCGCTCTCTCTCTCTCTCTCTCTCTCTCTCTCTCTCTCTCTCTCTCTCTCTCCCTTTACCTGTATCCATCTCTACCTGTCTGGCTGTCCCTTACAACCCTGATTTATATTTATTTCGCGAATTCCGTCCGTCGAGTCGTCAATCGATCAGCGCTGCCCTGTGTTCTACTACAGTCGCAGCTAGACGGCCACCTCGGTGGATGCTGGGATCGGTGAGATTGGGAGGAAATCCGGCAGCATTAGCTTCCACTTATTTTCTCTTTGCCAGCGACGTTTTGTCTCTTCCTCGGTTCACCCTAGAGCGAGGAGCCTCCACTAAATTTCGGCAGCTTTCCCATCTAGACAAAACTACTTAGACTTCGCTCGAGGAATAAGCGATGCGCAAGGCAGAAGACGGAAGGCAGAAAGGGGGTAGGAAATCGTAGGCTTCTCAAAAGTAGCAGGGTTCTTACTCTCTTGTCCCCTCCAGCTTCCCCTCCACTGCCTTCGGTCTCTCGAGCAGCGAAATTGCGGGACGAGCGGCAAGGGAAGGCTTAGGATTTACAGTAGTTGCGAATCGGTGATTCTTAAAAGGCCAGCGTCGCTGTCGTCTCGCGTCTCGCGTCCCGACGCTTTACCGTCCCATTACCGTCCCATTGGATCCCGATGTGCCTTTAATAAACGCCTGCATTCAAATACCTGCTGCGCGATAGTCGATGCCAGCTGGTACTTTATGTCGACGCGCATCTCAAACGACAAATATTAACGCACGCTTTACGAAAGGCTCGACGCGGTCGTAAAACAAAACGTGCAGTCTCGGCCGCTGCCGAAGCGGCAACGCGCGCGTCTTCGGCGACGCATCATTTGCATTAAAATGCCATTTGTTTCCATCGGTACGCAACGTGTAACCCTTTTTCAAAACGTATGCAAACGAGCATCGTACGGGCCAGGTGTAAAATATAATTCAAATCGCCTCTGTCCTCCTTCAATGCGAGAAGCTCGTGTTTCGATCCGATAAGCCGTATCTGGACAATCGGACCTTTGCTCTTACAAGGAACATCCAGCAGGTCGCCGTTCTCGTCGGAAGTCTTTCACTTTCTCTCTCTCTCTCTCTCTCTCTCTCTCTCTCTCTCTCTCTCTCTCTCTCTCTCTCTTAGTCACCACTGACTCACTTATCAAGCACCTCTCCTGGAAGCACGTAGTACAGTCAGTTTCGAGGAAGGGGATCGTATCGGCCAAACTCACATTTCGCGGATACCATCGTATCATGGAGTAGCTGCCTCCTACAGCCTCGACTTGCTCATCCGAATTCCCCTCGACTACTCGTACTATTTTATGCCGTGATCTGCGATGGCTAAACTTTTCTAGAGGAGAACTCAGCAATCGGCCCATCAGCTTTGACGCTTAATCCGACACCTAATATCCGCCCTCTTAGTCTGATATTTGCTCTGCGGAAACGGAAGCTCCTCGCAAATCCCCTCAATTAGAAAGATTGGGAAAAAGTTACCCGTATAGAAAAAGAACGCGGGGCAGCTGTAGCTGGCATAAAGGATCAAGATTGACATGCGTAACCAGAGATGGAATTTACGGGAATTCCACGGGCAAGGATCGTAACGCGCATCTTTGCCGAGGTTCTTTTCGTCTTTGTTGTTTCGACGCGGCGCGTCTCCTCGAACCTCATTTGCATTCTTCATCATTATCGAGCGCGCTTTACAGACGAGATTCACTCTTCCCGATGGTAACGACCGATAATTCACCTGATTTACGTGATTTACGTGGTTCACGTGATCCAACTACACGAGGATGCGTTTTGACCTTCGGAGAGATATTATTCGATTATTCTTTGGATAGTCATCTCGGATATTAGAAGCTGCTTTCGACTCGCCCATCCCGCTCGCGCGTTCCCACGAGTTCAAAGGAGGCGAGAGGCGTTTATGTGCGCGTAGGAGGTTTGAAAATTTCGAGCTGCCACTGCACCAAGTACGGCGTAGTTAGCGAAGCTGTTTGGTAATAACCCGGGGAACCGGTACCACGGGAATCGGGCTGTGCCACGGTGGTCTCCGCTCGAGGAGTCGTCGGCTCACCGTCTCGCGGGAGACTTCTTCTCGTCGGGAAGAGCCACTAGCTTTCCCGTGCTTTTTGCCCGCGCTCTCCTTCTCTTTCTCGCTTACTGTACTCGCTTCCGAATCGAGCCTGAGCCCTCTTATTCTCAGGGAGAGTCTCTCGGAGAAACACGTGGTCGGCACGGCTGTGATGCTTCGAGCCTGTCTTCGCGGAAGGAGAGACGAAAAGTCGAGCGGACGTGACGGATGTGACGGATGTGACGGATGTGACGTAGCGCAAAGGAGTCTCGACAAATCCGAGGATCTTGGCCGCGTCGCTTCAGCGTCCCGGCTGTCGGCTGAGGGAGTAACGAATCATCACGGAGCATTCCTGCTGCTGCTGCTGCTGCTGCTGCTGCTGCTGCATAGCAAATACGTTTTCGTACGGTGGAGCTTGTATATATGGCGTTTAAGTGCATTCGAAAGTAACGACTCGAAACGAACGAGGTCGTGTTTGCCCACGGCTTCACTCAACATTGTTCATATGTAAATAATCGTTGAACCGCATTTCATTCTTGAGTCGTCAATGCGCGTCGAACTCGTCAACTTCGGTTGTGTTTTTCTGGTAGTCGATTCCGAACGTGACGCCATTTACAATTATCAAGACCGGCAGCAACTCAAAAAGGCTCCAGGAGCAATTGGCTTTCTTTAATTTGGGTCGGATTACGTGGCCCCGAGAGGTGGTGACGCGTGTGGAGTATGTGACCGGGAACCATCGACCTCTCGCCGGAAATGAAAATTTTACTGGCTGCTGTGGCTTTACAGTGGCATTCGGTGAGGTCGTTAAGCCTCGCGTTTAAAATCATTTCTGGCCGCTTTGCCTATTCGAAACTCAACAATTTTTACCCTTCTTCGCATGATCGATTATCGTAGGACCGAATCACTGTATTACATCTTTCCTAGGGGTGTGAGTTAATAGCCTCCAGGAGGCACAGCTTATCGACAATCTGTCTTCCGGCTCTCTCGAAATATTTGAATCTCTTAAGGCACGCGTGCGGTCATTCCCGAGACTGTAGTCGCTCGAAGCGATTTTCGATGCGTGGGAAAGCGAATATTCGTGAGGCTTTACGAGTTTTACGAGCCAGCACAGACAAACGCGACTCAATATTACGTAGGCCTCTTTCCTCAGCTCCAATTTTAATTGGTCATCAAACGAGCTCTCGTAAAAATGAGTCTTCGAGTGTCTAAGCGTAAGAGGGTTGAGTGTAAAGAGAGAGAGAAAGAGAGAGAGAGAGAGAGAGAGAGAGAGATCTAGGGGAAAAGAAGAGAGAGAGAGGAAAGACATAGACTCCGAGTGAACGATGCCGGCTGATCCGCAGGAACCACACACTTTAACGCGTTACGACCTCCTCGACGTGGGTCACGTCGAATCCTGAGCTATATACTCACTCGGCTAGTCCCACAGTGGGCCCCGCGTACACAACTGATTGTGAGTAAAACTCTGCAGGCAGGACGGCCGCAGTGATTTATCGCGACCAGTTCTCTTTTTTTTTTTTTTTTCTTATTTGCTTTTCCGCTCCTACCATCACTACTGCCTCTACTCTGTCCCTTGTCCCTCCGTTCATCCTCGCCAGTCTCAACATTCAGGCCAAGCGAGGTCCAAGCGCGAGGTCCCTTCGAAAGATGACCACGGCGCAACCTGTGGGAAAGAGGTGTTTCCCAAGTGAACGGGTCAGCTTCTTGCCTCCCGAGGGACAAGGAGGCACGTGGAGGCGCCAGCAGCTTAAAGGAAAATCTCTGGCCGAATCTACTGTTAAGGAAGAATCGTTACGCTCGGCGCATTTTCCGTAGTTATTTCTTTTCTTGACTCTCCAGTGTGCCGACCTACGGAAAGACAAGCTAATCCTATTAGTCGAGGCATCTGCGAGTGCACAAAGCAAAAGACAAAAAGAGACGAGTGGAAACGGGAGGCCATGCCAGAGTAGAGGAGTAAGAGGAATGAGAGGAAAAGAGGCGCATGAGGCGCCGAGGGGAGGAGGCGGAGCGTCGGCAAGGGAAGCTGCGATGGACAAGTTATGCAGAACCCCGAGAGTTTGCATTTGACTAAACCCTCCGCTCCCTCTTCTGTTTGTGACTTTATCTCCGTAGCGACTTCTTTTCAGCGGCCGATTACGTATGCCGGCTGGATGCGTCGAGCTTATGAAAGTGTAAGGGGCTTTGCGTCGCGCCGTGATACACAACGTCTTCCACAAATCTGAGAATTCGTGTTTCTCGCTGCACTCTGACAACGGGAACGTCCTTTGACCAAATTTTCATATTTTTTTTTTCCAATTCAAGTAAACGCTTTGCTCGCAACCAGAATAACAGGCAAAACTCTAAGATTTTCTTGGGTTCGAAAATCGAATCTAGATTAGTCAGCGAAAAGCAGAGAGTCGAAAATCGCAAAACAAATTCACTGGCCAAGATCAACAAACTTTTCCTGGGCAAGATCGAATCCGCGTAAAAAGTTCCGTACGTCTCTCGTCAACGCAAGTCGAGCAAAGGCTGAAAAATTTCGTTTTGAGATTAACAGAAGCCAACTGGCTGGCAGTGGCCGTCAGCGTCGCCGTCGCTCAGTCGCTCTTATTCTTCTTTTCGTTCTCGCTTCGAAGACGTCGGCTTCCTTCTGCTCCTGGACCGAATTACGAAGTTCCTCTCGGTTCCGTCTCCTTACACCATCTTTCTCGCTCTCATATCGCTTGGGGTTACGAGGGCTCGTACTATGGATAATTAACACAAGCTACTTCCCGTGCTGTTCTATATTTGCTCAGACACGAGGCGGACGCCCAGAAGTATGAGGGGCAGCAGGCGTACCAGAAGGTTGAGGAGGTTGAGGAGGGTGAGGAGGGTGAAGCGGCGGCGGCGGCGGCGGCGACCGCTCTCTCAAGTTATGAACCCGAGGCGCAGCGGGGTGGCGTGGAGACGTGCCGTACGGAGCCCAGGAAATTAGGGATGCCGCGTAAGGACGTTTAAAAGGGTTAATTAAGTGCACTCACCCTGGCTCGGCGCTTCGCAGCCTTCCCGTTAGTTCGGACCTCGCGGTTACCCAAGTATCCCAAGTAGTCAAGTGAGCTGGGAACTGCGAGTGCTTCGAACGGAACGGCTGCTTTACTCTCTCCCGAGCACTCTATTCCTTCCTTCCTTCCTTCCTTCCAAGAGAGGCAAGTCTCTATACGTCTACGTGTGTGTTCAATTCAAATTCCAGAGAGAAGTACCAAATCGTGTATTAGTCAGAGGGAATTGGCGTAAGCCTGTGGTCTTGCCGAAACTCGGTCTGTAGTATTAGCTCATTTGGTGAATTCAGCCAGGTGCCCGAATCCCGGGAAGCATTCACCCTTTCAGAACCTGCATTCTCGTCGATTCGAATCGATTCGGATCGATCCGAATCCGTTCCGTGAATGCATCGAAGCGTGAAGACTCAGTCGCGGTGCTGAGTCCCGTTCTGCGTACCTCGAAGTTCCTGGGGCCACTCGCCAAAGGGGTTGTTGGCCAAATTACCAGGGAAGCTGCGCGAGCTAGAAATTATTGTCAGAACTAAATGTTCCAAGTCCAACGAGGAGGAACCAGGGAAAACAGGGGCAATAGTTTCTAGTCGGTGCAGCGACCATGATTAATCCTGGCCTTCCTTAGACTCATCTTCATTGTCACAGTGTGGGAGAGTGGGGGGGGGGGGGGGTGGCAGTGGATCGAGCAGTGCACGAGTAGTTAGCCGGAGGACCGGTGAGCATTTTCGCTCATTCGAAACGAGGCGACGTTTCACTCGGGCCGTTCTCACGCGAGTCAGGCCGACAAAAAACGAAGACGGGGAAGGATTTTAATTAAAAGCCGCTGGGTTATGTCGGTGCATTAGCTGTTGTCGCGGTGACTCGAATAAGAAGCTGGGGAACGAGTAACTTAACCACCCGCTTCCAGCAAGTGCTTTTTTATCGAGCGTAACGGGAGGTCAGAGCTTTTTTCAAACCGAGAGAAAAAGACAGGCAGACTCTTTGGCGTCAGTCGCGCCGCTTCTTTACGCGATTTGCCATTCCGTTATAATCTGCCGATAGAAATGATAAAAGACACATTGCCTGGTGGTTCTGGCTCTCTGGAAGAAGAGCGAATCCGCTGGGACAATTGGAGCGAGAATCGAATGAAATGCGAAACACGGAGCCAGAGATCGCTGAGCCGAGTTGAGCTACTTTTCCAGAGCCGAGTAAAAGCTTTCAGGATGAAGCGAGGCGCGCAGGGCCAAACCAAACATTGGTAACTCGCGCGACCACCTCCACTGTTTTGCCGAGCTGTGCTTTTTCAACGCAGCCTTTGCTTTTACCACTGTGGATGCTCCTGAAAATCCACGCGACGACCACTGCTGCAGTCGATGACTTGTTCCTGCTTTCCTCCCTTCTTCTTCTACAGGATCTCCGCTCTTTCCCGTTATATGCTCCTTCCGTCTCCCGAGCTCCCAGCGAACCCGAGATTTCGAGGAATTTTAACTGAAAAGTCAAAATTCCAGAAAAGCTGAAGGGATTCGCGGGCTGCGGTATCGCAACCATTGGAACGAGCGATAAATCGCAGCCGGATTATCCAGTGCGCACGCTGGTAGATTTCATTAGCGTTTTGCTCGTTCTTGCGTAAACCATTTAACTCGAAATCGTGCTTCTGCGGAGGCGCCCTGCGAGCTCCCACTAAATCTGTGAGCAACCTAGTTTTGCGTTCGTATGGAGATTTAGGCGATTCTCCAAACACAGCGTGTCACTGCCTCTCGCTCTATGTGTATACACACTCTCGAGATATACATATATTCATGCCACGCCAGTAGGGCCGTCGTCTCCCTTTCGCGACATCCGACGTCTCCATAATTGCGACCCGAATGAACGCGACGGAGAATACTCCCGCAGATGGATCCGGACACGGGGAAAACTGGAGGCAGCGGCCGAGATGTATTTAATTTTCCTCTTAGAAATGAGATATTCAGTTTCTGTAAATGCGTGTGTCGTGCATCAGGCTTGCGTCGTCTAGTGGGAAACGACGTGTTTATCTAGCGTCAGCACCTATGGGTGTTTACGCTCGTCGCCTTCAATTTCCTACTCAGGATCCCTCTCCTCCTCGAGTGTCGTGGAGAGTCGATCTCACATGGGTGTCCAAGAGAGAGGACGATGAGCACTAGCAGGTGAGTCGCTGCGACCTCCAATGCTCACCCGGTCCAGGGAGTAAGTCGAGGAGGCGATCATGTGTTCTTGAGGATGACCTCATATCCCGGAACACGTTAAGGCAATGAAATCGGGGTGTAAGCCGGGCTCGGACCCGAAGGCTGTAGGCTAAAGGACCTTAACGGAAAATCGAAGCTGCTTACCATAAAGTCTCCCTCAATCCTGAATCCTGCGCTTTCGTTTGGCGCACCAGCGAGCCACATTACTACCACACTACCGAACGGTACCTATTCCTCCAAACGATAACGCCGTTCGGCCATTCCATCGAAAACCCCAACCAACAGAATTGAAAAGCTTCGAGCATTTCTTTGACCCTCGAGCCAGCGGCTCTCTATCTCTGACCGAATCTACGATATCGGATTTTTTCTTCGAAATTCAGTCTTGGCCTCCTCCTGATCCTCCTCGTTATTATTCCCTTCCTCCTCTGCTCAGAAGCTACGCTATATCGGATTCATTCGGGCAGTTACGTCAATGCCCTCCGAAAGATTTTTTATTGTTTAGTTGAGGTCGAGGTGCTCGAATCTGTCGTGCAGAGATAGAGTCTCGACGTACCGAGTTGCCCGGCAAACGAGAAGATCCGACGGAGACGTCTTCGTGGACCGGCAGAGGTCCGGGTGAGATTCAGACGCCCCGCTGGAGAGAGGCGAACGACTGTAGACAGAGAAGAGATAACGGCAGAGATTTTGATAAGGTTAAGGGCAGGAGAGGCACCCTCTGACCCGGATTGTGGATGTGATACCCAACTGTCGCCCGGTGCTCTGGGGAAGCGACCAAAGGATCATCTGCAAGAGTTACGTACCGATTCGTTAAGGGCCGCTCTTCGTTTGGTTCAGGGAGGTTGGAACGTTTCACGCTACAGCCAAAACAGTACTAAATTTTAATAATCTTTTTTGTAAAACTGTATGCATTAGAGAAACATTAATGCTGATTGATTTGCAAAAACATTAACTAATTAAAGTTAATTTTCGAAAAGGTATGTTTTCGTTGAGTTTTTTCCAAGAATAATCTGTAATTCTTTACCGTTTTAATATTGCGGGACCACTTATTCTGTTTCTCGAAAGATGCTCTACAAATTGACCTTCTGAATATTCAATAGTGTTATCCGGTTAAAAATTACAGCCTGATGTTTAGCTAGCGAAAAAATTTCTTCACGAACGAATGGCTATAATTATTAGATGGTTAATATTATCAAATACCTAGGCGGTGAATTCGTACAAGATTATTTCAGAAACAAAATGAACCATGCTTCATTAAAATCGATAAAAAATTACGAAGTACTCGGAGAAAAAATTTAACAAATGTACCTGTTTGGAAATTGATATTAATCGTGTAATATTATTGGACATTTATTGCTATGCGTGTTTCTATGAGTTATGGGCGCATGTTATAATAAAAATCACCCTTCACTGCAATCCACTAATTTATAAAACTTTGTAAAAACGATAAAAAATATTTAACACTAATTTGACTAGTGTGAGACGCTCCAACTTCCAACTCGAGGAAAAGGATAATAGTTATAGGCTGTAAGGATCTCGACCAATCAGAATGATTTGTTCTTGACTTTGACTATCGTCAATGACGGTTTTAAATCAGTTTCTCTTGGGACACCGATCGAGGTGCCTCGCGCTGCCCCGCGCTTCCGTGTTCTTTGTTCACAGTTTTTCTAGCCGTGTTGATCCTATACGGTGTAGGAAGTTCTCGCGTTGCTCTTGCAATATCCAGAAAATCCTTTTGATTTTCTGCGTGTATTTCGGAATTTCAGTGTTGTAATATACTGCAGTGCCCACCTGATTGTCCTCTCGATGCAGTCCTCGGCCTTCACGGATCAGCTGAACCAGCTCCGATGAGTACTCTCAATTTATTTATTGGTGAAGGGATTTCGATTTTATAGCTCGGATTCGTTCTATTAAGTTATCGATCAATTGCTCTCTGTTCGTGGATCCAGTTGCAGGTGCTAATTTACGCGTGCTCTAAAATTTTGGCGGAGTTGAAACTGTTCTACCTCAACTCCCGGTCATACCGGCTTGTCGATTCCCGGTAAAAAAAGGAATTGGTTGGCGCCCGCCTGGCATACGAGTTCATGGACGAAGGGTGGACGGACGATCGAAGATGACGTAGGTTAGATCTCGGATTTTCGTTATCGGTGTCGAGTTAAGAAAATACGTTGCAGTTTACAATTTAAAAAAAAAAGTCAAATGTGTAATAAATAATATTCCAATGACGCTATACTAATGCCGATTGTCGACACACCTGAATGCCGAATATTTACAAAAATTCCTGAATGACCCGGTCGTCGGTCAGTATCGGTAGGCGGGGGGGGGGGGGGGCTGCTTGGAATACAAAGAATTTTTTTAATGAGGAGTAATCTCGATCGCAGATTAACTTTTTGAATAGAGATGGAAAAGATGTCGTCAATATGCAGCCATGTCAAAGAACTAATTACATATGGTACATATATATTTGGCCGAATGTACACGATTTCAAAGAATGTACCTATCGACGCGGAGCTTCCCAGTCTTCCCAGTTTCTCGTTTACTTTTGTTGTGTGTGGCCTTTGTCTGCAAGTCCTCTCTCTCTTTGTTGTGTTACCTGTTTTCCCCATAACTTCCGCTAGACTATTGCTTCTTCCGTGATATCACTTTGCTATCACAGTCAACTCCGTAGTAAATACGTCAAGTCGGTTTGAGCGG
>JARQTI010000046.1:246976-287063 GCA_030142655.1 Trachelus tabidus
ACGGGCGGGCAGGGACTTGAGGTTGTCAGTGTAAATTGCATATCTCTAGAAGATATCCCGACTTCGGTTGGTGTCTGCGCCCCTTGTGATTCGTTGCGGTCGACTCGGCTAGGGGTGATCGCGATTTTTTTAGTCTGGCTCCCATTTCTGCTGTTTTGTGTTTGCGACCAAAGCATCCGAAAGTGCTTAAAGTTGGTCACAGGTTGTGACTCTTTCATCTCCAATAGTTTTCCTCGACGCGGCAGTTCGCAATTACGTAAGACGAGCCTCAGTCGCCCGTTGAAGGCTGGAATTGATTGTGTGTTTCTAATCTGCAGACGACTTGATCCAGACCATTACAGTGTCTCGTCTTTTGTCATTCTTGTTCATTGGTATCTCTATTTAAATATTTTTATTTCCTTATGGGTGTGTTCTGCGATTACGACTCAAGTTGGTCCAGGTCGGAGCCCTTTCGAAAGTCCTAGAGACTTAGATTGTGTGCTTTTGATCTGCAGAGTGCTTAGTCAAGATCTTTACACACGAGTCTTATCTCATCTATAATTGTTTGCTACTTTCATATTTTACTTTTATATTTATATTTCTTTATGCTTCAGTGTTCTGCGTTTGCGGCTAAAGTTGGTCACAGTTTGGAATCCCTTTCGAAGGCCCTACAGTCCTTTGCGACACAGCAGTCCGCTACACGTAAGACGGACCTCGCTGTGCGTGGAGGCTGGGCCTAGATTGTGTGTTTTTGATCTGCAGACGACTTGGTCCAGGCCTTTGCACGTAAATTTAATATTTTATAATGAGTGTTGCCTAACTGTGTCCTTATCCTTATCCTTCTAGTGGGATTTACTTTGGATCTCACGGCTCAGGGATTGACCCTGCAACGATCCGGCGTTAGATCATGGAGATAGTGCCTCCTTATGAAAATAGGCGGGGAGAGGCCCATTTCACAAGTTTTTTATTATTCTCTTTTACATATCTCCACATACTTCATTCATTTTAAATTCTTTTTTCTGTTGTGGACTTTATTTTCGAACCTCTTGAATGCAACCAGCGTTGCAGTTTCTCTCTGTCACGTTCACAATACGCTTGTCAGTTCAGTTTAGTAAAATAAAGGGAGATACATATTTGCATAACTTACGGCCTTCAGGTGGAGTCAACAATCGGAAATTTCTGTCGAATTTTTTGTGTGCTGCGAATCGATAAAGTAGAGAGTAAAGAAACATAAAACTGTTATAAATCGGTTATCGGTATGTAAACAGTCTTCGAGGTACATGGGATTATCCATTACAGACCCTGTTACTATTCAACTTTGTAAATTCGTTAATACTAATATAGCGATATTCAATACGCAGATCGGTTTCTTTCGGTCGGTTATCAATCGGAAACTAGTTGGTTTACATAAATGGAAAAAATAATATTGAAACAGTGTGGAAAGCATCAATGACCGGTAGTGAATCAGTCAGTAGTTTGGAGCAGCCTACAGGCGAGGCACGTATCCTACTGTGTGCGTTCCTCTTGACACCTGCGATCAGCAGCAGCAGCAGCAACAGCAGCAGCCTACTGGTTTTACCACTGACTCCCATGAACGCACGCGTGTGCGGATGATAGGCCTTGTGTACAGTCAAGACGGGCAGCTCGTAAATGCCTTCGGTTCGAGCGTCGCTGGTCCCTTCGGGATGGGGCGGGGGAAGGGGGGAGCTCAAGGCTCGCGTCGTTAGTCGCCGCGATTTGTTTAAGTGTGCCTCGGCAATTGAACTATTCGTTATGTAAGCAGGGAGCATCGGGGAGCGTCTTTCGGAACCGACACTTCCTACACGACGTTCGACTCTCGCTATCGATTCCCACATTGATGCCTCAGGAGAGTCTTGTTTCCAATCTCCTGTGCCGAGACGCGCGAGGATCTTCTTATCTAGAGCTCGTACAGCAGCCACTCGAAAGTCGTTCTTCAATTTCCGCGTGAGCTTCGTTAGTGGGAAACTCGACGAGGTTTCGCGTTCGCGCGATGAACTTATTCGTCGGTGCTCATATCGAAATCGGTAGATTCTCTTCCCGTGCGCAACCTTGAACCTTTGCATTGGACACAGGTAGGGTGCAGGCCTGCATGTTTTTGACGTGTGCGCAACGCATCTGTGAACGCAGTTAAGCGAAATGCTTAGCAAGCTGAGTCTGAACGTGACGGGTGCGCGTGATCCACATTTATCTTTATGCATGGACTTAATTCTCTGGGCAAATTTGCCCGGGATGGCACGTAACAGGTATAAAGTAGCTTTGGAGTTAGAGAGGCGTCGGGGAGGGCAAAAATGTGCAGCGCAGCTACTGGCTATAGTTTTCGGGGGTAGCCAAAGGAGAGGAGAGTGGCCAGAAGATAAAAAATTGCCACGTGAAAATCTTTATTTTGAAAATGAGTCACGCGTCACGAGATACTGCAAAGAGCCGCACGAAGAGTTACATGATTGAGCATCGAGACGCCGGCCTCGGCGTCCTCGGCTAGTCGTTTGTCTTCGGAACCGAACGTGCTCCATTGTGTACTCGCGTGACGCAAACACGAGGCATCGTCGACGCGAAACAATCAAATTTCAATTTCGAGCGGAGAAGCGGTGCTGCGTCTAGTTACACAGTTAAGCAAGCAATCCTTTCCATTAATGCGACAATGCCGTTACCCTCCGACGTATTTACTCTTGGCCCCTTCTCCTCCTCCTCCTCCTCCTCCTTCATCCACTGCGAGTCGAGAAACCGCTTCTCGGCTTCTTCACCTCCGTCCCGCCGCCGCCCGGAACCTCTCGCATTCCACAATGTACCGTGTAGAAGCCTCGTGCATCGCGATTACGTGCTCCACGTGCCTCGTCGCCAACGGATTCTGCAGCAGGTTCCGTTGCCAGTGACGTAGACACAGTCAGCTGGCACCGCGTCCTGGCAGGAGGAATTTGCCAAACGAAACTCGATCTACATATTCATCGAGCACTTGAACCTTTAACCTCTGTCTCCGTAATTTTCGACGTCTTCGGGACGTCGGGACGAATCGCAGTGCAGTCTGCATGCGACGACGAGAACGGGAAGGGGCGTTGCCGCGCACCGCACGCAGAATTATTTATCATTAACGATATTCATGCGCTTGTCAGTAGCAGGGGTTTCCACTCCATGCGATGATATCGACTGACACGCGGTTAGAGTGAGTGACGGACGCGCCTGCTCGCACGCGCGTGTTTAGGTTCATTCGACGTGGTCATATCGGTCCAATCCGGCCTGTCCCATTTCATTCCGTTCCATTCCGTCCCATTTCGCGGCGCAGGACCCTCTTCGATATTGTAAACGTTCGCGATTTCATATCCGTCACGGAGGGTTTCCATTGTTGCGTCCCGACATCAGTGGGCTGCTTGGAATTTGCCGGAACAACGTCGGATGTTCGCCGTCGTGAGGCGTCGGAGGACGACGTCAATATCCTGATAAGGAGCCGTCGAGCACCTGCACCTGGATCCACGAGAACGTTGCTCGACATTAATCAGAAGAATGAGATGCTGCTTCCAGAAGATTTTTAGATGAGCCGCGTTTACATAAAATCAGTTCCGTGCCACTGCGTTGGCTCCGCGCTTAAGACCGCGAGATTGGTTTTGATATCTGGCCCTTTTTTGTCTACGTCCTTTTCTCTCCCCTGATTCTCTCCGCAGCCTGTAGGTCGCGTCCCTCTTCTACTCATCAGCCTACTTCCAGCGCGCAGCTCGTCCATTTATTTTTTAGCTTCGTCCGAACTCTTAGCTTAACGACTTGCAAATAAAACCAGCTTCCAGGGTTCGTCCAGTAATTATCTCGAATGCTTTGAGCACTCTTACTTAGCATCTTGAGGTTTTAGTTCTGATTGCGTGCCTGGCTCGGCTGTTGGCGAGCGATTCGTCGCTTTTCATTTTCATTCGCAGCCATAATCTCTGTAAAGGACAAGAACGAGCGAGCTCTCTCGCAAGAGTCAGTAAGCGGAAGTGGTAATCGATCGCCGGCGAAGAGGAAGTCGGCGCAAAGGGGGGAGACCCTGTGAGTCATGGCTCAAGCGTAGGAATTACTATTACTGGAGACTCGCGATTAACTGCTGCGATCCTGATTTTGATTTTTGGATCCCGACGATGGAGGTTCAATGCCCCGGCGATGTTTCTATCGGGCGCTGACAAATCAGCTCGGACAAAGCTGATCGTAAAATTCCAATTAACGAGGGGCTGTCAGCCCGGAGGGTGATGCAGAGTGAACGGCGCGTTGCAAGCCCCAGAACCGATTCCCAGATAAATGCGTCCTCGATGGATCCTGAACTCCCTTGGAGTCTCGACAGTTCCGATGTTTCGCGTATTTTCCAGACTGGTTAGTGTGACTAGAGTGACGCATTTCAAGAGCCATTGCTGCACGGAGGCGTCCCGTGAATGCTTTCTGTTTATTTATCAGGCAGCTCGAGTTTCTTGCGGAAAATAATGAGTCGACAGAAATAGGTCAGCGATTGGGGCCTTAGGGTGGCGTGGGGGGGGGGGGGGGGCTCATATGAAATCAATAGGAGCTTAATAAAGGGCTCGGCTGCCCTTAACAAAGCCCCATTGTTCCGTTGTTATCGTGTAATACGATACCGTTTCCTTTCGGAATCTGAGATTGCTCCTCGCGGCGCATGATGATCTTCGCCTCTGTCGGAGTTGGAGGATGAAACGCGTGGGAATCCGCTCTCGTAATTCCCAATCGTCGTCGCTCGGTTAATTTCCCTCGATAGGCATTAACGTAACGTAACGCGGCATCGCAAATAACGATTAGTGCAAAATTTTCGTTGGAACCCTTCGCGAACGCGCACCGCAAAACCGAAACACGACACCGTATAAAATACAGGATGATGTTGCCACACGGCGTCATCTGGTCCTGACGCGAACAACCTCTTTGGCTCACCCCGAACCTGATTAATTACTACACGTGTTCGTTGGCTACTGCACGCTTCTTTCACGCGTTATTTTTCAGCCACCCCGGTCCATCGTTTTTTGCTGAACCCTCGACCGATTTTCCTCCGCACGACTTTTCCTCCTCGAGGATCATCCTCTTGACGGTCCAGCAACCCGGTAACAAGCTTTTATATCCAACGTCTTGACTTATAAAAAGAAACGGTCCAAAACTTTGTTCATTTTTCTTGAAAAAATGTAATGTACTTGCGGAATGCATAATTTTGAGAAAATTTTTTAAATCTTCATATCTTGGAATCGCAGACCACCGCCGAACCTTTACGTGCTCCCACGATGCTCGTTTCCCTAGAATTACCAGCCATCAGTTTATTTGGCTGCTCGAAAGCGTTGAGTCTGCATTTCTTCCGTTGGTGAATTCGACGGCGCCTACCGCGGGTTGGGAATCCAGAGAATTTGGGGAAACGGTCGATTCGGTTCTCGAATTTCTGGAGCGTCGAGCGAGTCACGCAATTTTCTTGATAGTCTGCTTAACGTGCAATATACAACCACGGTAGAGTCAAAGGCGATGCTCATCGTCTACTCTCGTCAATATAATTACGCTGAGCGATATAGTCGCTTGGACGAGTTCGACAAAGTAGGCGCGTTGTGCGTTTGAAGTCCAGTCGGTCGCCATTAGCAAAGCCCGACGGCGCTGCGTTATTGAAATTCTAAAATGATTTTATACCGAGTGACAGGTAATAACGGCTGCTTCACGGCTGGGCTGCACACGGTGCAATGAATATTTAGCGGCTGCTGGTCTTTGTTTATGCTTCGCTGAATAACCTCGAAGAGTGGTTGGACACCTGACAGCATCGCTGCTCCTGAACGGGAATCGCCTTCTCCTATGAGATCGGCCTGCGGAACTGGAGCCAGGGCATCCCGCAGCCTCCTAACATTTACTGCAAATAGCCCGCATGCATCACGGGCTGAAACTCCGAGCTATTTACAAGAGAGCCCCTGGCATTTGTCAAATCTCTAAATGATGCTGGAAAAAAACCATATCGTGGACGTTGCGCTATTTATTCTCTAGCACCGTGGCATAACTTTCCTCTTCCCGAGCGTAGCAGAGATGATATTTCAGCGGACTTCCATTTCTCTAACCCAGATATACAGTTGGGAATCCTCAGCACGAGCCACCGTGCTATTGTGTTGGCACTTAAAGTTTTTAGGGTGTTTGTTTGCGCGGAAAAGAAGCGCTTTTCGAATAAATTTTTGCGTGCCTTCGTTTTTCGTCTCGGAACGACAGCCGCGAATCGCAAAAACCTCCCACGGGAGTTTTCCTCACCCCTTCCACCCCCGCCGCCCCGCTGTTGCCTGTTCGTCAGCCGAGAACATTTTCGCGCTTCCGCCGCCGCCATGGAGTGCACTCTTGTCTCCTTCCGAACACCCAGCTCCATTGGGTTCCTTCCTTTTGAAAGAAGTCGGACATGGGAATGGTCCCCGCATGCACGTAATTACGCAAGGCTCTCCCTGCTTTCATCAAGAAATTTCAACCTGCCGACTCGTCGACTCAGATTCGAAAAGTCTTTTCGATTGAAAATACAGTTCGGTTCGATCTAAATTATTCGCGCACTTCATTCGGCGGCGATAGAATTTTTCTAAAGAACTCATTATTGGAAAAGTTGTGGCGGAAAAAGGTCTGGAGGGTGGGCGCCGCGACGTCGGGGCTGCAAGCAGCGAAGGAATAGAACATTAATAGTTGATGCGAAGAGAAACGCGTGGAATCGAGTCGGGCCAAGTTTCCATCGATGCCCCAAGTGGATACCAGTACTGCCAGGGTGCGCGAGTAGTCCAAGAGTAGAAAGGAAAGAGGCAGTGGGCGGCCAAGACGTCCCGAGACAAAGGACCAGGGGGTTCATTTCGGAAGAAAGAGAGACGAAAGGAGGCTGAAGAAGATCGGAAAAGGATATAAAGAGAAAAAGAAAAAAGAGGGTAGCAAAGTTGGTAGGAAACACGAAATTCCGTGCCAGTATCTGTGGACGATAGTTTTGGACTCTACTGGGCGCACCTGGATCGACCGAAACTCATCCACAGGAAGAACGGTTCTGGATCAGCTGCGACTGTCCATCCGATACGCCGCGGGGAGCCCTTCTCAATTTATTATAGTATCGAGAGACTTTCGCAACGGTATAAAAAGGCTCGCACATCGATTTTTCTCTGGCCTAGCGATACTGCAAAGTCGAAGGGTGGATTAGAGCAGGGGGGAAGGGGGTGGCTGAGGGCGAAACGTTAAGGTGTTCCGCCGTTACATACGGTAGCAGACACCCCCGAGGCTATTACTTTCCTATAACCGTATAACCCTTCTTTTGGCGGAGCCCGTCCGAACCAGCTCGGTCACGCCCAGCGCTATCTTAACGCGTGTTCTTAAGGTTTGGGTATTTTTAGTGGCGCCTGATAATATACGGTCTGGCTGATCCAGCTGATGTACGCAGCTGATTTATGCAGGCTAAAAACACTACCCGTAATGACGACCATCTTTCCTTATTTCCGGAATCCCTAAAAGCCATGCCAATATTCATAACAAGAGTAACTGATCGCGTATTAGGGAAGAATTATCTAGTGCAATTTATGCTAAGGAAATGGCAAGTTTGTCGACGACAGAGAAGCGGAAGCAGCCGAGCAAGAGATGCGTTCGCAGTGCGCGCCCGACTCCCAACAAACGGAGATGTCCTCGCTGATTTACGATTGCGTTCAACGTGCCAAGCTGGTAATGGCCCGATACAGGCAGCAACCTCAAAGTCTGCCGGCGCGCAACCGTGAAGCCGTGAAGCCGTGAAGCCCTCGTGAAGCCACCAAGCGCTGGTGGAAGCCCTGAGAGCCTTGGCGTGCGTATCCTGCGTGCCCCGCGACGCACTCTCATTCGTCTTTCCCTGCTCGAACGCATCCGCTCATCCAGCCACGGCCTGAGCCATCGTATCCATCGCAACCGTCCCATCCATCCCATCCATCCCATCCATTCCATCCAACGCATCTCTTGGGGAAAAAAAAAAAAAAAGGAAGAACGTAAGCGAGCTGTCGACTTCACAGGAAAAGAATTCACGGTCGTGGACCAAGGAAATAGAGAAACGTTCGGTTCTTCTCAGTGAGCATAAGAAACTTTGAAAGTAACGACAAATAGAGATTAAAGAGCAGAAGACGGGGAGAGGGTCCGTCAGTCTAAAGAACCTTCGATTCTTATATTTTCTCCAACGTGCTGACAGAACTTGGAGATTGGAAAGTCAGAGGACAAGGGTGCCGACTCAGAATGGTGAAAATAAATAGTGAGGAAACGGTAGCTAGGATGGATTTCACGAACGTCCAGCTCTGGAATTTAATTTGGACATTTTAAGAGCCCTGCCTCTTCCCGCGGGACCCGACTCACGGGTTCCGGCTTTCCAGCCTGTTCAGGTTATTCGGTTCAGAGGCAGAGGCAGCGCCCTCTAGATCAGGCGAACCTTCCTCAAATCGCTACGCGAAACCCGAGGTTGCGAGAACCGGAGTAACCGTCGTGGAATATTAAATGGTTTGTCCGTTGAATGAGTCACGTTCCCTCGGCCTCCTCATCGTACTCTCTCAGCATCCTCAACATCCTCAGACTCCTTCTCGCTCTCCTCTACCACCCGTCGAACTGCCCAATGGTCCTATTAATTGACCAAGCCAAATTAACTCATCCGATGTACTTAGCATTCGTTATCGTCAATCGGGAGGTCGGACGTCGGCCGTCTCGAGGCCCCGCATGAAACTCGAGATCGTTGGGAACGGTTTACCAAGTTTCCCGACTCTCCGGACTCCGCGGGCTCTTTTGTGTTTCTCCCTATCGTATCATCCTGCCTGCTACGTCTCCTCCTCCTCCTCGTCCTATCTTCCATCTTCCGCGTCCCGCGAGTGGCGATACGTCGGAGAGCGGCGAAATTTGGAACCTCTGGATCGGAGGAGCCTGCAGCTGCGAACGATCGAATCAGCCGACTGCAACTGGACGCGATACGACAATTTATATTCCTGTAAAATTAAATCACACACAGGCTGCAGAGTGCGCGCCGCTCATATGCATAAAAAACCGATTGTTTCGCGCTATCTCGTCCGTTCTGCAACATTAGCGAGCACCGGGCCATCCAGTTGATTATCTTTTAATTAAATGTTTGTGTTTTATCGGGCCGTCTCTCGCAGTCCTTCCCCGCCCGGCAGGGCGGCCGCAGGGGATGACATGTCACGAGTAACTCAATTATACGGCCAAAGGGTGAGTCAGATTGAAACTGAGACTCCTCTTCTCTTCCGCATGAACGGCAAATTTGCTCGTTTCAAAGCAGAAGACATTTAACGCGATTTTGAATTCGGCGACCATCGCGTCATCGTCCAGCGGTGCCAAAGGCGGATTCGCAAGATGCCAACTAGGCGGCGCTTATCACTTGCACTTTCTGCTCCAGAGGGTTGATATATCTTTCACGGAAGATCGGACGAACGAACGTGGATTCGTTCTGGGTTACGTAGGTGCACTCGCTGTGACGCCTCATAAATTTGCTGAGAAAGATTTAAAGTTAGTGAAAACTGCCCTAAACACTTTGTGCGAGATCGTTCCAGCCTCTTATCACTCGTTCCACTCGGTTATTCTTCCAATAGTTTTTGCGTGTTATTCTTGTGAAGCCGATTGAATGAATTCTCGTAAGAATAAGAGGGCTTAAGCGGCGAACCAGAGCGAGAGAGACGCTTCCGGCTCTCGACGAGAAAGAAACATCGATACACGAAGCGTCCTTTATTCGAGGCGTCCTCCTGTATAACGAGGCAAGAGGCATTCGATGTCCTCGGAATGCGCCCCTGCACCATTGTGTTGTACGCGTTCTAGCAGCGGAGAGGAGAGAAGGAGAGAAGGAGAGAAGGGAGAAAGAGAAGAGAGAAAAACAGGCACGCCCGATGCTGGCTTTCGTTTTACGAGAGTCGTTGAAAGTTTTCCTACGGGCCGCTTCGACAGCCGAGATTCCTGAGCGGGCGCGGATAACGGATAATGGAAAAATGAGAAACAGTTATTGCCGCGAGAGTCCCTGGCAATTATTCCAAAAGTTTAATGTCCCTTTACAGGTTTTAGGAGAAAGGCCGCTTGAAAGACGCCGCCCTCGGTGCAGCGCATGTTCGCCCAGCAGCCGAGCGCTCCGCTGCTCCATGCTTTATTGCATTACGCCCATCTTTGGGAACCAGCCGTAATGTCATAACACGTCCCATAACAATCCCGAAACTCGTTCCCCACGGACTCTTAACAATGTGTTGTAATAATTATTTATACGGGACTACGTGCAGTTTACGGACATAGCCGCATGGACTGTTCTCCAGTTTGTCACTGCATCCTCAGAGACACGTATGCTCGAGGACACCCACGCTCTCCTCATCTTCCTCAGCCTCAAGATTTACCTGCGACTCGTCCTCACCTTTTTTTATTCTCTCTCTCTCTCTCTTTCTTTCTCTCGGTAACCGGCTAAGCGGTTACAATTCTGACAACTTTTCTCTCGTTGTTTCTCTTCGGCTGAGTCTAACGCGCGAAACCTTCCTCTCTGATATCATGAAAATTGGAGGATAAAGTGCGTCGGCTTCGAAGGGAGATGGAAAAAAGATGAGCAGGAGGTGGTAGAAGAAAAGGAGGCGCAGCGAAGCAAAGGGTGTGAAGACGCGAGATGCGGAGGTCCACCAGACCTCCAGACATCCCAATGAATTATTAAACGGAAAGTCTTGCGTCTAATGAAGCTATAAAACGGCTGCGGGCAGCAAGGAAAAAAGTTAAAGCTGCGCGATAGTCGAGTTGAATTCCAATCGAATAACGGGAACCCTCGCCGGAATCCCATCGCACGTGCCAGATGCCGGGATGATCTTCCGTGATTTAGAATCGCTTTGCGCCGTTGTCAAAGTCCCGTGTGATCCAGATAGCAGCTCAATTGCGCGCACCTACCGTAGGTCACTGGCGAACGACGGTCGAGGCGTAAAGGCGTTACCGCGGTAAATTCAACTATAATTTAATTCGGTCAATCTAACGCACCGTGTCTCGCACAAGATTCGTGCTCGCTTTGACTCTGGCCAAACGAACAAAGGCCCATTAAGTATGGTAATGGGGCCACGCGAGTACCGACCTTCTCCCGGATAAGTGTGAATTCCAAAGGCCACCTGGGAGATGCTGTGCGCGCCCAGGGAAATGCAGCCGAGTCATCCCAGACACGTAAATCTTTGTTTAGCCTCGATTTAGCGTCGCGCGAGAGAAACGTAACGCCAGGTCAGGATAAATAAAGAAAATATTAAATCCCTTATCCGAGTCTATCTTGTTATCTTACGTATCCTCGTGTTCTTTGGTTCGCGATCGTCACTCCGTCTTGTCTGCTTCGCCTCTTCCTTTGGCTTCTTCTTTGGTCCGGTAATGGCATTCGAGTTTTTCTTTGGCCGTCGTTTCTCCCTCGAGCGGATTCACTTACCAGGACTTTTACATGTCTAGAAGGGTCGTTATCGATTTCAAATCATCGCAACATTAAGCGCGGAGGGTCGCATAACTCCCCCTAGGATAACGTTAATTTTTCAGGGGCTCCTGGGGATGCGAAGGCAGCTCGGGAAGTCCCGACGGCTGCCCGGAGGGGTACCTCTAAGGGTATTTCAATTGTTCGCATTACGCCTCGAATAATTCATCGCTACTTCCTGCCACCGACACGATGAGAAATTATAGTCTCGGATAGTTGCGAGACGAGAGGACGATATTCCGAGGCTGGAGGCTGCGGGATCTTCCGATAAATCGCTGACAACGACGTCCGTGTCGATGGCCGTCTCGGTTCTGTCCTTCCACTTCCTTCCACTAACTTCCACTGCCTTCCACTGCCTTCCACTGCCTTCCACTGCCTTCCACTCTGCTTTCCACTTCCTTCGTTCGAGGTCAAACGATAAATTTTCCCGAGGAACACAGAGTATTACGGGACGTGGCTGTTCCGTAACTCAGAGCTCGTTGATTATAATTGTGATTTATATCGGTTCTGCCGGATCGTCGGGGCGCTTTGCACCCCTCTCTCGGTATCTCTCGGTATCACCCAGCGACGCGAAGCCTGCATCGGAAGTTCGGAAGCTCCTCTGCGTTCTTACACTTGTCGTCGTGACAGTCCGTCACGCTAGTTTTATTTCCCGTGACAGTACTGCAGCTCTCAAAGGAACGTGAGTAGATGCTGCCGGGAGGGGTGTCGCGGAGGCTGGGGCTCAACGAACGGAACCCTCCGAGCGTCCTTCTATTCGGTTCGCTCGAACGAGACGTCGCGGCGCTACTTCTGACCTGCAGTCGCCATCAACGTCACGACTTCGCGTACGGCGGATTGGGGTGAGATCATTCCCCGATTCCTTTCCTGACTCCTCGGTCGTCCTCTGCACCCCTCGGACCATGTCGTCTGTCAGTCGACTTGCAGGGGTGCCAAACAACGAGCAAACGGATCTCCAGAGCGACGGGGAATATCTATTGTCATCCCTTCGTTCTTCTCGAGTCCCTCCCCCTCCTTAACTACAAACAAGGGAAGAGGGTTGGACGACTAGGAGAATCGTCTTCGTATCGATAGCTCAAAAGAGAAACAACTTATTATGCTTTACATCAGTTTCCGATGATGAGGGGTCGTGACTGGAATGGCCAAAAAAGGGAAAAAGTAGGGTTCTAGGTAAAACCGAGAAAACTACAGGACGGAAGACGTAGGCGATTTGCATGCTATTCTCGAGCGGCAGGTCGAGCTTCAAAAAGTACAAGAAAAAAGGAAATGAAACACCGTGGCGAGTGGGTGAATAAGCCAGCTTGCATTTTTCAACGTCGAAACTTTTTAGTCGACGTTTGTCCCGAGGAAATCCTCCGCTGCATCGTCCTTTAAAGGGGATGAAGCCTCGACGCACGTACCGCGCCGCGACGCCTGACACACATCCGCAGACATAAAGGGATTTATCCGCTCGTGCAGTTTAAGCGAGTGAACATTCGGAGAATTAGAGGCAGATCAAGCGATATCCCTTTATCTCGAAATGGCACCGAGTGTATTCCGCCCAAGTCGCCATTTTTGCACGGCGAGAGTGGCCGAGACTTTCCCGATCTCCATCTCGGCATTTCGGTATCTCTTCTGGTTGCTGCGCGGTGCCTCGCATGCTCAAATAAATCCGAGTGAATCCGAATCCACCCGCCCCGTGGGATTTCCATAATTTGAATTGTAAAAGTATTCGGCGCCAATTGCAGTCCCGAAATTTATGCAATTCCGCCCTCCTCGAGCTGCGTTCCACAATTTAAACAATCTCCCGGCCCCCCCCCCCTTGTCCCCTCTTCCATTTCTTCTGCTTCCCCTCGATGTCTGAATTTCCTAGAATATTTGTTTTTGCCTTAGCTGTCTCGTACACCTTTACAGATTTACGAAAGTCCAGCACGCGACGATCAGCGAGCGAATCTGGAAGAACAGGAAGGCTGTACCGAGGTGTCACACTCAGGATAATCAGCCAATTTTCAGCAATACAAATGCACGAGTGTCACGGCGCATTGCCAAGTGACGGGGAGTGGAGGGAGTCGAGTAAGCCGAAAGAGGGAGGGCTGCGGACAGGTAGGAAGCCACACGGCCGTTAATTGCACGCTGCTGCCCGAGGGATGCTGTACCAGTTTTCCCAGGGACGATACAGAGCGAAAGACATCTGCCTTCTGTAATTGGCAGAATATCGTGAGTGCCCTACGGAGGCAGAATTTTCGACTGGCAGCGGCACCTGTCCGTGAATCGCAGGTCCTACTTCACTACGAATAAGTTCGCGCGACCCAGAGTCATGGAGATTGAGCCTTCGGCCTCGAAAGCATGATTCGTGCTTTTGCAGGTTTTCCAACTTTTTCAACTATGATTAGCGAGCGAGCAATTCGGAGGTAAAAAAGACTCCGGGAAAGTTGCCGGCATATCAAGCCCAGCGAGCTCAGCGAGCCCAGCGTGAAAAACAAAGAGTGAGTTGGGAAGGACGGCCTAATTTTCTAGCGGGCACGAGAGTTCAGCCGAGAGAGAGTTTTCAGAGTAGGTACAGAGCTGCGGTAGGAGTCGAGGAATCGAGGAGTCGAGGGGGTTTCAAGGGGTCCAGTGGAGAGTGGAGTACACCGGAGCACGGAGCGTGGAGTAATTACCCCTAAAACGGAAGCGGACCCTAATCCTCGAATAGGCAGAGTATCCCCGGCTGGTGGGCCCGCACGCACATTAGCGGCATGTGTGCCGACTGCGCGAGACGTGATTGATTCGCTCGGCGTGTGGCACCAGGAGTCAGGAGTTGGGAGTCAGTAGCTCTCGAATGCGCTACCACTACAGTTTCGTGTGACTCGACTCCTGCACCAATCTAGAGCGGCGCACAGAGGGATGCATGTCGATGCTCTGACAATGAGACGCACACGCAGGTACTTGGTAAAAACACGTAAGAGCTCGCCTGGGATTCGTCAGAGCGCGGGGACCTCCGGGAATATGACGATAACATACGTGGCATACGTGGCATACGTGCTCCCGCGGCGTCAGAACTCTTTACCAACTCCTTATTTCTTTTTGTTTTTTCCAGAGACGCGACGCGACGTGCCTCTCGCTGGGCTGCATTTCACATTTCAACATTTTAAAGTTTCCTAGGCAGCTGATCTCGCATTCGCGTTTCGCATCCCCATGCTCCTCTGCACTTACCGCAATTAGTCATTTCATTTGCAAAATTTGTTCTGCGCTACTTGGAAATGCTCGCTGCCTGAGCGGTTACTGTCAGGAAGGATATAATTAGCCGGGCAGGACTAATGAACGTCACGTCAACTGAAATCTCCTTGTTAACTCTAGGTCTGTTCTCGTTACCAAAACTTTTTGGACATTTCGAGAAATGCAGATTATCGTTGGTCGCTTAAAAATATAGTCCAATAAGATTTTGCACTTTTTCAAAAATTGCAGAAAGACTAGGTAACGAGAAGAGACCTTGCAACTACATCTGATTGTAGAGCCAAAATCAATCCTCTTCATGGAATATCAAAGTGCGGTAATATCGCTAGTGTATCCGTCGTTCCTTTTCATTCATTTACAACAGTCGCAACTACAGATTCTGGGTGTGATGTGGACGGTGATGATGCAACCCTTCCGTCGGTGTGGCAGGAATCTCTCTTATCATAGCGTCGTCGGTGGCAGGAACCGTAACTGGAGAATTCAGGTTCCGACCGACGAATTGGAGAATTCTATCGGTTAGCGTTGACCGAACCGGTACTCAGCATGTTCAGCAAACGATATAGAAGGCAGCTGCGTGGTGCAAGATAAAAGCGCATTCTGCAATGTCGACTGTAGCTATGCCCAAATAAAAGGATCCTGCACGTCCTCACGACTGGAAGCGACTGACGTTTCCGTTCCATGGTCAAAGTCGAATCGCACGTTTCCCGGAGTTTTCGCATTGACGGGTAAATGGTATGCAGATTATCAAAGGACCAGTGGCCGCAGCTGATTGCCTTGGCGGAAGTCGAGTTGTTCTTTGGTCATTCTCAGAGTGTATTCCCTGTTTCTCTTTTCATCCGACAATATAGAGTCAACTTCCAATCGGACTTCAAAGGCTGTGACCGTCTTATTTGCACAAATCTATCTTCAAAATAATCTCTGAACACGCAAAGCCTTGAAAGGATGTAGGATGGTGGGCCTATCTCAAAATGGGGTATAGATCTTCACACGTAAGTTGATTACTGTGGAAAGAGTCGATAACCCAAATGCCATTCGTTCGGTTTGAAGAATTTTTGAAGCATCGTAGAGGCGATCGCTGTCAAATGTTGGCAAGCGTCACGCAGTAATGATCCAAAGGCAGTTGGCTATGGGAGTAGAAGGGGGAAGGCGCAGGGTGAGCTGGGATCGAACAGTGGCTGATCTTCCAACATTCAAATAGGTTTCGCACATGAAAGGTGTCTGAACCCACAGTCGGGCATTCACCGCTCAAAGGAATCATTTATCAACATATTTGATATGCCCTCGCGTTATGCCAACGACGAACCGACCGGGTTCCGTCTCTATAGAAATAATATGCTAATCCCACGGGCAGAGTTTAAAAAGTGCTCCGATAAATTTCCAAGACTTTTGACGTAATTTCCCTTTTCCCTTTTCGAGGGAACACTTCGAAAAGATTCTTCTTGCTTCGCGACTCCCCGTGGCCCCCGTCGGTCCGTGACGTCGAGGCGCGTCTCCTCCCATAAGCCTGAGGACGAGATCGTCGCGTATTAAACACGATAAGTGATTGAACGATCCGGAACGCTAAGATCACTGGCAAATCCCCTCATCGGCGCTTATGCGTGCGGTGACGCATACGCACATATTTATGCACCCCTGACACCCTGCACGCAACACGGCCTCATACATATATTGCCCGCATTACCCAGCAGCTCCGACCTTGCTTTCTTCTTTTCTTCTTTACTCCATTTCTTCCATTTCTTCCATTCCTTGTCCCTTTACGCCTCGCCTTTCGCGTCCATTGGTCTTCCCGTAGTCATCCGAGGGACCTCAGCTTCTCCTCGGGATCGTTAAAAATCGTCTTATACTAATCCGAGACATTCAATTTCGAGATGCAGCGTCAGCGAGACACTTTCGAGCATATTGAGTGGAGAAGCAGGTGCCGGCTCCATTTACTTAAGCTTTGAGAGTCCTCTTTTCCATTTTTAACGGCGCCGTACTTCGTCATCACGGGCACATCTCCTTTCCTTTTCAGTTAAGATTTCGCGATTATTCGTTCACTCGTTCAGCACGTGGCTTCTTCTTCTCCTTCTCCGTTATTAGAATCCGAACGCTGATTGCTCTCAGGCGAAAGAAAATTCATGGAGCCCGGTAACACATTCTGAACTTATCGAATGGCTTCTCAGGGCCCTGTCAACTTCCTTGGACGCATTGAATTTTCCTGTGAAAACTCATTGCCAGTGGAAACGGAAAACTTATTGTTCGTGATTATCGGCTGGCTGTATATTTCCTGAAATGAATCTCGTGGCCCGCTTCCTGATGTCTTTGGCGCACCGGAGAGGATGTTCCAGTGGGCTCTATCAGCGCGGCGGGCCGGGGCAATCAAGGGCATACGCCCTGCGATTTAAGTCGTCAACTTTTATGGTGGTAGTTTTCTTGGAGACGGGACGAGGCCACATAAAGGGGGAACTTGTGGTAATATGGCGGCAACGGGCTCCCGCGGAATATGGCGGCGACTGTATACAAGAGATAGCGACAATATTGGAACCCATGGAGCCCTGAGAATCAAAGAAGTTTTTGGCGAAGATTCCGGCTAGAACGAAGTAGAGCCGCGCAGAGTTTCGAAGAGAGACTTTGCAGTTGGCCGCCGATTCGGCAGGGATTAAGGCGGATTGCGCTCTGTAATACTCTGCGTCTTCCCTTTCGAACGGACCGGTCCGCTGATTGCATCAGGCATTTGTGTCACGCTCCTGAGTGCCCAGTCGATATGCCTCGACAAATTGGAACTTGTTATTCCAGGAGAATCCCAAACGGTGGCCAGACGGATTTGCGAAGACACCGGCCTAGAGGCAGGAGAACTAGGAGCAGCCGAATAGAATCAAGTGAACGAAGAGAGCCGAACGCGCGATACACGTTGAACTCGGTGAAATCGGTTTCCAACGATCACACCCGATTCGGAATACCAAGCAGCTTCGCCTTCGTAAAATCTTGAGCTCTTTCGAGCCTCGAGCCCAGCTGCCGATCGGACGCAACCCGCAGAAGCTGCCCACGTCGGACACCTTGCTTAGGCTGCTGCCCAGACCATCATGGCCTTTTTGTTATCAGCACGACGCAGCGCGAGAGCCCTTCCGCAGGATGTCCCTTGCCTCTCTCCTCTATCGATATCTCATTCGGATAGCTATTCCTCGCTCTCTCGCCTCTCGCAGAGACCCGCATAAAACCTTACGAGAGCCGTATTTCGACTCGTCATCGCGAAACTTGAGCAATTCTTTGGTCGGTATCTGTTCCGCACATGCGAGATACACGCGAAACACTTGCGAATCGCGAGGATCCGCGAGGCGGCAAACGACGGAATTTCGAGACGCCCATTGGCCCTTCGATCGGTTCTCAAGAGCTTTCATCCTTTGCTCTTATCATTCTTCTTTCAGAGTATCGTGACACTTTCAACGCAGACTGTACTCTGATTTAGTTCCAACCGATTCGCTGGGAAATTGAATTACCCGGCCGGTGAATGCGGAGAAACCTCGAATTAAGAAACACTGAGATTTGCGGAAAATATCGAGACGATATAAATCAAGACCTCCCAGTACACTTTTTTTTTTTTCTTCATTTTTCACTCGTTGTCGAAGAGATCGATACCGTCCCACTCCGGGCTCTAGCGTGAACGTGAACGCGCGTCAACACGGGAATTTGGGAGGCTGCAAAGCGGAAGGACGCGCGAAGATCGATCCGTAAAGAGCATCGACTATTGCAGAGCACAATGACTAGAAGTTTATGTTCCGGAAGTAGAGAATATCCAGACAGTTAAAAAGTTGGTTTGAATAGCTATAAAGTGTTCCAGCAGCATGGCATTCTGTTTCGGGGTACTTGGATAGATTTTATTTGGCAAATTTTACGAGGACAGTATTGCGACTTGAAGCGAAAATGGATCTCGCCGTGCGAGTCTCCTCCCGGCATCTCTCGAGGGTGGTGCGCAACCAAAGAAAAGGTGAATCTAGGAAGATTCTGCAAAAGGAGACACAGAGAGAGAGAGAGAGAGAGAGAGAGAGAGAGAGAGAGAGAGAGAGCCGGAAGCGTCCTGACTCGAGTCAGCCCTCCCCGTCGCTCTGTCGCTCTGCCTAATAGGTTTAAAGGGCCAACTACTCGGGGAACGGATATGTCAAGTTAGGAGAGGAGAGCAAGAGTGTATCCGGGAGCATCCTTTAGAGGACTCTGTGGTTAATGGCGCTGAATCACAGATTGCGCGCACCCCTAAATTTGAATTTATCGTCAACCCTTTCTCGCACAAAGTGCAGCAAGCGAATGTACCCACTGGATAAAGATCGCGGCTGGAAGAAGATCGCGGGGCCGAGGTGGGGTAAGAGGGACGAAAAAAGAAGAAGCGAAGCAAAGTATAATTTCTCCATGTATACGTGGATATAGGATAGGCACGTATACATCATCAATGACACAAATCGAATGGCTCATCGATCGTTTCCGATCGAATCGTGTTCGTAAATTCTACCAAGCTGATAAATCCGATCCGGTGTAATAAATCAATTATAATATTCCACGGTTCGCTTGGGGTATCGGTTATTAGTAAAACCCGTCGGCAGCCCGGAAGGCGGCCATATATTCCCGAGTGTTTCTCTCTGTTAGAGAAATTTCGGATTTTCCATCCCTGCCGAGCCGACGGCCCGTCGATGGCGACGCCTCTCCTCTTCCAGTTCTTCCAGTTCTTCCAGCTCATTCTGCTCTTCCTACTCATCCCGCACGTAGGTACCTCGTGGAAGCTGTGGATTCGCACTTCGCCAGCAGCGAACGTAACGTGCAGCATTATTCACCCTTTATTGGATTTGCCGATTTTTCCAGCACGCGAGTGACGATGTGCAATGGCGCACAACACGCAGCGCAACGTTGCGCCGCCACAAAATGTCCACATAAATCGTTCCTTCTGGCTTAATGTGCAGAGGGATTCACCCGCAGCCACCCCCGCGCTGCCGCTCTCTCGATAGTTTTACACAAAAGGGAAGGATTTTCTAGATACGTGCGGTACGTGCAAGAAGAACGTTACAAGAGGAACATTGCGACGTAGAGCTTAGCCTATCCGCGGAGGACCTTTCGCCTACTTCGCTTCGGGAATTATTCTGAGGAAAATAAGGATTTCGAGAGGAGGGGACGGGCCGGGGTTATTTGCATAGGGCACCGATTTGACTGCGCCTCGCAGTTCGTTTCCACGTTTCCACGATTCCAACGGCCAACTTAGTTCTTTCAGCAGCGTCTCCGATGCAAATTACAATATTCCAGAGCCGTTCCTTCGAATATGAAAATATATGCGTTTCCCAATGAAAATAAAAACTCCGCGCTTCCACGCGGGAATGGAACAAAGGCCGTGGCATCGACGTCGGTATCGGCGTCGGCGTCGGCGTCTGAGTTGGCGTCGGAGCCGATAGGACTCGGAAAGTGTGCATTGACATTCGCAATTTATCAGCTCGGAAGATGCGTAATTACGTGAGTTGAGCTTTCAAAGTATTTGACAACTCGAGCCGACGCCCACGCGCGATCCGCGTGTTCAGCGACTCCTTGGATTAATGGCTCCCACGCGACCGGTACGTTCCACGTTTTTCTACAGCAATATTTCGAGATAAAGAGCGGCGGTACGTGCGTCGACTCGAGAGGCACGAATCTGTCCAACTGGAACGCAAAGTGTCCAACTTCATCCGATTGTATATCTAAATAAGCAAAGTGTACCTGTAGATACGCAGTGGCACGCATAGAAGTTACCTACCTACCGCGTCGACTACGTCGCACTGCTAATTCATGGCGACTCGCGATAAAGAGGACAGTGAAATCTTTTAAAATGGGCTCGCGCGTATTACGTCTATTCCGTCCATTAGGTGCATTACGTGAAAGCGACACAGCGCGTGATCGATGCCGTAATTATTTTCCGTCTTCTGTTATTAACTCCACGGCAAATGTATACGTCAGATTTGTTATATAAATCGTCCGCTTTATATGCTAGCATATCTAAATTGGCCCGCTACGTCTCCGTCCGCTTGCTGGTGTTGCTGGTGGGCTCCGTCGAAAAGGGCGGACGCAGCGTCTCGTTAAGGCGTCGCGACGTCAACGCCAACGGGAGTAGCTGCGAGTCGTAAGGTGAAACCAAATGTCAGTTAGAACGTCAGGAATTTTGTCGGCCTCTGGAGGGTCGCTAGGTGTCGGCCTGCTGGGAAAAGGCTGGAAGGCTCAGCGCGCGAGTCCCGTTAAAAAACCCGAGTATCAATTTCACGGGAGAACGCGATGCAGCATAATCCGTGAAAATCGTCTTTTTAGTTCGGCAGCTTAATATTGCTTCTGGAGTAATCCCGCCGTCGGCCTGGACCACTCTTCCTCGCGCGCTACTTAACGGTAAGTACCGCAGGCGCGTTTGCTTTAAAATAAAGAAAGAGAGAAGATTGCAAGTCGCACGTCGCGACACAGCTCGGCCGTCGTTCTCGCGCGTATAACAATGTTATTTTACGCCGGGCTGCGCTTGAGCCCTTTTGATCCGGGTTGGAGTTCGCGATTGCCTCGCCGACCGGACACCCATCCTCTATTTTAATCTGATCAAACGGATTATGTCTCCCCCCAGCAGAATCTACGCGGGATCGTTTCGAGCTAAGTAAAAAAACCGCAATATGAACCATCGCTGAATATCGCCTTTATGGGATCTCGCTTCCTATAAATACTGGCGCTATCCAGTCCCGCTATCGGCTATCGGCTATCGGCTATCCGTTCACTCATCTTGTCATTCGGTATCGTCAATGAGTATCGCTACGGCATAGTATATATAGATATAGATAGATAGATAGACAGATAGACTGTGCCTATAGCTGTGTTCCGCCACTTGCTCGCTCAGCTTCGACACCTGCCGAATATCCAAGCGATCTTCAGGAATATCCGATTCCCTGTGAAGAAAGTGGCAAGGAGAGAGAGATGCAAGGGGCGGTAGCTAGGGATGATAAGAAGAAGTCTTGATCTCTTTATTAGATCAAACGGGCTGTGACCAAGCTGTACGATCGACTTGACTTGGTCACTCGGCTCCTGTCCACCCGAATAACCGTCTTCGCGCCTTACACGTCTCCAACCCAGCATCCCCTGCCAACCCCCGACAACCCCCGACAACCCCCGACAACCCCCGACAACCCCCGACAACCCCCGACAACCCCCGCGCCACGGACAGATCTTTCCTCGGGCGCTTTTTTTACCTCGACACGGACACCTCGAAAGTCTCGCAGTCGCATTATCCGTTAACATACTGCCTCGGGTTCTCAACCCTCTTGACCCGGCGGCAGCCTCTACCTCCCCGACTCCCACGAATTCCAAGTGGACGCGTCGAGACGCTCTCGGACGGCACTGTGGGACACTGCGCGTATTCGCACACGAACGTAAAACCTAGAGAAAGGAATGGCGCGCGATCTAAGGCGCGTGGGCATCACTGCGAGATACGACATGCTAAGGATCCACACGTGAGGCTGCGGCAGATTGTCTCGGGATATTCCGTCGGTCAATACGTTAGAGTATTGTGTCTGGCCGCTAGCAAAGATGGCTGCTGCCACTCTATTTAGATAGATAAATCGAAGGAGAAGCGACTCTTCGTCGTTTATTGGGACGATGATGGCGTCCACCTAACTCGATTGTACGATCCATCCGAGATGCTGAAAATCCCTCGCTAGGCCACTCGGCTGGTCAATAAGGCAATTCCGTGACCCAAATTGACCTATCGTCAGGAAAGAATAGCTTTTAAAGGAAGATATTACTTCGCACCCGTATCCTTCGTCCCGGAGAGACAACTAGCGACATAGGCCAATTCCTGCTGCCAGATGTATTCTGAACTGCGAACCTCGAGTAGGAGTCACTGGGATATAGGGTTAAGTAAAGAGGGAAAAAAAAATCAATGCAATTATCGCCGGACGTCCCTTCTTCGATCAGATTCATATCTGCCCATAAAACTAATCCTATCGGAGCTTTCGAAAGCTAAAAAAATATTTTATGAGCTGCTTATACGTGTGGTTGGTCACCCTGAGCAAATCCAATTTTCCAGATAGGATCTTTAGGGGGAGATCAGGTGTCGGCGACCGCGACGAGGACAAGTGCTCGTTCTCATCGCACTTCGATTGTCTCGACAAGATCCGAAGCCCAAAAAAGATGTGTGGCTATCGAAAATCCAAAGCGATTAATTCTTGTCGGGGAACAATGAAGCCCTCTGTCAGCGATAACTTCCGTTCAAGGGTTATTACCATATTTAATGTTTTCTGCTAGCCCAAGCCACAGATAAAATGCTTTACGACGCCGAGGAATTAACCCTTGATTTCTGCGCATTATTCTTGCCGAGCCTCTTAAGATAAAGGGGTTCGTATCTTAAAGGCATAATGGCCGCTAAAGAAGGGTAGGAACTGTTGGTCGCGAAATATAACTCTTGCTACGCTATCCGACGGTATCCGACGCTATCCGACGCTATCCGACGCTATCCGGCGCTACTAACAGACTATGCCACGTCACGCACGTACACGCGATTTATCCTCTCTTTTATTATAGAAAATAACGCTTGGCTTAACGAAGAGGGCAGCGCTGGAATTCTGAACTGTACAGAATCTCTTTTATGGGGCTCTCTAATCTCTCACGGTTAGGTTGGTACGTCGGATGCGACACGAAACAATAGGAGGCAATAAGAGGCAATACGAGGCAGCATCGGATGTCGATTCAAGAGAGAAGCAGCCGGCGTCGCCGTCCGACGCCCGACGCCCCCGACGCCTCAGGTATCAATATTCATCAGCTTCCTATGTTCGGTTGGCTCAAATTCGAGGATTAGCGGGAAACTTCACGCTAGACTCCCTCCTCCCGTGGCCCGTGTCTCGTCCCATGCGGGATTCTAATCCGGGCCAGCATGACGTCATATTGCATAACAATTAATCAACGGGCGATAACAGCTAGCGCGAAACCACGGACGGAGTGGGAAGCCCTGATAATCATTTCACCGGGCAGCTTAAAGTGCCACTAGTTAACGCTAAGCCGATTTAAAAGCGATTTAATATCCGGAATATTATACCTACCTGCTAGAATTAGAATCCGTCGCTGCCCGGAAAAAGATCTTCTCAGGATATTCTCCATTTCCTTTCTCAGTGTAATTCCGGTCGACTCTTTTCTCTTTGCAGTCGCGGCCGATCGACTCAACGTGAGTCACGTCTAATCCGCACTCGCTGCCAATGACAACGTCGAATGGCAACCTCTTGCAGAAAATCCCCTTTGGTGCCGGCTGCCTGTGCGTAAACTCGCAAATCTCATTGGATAAATCGACACACTCTCAACTCTCGGCAGAAAGAGATTCGGAATCGAAATCATCCTCGGAATCATCCTGACGATAAGACAACCCCCGATTGTCGCCGAATTCGGCAGGTTCCCTCATTCTTCCATCCGTCCATCCACCCGACCCCGTATAACAAGCGGTGGCAGCAGCCACATGCTAATGCATAATGCCGATCAAACAACTGTTTAAGCAGCCCCGAGTTAAGTGCGGCCATTCTTTCGTCAGCCGGGTTTTGCGTTGGTTCCTAAGGGCCGAGCGGCATTCCTATTGTCCAGGGTTACGATGTCCCGTGAAGTCGCCTCGACGTCTCCTCGACGTCGTCGACGTCGATCTTGCCTTCTCCTCCCCGATGCAGAATCGGAGCAGCGCTAAGAGGCGCCGAGGACGCGAATCTCTCTTTCGTTTTAAGAGAGAATGACTCGCATTCGGCTGAAGCAGACAATAATTTTGCAACGTCAGAGGAGGAGCGCCTATTCCATTTTCCAAGGCTGCTGATTGAGGACAGATGCACGAGAGAGAGAGAGAGAGAAAGAGAGAGAGAGAGAGAGAGAGAGAGAGAGAGAGAGAGAGAGAGAGAGAGAGGGAGGGAGAGAGAGAGAGAGAGAGAGAGGGAGAGCAGGGAGAAATGCAATGTACGTGAACCACGGATGAGGGTACCGTCACACAATAACCCCCAAACGACAATGCCGCACTAGCTCGACCCCCCCCCCCCTCGACCACCCTTCACCTTCCTCGTCCACTAAACTACTACCACCACCTACTTATTTTGTACGACTCTCTCGGAATCACTGGCCCGTGACAAAGAGTTGTGTTCGCGGTTTTCCAAATACCTTGCAAATAATTGAAGTCGTGGGTCGTCGAAGCTTCAAGGCGTCGAGGCGACGAAGAATCAAGAACAAGTCATAGAGAGGAGACACGACTGAGATTCCGTTATTGCGTAAAATCTGTTAGCTGCACGATCGACCGAAATTCTCATTAAATGACAGATTCGAGCAGTGGGAATCCTCTACAAGCTTAATCCGGGCAAGCGCCGATAATATCGATCGATTGCCGCAGAACGCGTATTTAATTAAATTAAAATACAGCTATAATAGCGCGCCAGATGGCCTGGCCAGAAATACAACCTGGCAGAGTGGGGTCCTCGATCACCTCCACCCTAGTGGCGCGGGTAACTCCTTTAGACCTGCAACTTGCCAAATATGCTATACATATAGTATATCTATGGTATAATATTAAATATTCTTTGGAGGATCACCTTGCGACGTGCCATGAGATGATTCCAGGGTAAATGGACCGCGCGCGGTGCCTCGTTGATTTTCGTAAGTAGAAGCATCCAAATGATTCAAAGATAGTTAGATGATTAGGTATTTGCGGAAGAGGATCGAATGATTATTTACATTGGTGGGGTGATCAAGCGACCGCAGTTAGTAGATTCGGAAGAGGCCGAGGGCAGGTCGTTAGCGACGTTGTCGTAACATATGCGCCAGGCAGCCTCCATATGGGCCACCATGCTCCATGGACACAAATTCGAGATCCGAGGCCCCTGGAGTGAAATCACTGTGGGCCAAAGCACCGAAGGGGATCGATACGATTTTCCTCCTTAATCGAACCGCTTTGCGGCTCATTTTCTCAGTTTCATTTGGTCCACGAAGGATACGATGCCGCAAATTCCAGACATCCAAGAGGCAAGAGGAATCCTGATTTTCGTCGTTGGACTTTAGCGCGAGTAGCTCAATAAACTTTTCCGCGTTTTCCGTAGAAAACTGATATCGTAGAGACAATAAAGCAATTAAGAAATTTCTAAAATACCTGGCAGATATTTCTGGATACTATTCTAGATCGATCTGCCTATTCGCACTGGGATTTCACATAAGCGCTGCGGTCAATAGCGACTTTAAATGCGACCATATGATGTGGCAGAGGGGAAGGGGAGTTAAAAACTGGTGTTTCCTATAGTCTAGGGGCGAGCAGGCAGTGGCGAAGGGTAGCAGCAACCGTGACAAGTGCATTCACGCTGCGCAGAGAGAGAGTGAGAGAGAGAGAGAGAGAGTTAGGGATTAAAGGCAAAGAGTGCAGGGGAGCAAAGAGGGAAGGGAGAAGAGCGACTCGACGGGCAGCGAGCAGGTTGACTAGCTTTGTCCATGCTCGATGATGACGATGGGGTCGGTCTCGGCACAGATGGGCCGCTAATCTCATTGAAAACTCATGAGGACTCGCGTGGGGCTGAGGCCTGAGCCAGAGGCAATACTACTAACCCGCCGTCGGAACCTTGTATGCGCTCTATGCGCTCTATGCGCTCTCCTTGTGTTCACGGGGGCGGAGAGCACCGTACCAACCACCATATGTCCCGTCCCGCGTGTGCTATATCCTACGACAGAACATGACGCCAGCATACGCACGCTTTCTCTTTTCATCTCGAGCCAATGCGGATCCATTATGGTTCGATCCCGAAGCCCGAGGAACTGCTTGTGTGGCGACTGTCTGACTCTGGGAATAACTCGTTACTCGAACTCGCTAATTATCTCGAGAGCAGACGAATATACATATTTAAGAGCGCATACCGTTAAGATCAGCGTAGCATAACTCTCCGGACGGTGGTTCATGCATATTCCTCGTGTTTAACAAAGAGCACGCACTCCTGACTCTCGCGGCATACGGGCTTACTTTACGAGCGGACAACTAAGGTATGCTCGCGGCTACTATCCTCCAGCTCTGGCTCAGACTTCGCCTTTTATGTCTGTCCGCGGATCCGCCGCAGGCGAGCGCGAGCATCCACCGTGACGCGATGCGTCGCGACGCCAGGCCGAGCAACCCTCTCGCGGTTCTAACTGCTCTCCGGGTCAAAGGATTCTTTCCGGGCCGAATACGCTCAGCATTTATACTGGCCGATCAGTCCCCTTAATTATTCGGATCGACCGGAACAGCCGTGCGGATGCAGCGCCGTCGCAGGTGCTCTCGACGCCGTTCGTCGCATCTTCTTCTGGCAGGCGAATTACGCCGTGCACCGACAGTGCAGTGAACGCCGTGCATCAGTCAGTCGGAGGTTAAAGAACGTTCGATCTTGATAAGAGCTCAGGTGTTAAGACGTTCCGGCCCGCTTGGAATATGTCGAGGCCGACATTCGACTTGGACAAATTACTCGGCTGGCACACTTAATCTAGGTCCGCTCCTCCCGGGGGAGCATCGAAGAAAATCAAAGTCACATCTGTGAAGCTAGGCGACGCCTCTCGCGTCTCTCGCGTCCCTTGCACCTTACCCCCTCCCCTAGCTCATCCCGCAGCAAGATTGATGACGAGGCGAGCTTCGCCTCGGGAGAAGAGGCGCGAAAGGGGCGGACGAGGCGAGCAGGAGGAACAACGGAAACGAGAAGAAGGAATGGATTGACTCGCCAAGTGTTCAGAGAAGAGACGAGGTACTCTGCCAGGTTCGCGTCCAGAGAAGAGACGGCTTACGTAACCGGAAGTACAATGTAGCACATCCGCTCTGTGAATATAGGTGCCTCCTGCCGTTACGGACTTACGGACTTACGGAGCGAGGATCGTTGGGGACGAGCGGCCAGGACGTCCAGGACGTCCAGGACGTCCAGAGGACGTCTTTCCTCCTGAACTCCTCTCTGCCGATTCGAGCGACTGGAAATAAGATGAGAATGTGGCGGAAAGAGACTCCGAAGGAGTTTGGCTGCCGAGGCACGTCGTCCATCATTTGGGGAAACGGCGGAACGTTGGAACGGAGGAACGGTGGAAAGCTGGAACGTTCCGCGAAAGATTCGAGTTCGGTGAGCGAAGCGGCGAGATCTGCATAGCGCGAGTCGGCATCTCGGGACGAGCGAGCTAAGTGCGGGATTATGCAAAACAGCGGCCATACAGTATAAAAATACGGAGCGACTCCGCGCCATCTTTTCCGGGCCATTCTAATAATTTCCCCTCTCGTCTCGGCAGCAGAAATCTTTGCCGCCAACGGCACTGGCACCATCCCCCTGACGCCCGAAGGTACCTACAGCGAGTCAGGCCGGCGAATATAAAAATTCGACGAAAATAACCGTAAACCTGTCGCAGGGATGGAAAGTACCGCGCTTCTTCGCCACTCTTCTTTCCGCTATTCGCGAAACAAAGGACCTTGCCTCTTCAACTTCAAGCTGACATCCTGATCCCAGCTGAGTCCAGGTCGGCTGAAAGAGGATCGTTAATCGCCACTATACCTACGCGGAGCCCGATACTCCCTTTTCGCGTTCCTGCCAGTGGAAGCAGCAGCAGTGGAATAAGAAGAAGAAGAAGATGAAGAAGATGGAGGAGTGTGGAAGTGTAGGAGCAGAGGACCGTAGGTTGGCAAGCCAACGAGAAGAGCAGCCATCAATACGAATTAAATGGGTGTTAGCGGAATGCTCTTAAGAGCGTTTGAGCACATGGCCGACAATTTCGACCAGTCATCACTGTGATTAATGGCATATGAATATTTAGACGTGTCGTTAGCGCGGTGGCACGACTCCCAATCGAATGACTAATATCTGATACGTAATAGGCTAGTGGCTCCTCGACTCCTCGCACGATCGTTCCACACTCCACGCATCTGTACAGCTTCCAGCGGCTGCATGACTCTGGAAACGTCACCCTGTCCTCTTAAAAGTTTTTATTGTCGACCAAACACTGACGCACCTCTCGCATTAATTTTCAATCTTCTCGTCGACTCGGCTCACGTTCCCTGTGGCATTCGGCGTCGGCGTCGGCGTCGACGTCGGCGTCGACGTCGGCTTCGAGGGTAAGATAGCGCCGTGCGATACCAAACACAGAGGAGAACATTAATTTAGGCACCCTCGGTGAGCGTAACCGCACGCAGAATCGTCTCTGGCGTTTCCTGGCTTTTAGGTAAGAGATTCACGTAACACATAAGCAACGACACGCGCAGCCACCGTGTGCACAGAGATAAGAACCGGAGGCATCTTAGTTGGCTCTGTGACTTTGAATTAAATTCCCCAGGCAACCTGCGCTATACGATATCGCACAACCGATAGTAGAGCGCGAACGAATTCCGCACGTTGCGAGATCGACTTACGACCTCGTGTGACGTCATGGGACGCCAAACGACGTATTTCACCCTTTTCCAACTGCGGCCACCACCTCCGTTTGACTCTTTGACCCCGCAGCGTCCCTCCAGCCCTCCGTCTCTGCTGGTCCAGTACTTTCCTCGGAAACGCACCGACTCGCTCACTTAGCTACTTGATATGCACGGTCGCCGCGATAAGTCAACGAATTGCTCAAGCGTCCGTGAAATCTAAATCTTTCCCACCCATCCGAAGAATTTTCCTCGGAGCTCCAGCGCTCTCGTTTATTACAACAATCCACCGAGTTCATCGCAGCTTCAATTTATCTGGAATCCTTCGACGGAGAAAGCCTAACGAATGCTATTGATTTTCACGAGGACTTTAAGTGAATGATGAACCGTGAATCGCGCTGCGTAACCTCTGCTTCCTGTGATGAATATGTACCCGATGAGGTTCGACGACGAAGCATCATTTGTCAGTCGAGCATCAGGACTCGCAGTTCCACCAGTCGCGATTCTTCTTAATTCGCGAAAACACCGAGAAACGCGATGAAGAATCTTGGCTTCCAAAAAGTGAGCTGGGAAGGTTTGATCTTAACGCTGCGCTGCGCTGGAGGAAGATTTGAGGCTGCGAGAGCGCCGCTGCACGTAAGGGCAGGGGCTGTCGCTGTGATGGTGCAGTCGCTGGTGTCGCGCTAACTGGGGACGCGTGGCATCCCGACACGTGCCGGGAACGCGTGTGACCCCATGGACCAAACGGAGGAGGAGAGAGCAAGTACGGAGCGGCGCGCTTTAGTTCGGAGGAATTAGTAAAAGGCGATGCGATTGCTCGCAAAGCGAAAGAGCTCCCGCGAGGGCACTTTCACAAAATAACAGAGGCAGATGGCCCAGGATCGTCCTAACGTGAGAAACTCTTGAAATTTCTTCTCATTTATCGACAGTTTGGCCTGTTTCCACGAGGGAAATCGTTAAGGTGCGAGACGACGCTGCTGGTCCTTCCTATGATTTACATTGAACGAGCGACGGTGGCGACGGAGGCGACGGAGGCGTCTCCGCATTCCAATCCCATAAAGTGGAATTAGCTGCGGTATCGTTTGATCCTTAGCGCGCACGGTAACAGAGACTAGCGATGCTATCGACTATAAGTCGGGACTATTTATAATCCGCGAGTGTCACCGGCAAGATAGAGGACTCCATGCTGCTTATGGCGCATCTCTAGGGGTCCCGGTGCGCGACGTTAGCGAGGTTCGCGACGCGTGCCGCGGACGCCGCGTGTCTCCAATTGATCACTCGCTACATTAGTATCGCGACGAGAGACAGTAAAATCTAAGACGCAATGCTCCCTGGCGATCGGTTCTATTAGCACGGATAGTCAAAGCCCAATCAAAAAGTCATTACAACTTTTTGCCGACTCAATCAAGAAGTTAATGTCCTTTAACCTCTCGGAATTCCCTGGCGAGTCGAGGATCTTGGACCGAGCGCAAGAAGTCGACGGTTCTCACATGCCCAGCAGAATGGATTGGCGCATTATGATTGATCGCCTATTGGGTTTCGCGGCTACCGTCACTTTTTTCCCCACGAATTCTTGCTACTCTGACAATGAGAATTCGAGTAGCTCGCAGGAGAAGAAAGTGGGAGAGAGAGAGAGAACGAGAGAGAGAGAACGAGAGAGAGAGGAGGAGAAGAGGCGAGGGCGGTAAGGGCGACGCGTGTCGCTAAGAGATTCGCCATGTGAAATTCATCGAAAAGATAATCCGAAAAATGATGATTCTCGAGGATCCTCGAGAGTCTCGGCGGTACCTTCTGTCCGGTTCGCTCGATTTATCAGGGCTCGTTACTCCATGGAGAGGAGGGGAGGCCCTCGTGTCCCAAAAAGACCGGTCGGCCGGTACGCTAGGATGGTCACGCTGGCCAATGCGACTGAACGCCCGGCGGCGGGACGCTACTTCCGGGGGCGCAAATATGTCAGGCATATCGGCGATCTCCCTGGATGCGAAGTGACAACTCAAAAGACAAAGTGACTTCTAGTTCGGATGGCAACGATCGTAGCATGGATCTAGGGAAACGACGGCGGCGTCGGGACGCTTCCTCGTGAAACGATTTCGACGTCAGGAATTCATCTTAGGGTCGTCGAGTCTGTCCAAAGTCCAATAACCAGCGCGTCGAAAAACCGCAGCCTTAAAAATATTCAGAACCGTTTGTCAGGCTGAAATATAGTGAAGAGGCACACGTATCCAGCATCCCGCGTGTTGCTGCGCATGGAGCACATGTGTCGAACCTGAAATATGTAGGCGTGGCCTCGGATACGCTAGCAGACGCGTCCCGACGACCGAATATGTTCACCCCTTCGACGCTCCTCCCTCGAACGAGGGTGGAAGTCTTCCCATTGGCCCGGGCCACCCTTAGCCGCCTCCACCTGCCTTCAGCCACTCGACGACTAACCCCTAAATAGGGGGATGCGCGAACGATATTCTCATTTGAACGTGGACCGCCGGTCCGTGCCGTCGACAGAAACCAGTTACGAGTTGACGCGCGTTATCGCACGAAAGTGAGCCTGCCATTATTTTACATAAAGAATCTTCGCCTCGTCGAAGCCTGGAGAATCCGGAAGTCGCAGCGGCCCCTTCAGCCTGTCCAACGAGAACCTCAGGAATTTTTGACGGATACTTCGATTGCCTGTCAGGGTGAGTCTGTACGCTTCGATGCGTCTTTTAAAACGCATATTCTGTTCAGTTACCGATTACTCTCAGTTGCTTGTCTCTTGACCTACCACACGGTAGAGCTAACGCAAAGTCGCCTGTTAACGATTACGATGATAATGGTGTCCAGGGTCTCTCGACGGGCGAGATTCTAATCCAACCTCCGGAACAAGAGTGCTAGAACCACGATGACAATGGAGGATCGTTCAGGAGGAGTAGACAGAGCCGTTCCTGCCATCGCAACGACGACTTCCTCGGCAGGCGCCAGGACGACGCATCCTGGTTCCGACGCCTCCTACCCTTTGCAACGTTCTTCCAAGAGATCGTTCGACGTCGCCTTCCTAGTAGCACCGGACGAGAATCTAGCCAGACGTCAAAGCGAGAAACTCAGGCTCGTGTCTTCGGACAGACTCGTAGTAGAGGGTAGAACGCTCGATCGAGAAGAACCGGAAGTGCCGAGCGAGTGGGATTCCGAGAGGTTCCCACAGAATCTTACCATAACTGCCAGTCGGCATTACACGGAGAACTCTTTGAGTCCACCGTACTTGTCTCCTCAGCTGACAGCGACGCTACCGGGTCTGTCGCCGGAATCCGGCAGATCTTACGCGGTTGTCCCAAGAACGCAAAAGACGCCGAGTCCGCCGAGCTTCCTCGGCGTTCAGAGGAATCCTGCGGTCCAAGCGATGAGCCAGGACTCCCAACCGGGCATCACCGCTCCCACCGACAGAGGTGAGTCCAGGAGCGCCTTCACTAAGGTGGCCTTCACCAATCAGCAGCAGCAGCAACAGCAACAGCAGCAACAACCCCATAGAAATGGCTTTGAAGACGGACAGATATCCCCGAGATCTTCGGTCTCGCCAGACCGATCGAATTATCGCAACAGCGTCAGTCCGCCGGTCGTTTCTCTTAACGGTCCTCCGACGTCCTACAAGTACGCGTCCTTCCCTAACAAGATGTCCTATCCCTTCCTCATGAGTCGGAGCGATCCTCAGCAGAACAATCTTCTGGAGAATTTGAAGATTCCACGAATCTCTCAACCGCCGAAGGTACCCAGTCCGAAATTGCCGGGATTTCGTCCAGACTTGCCTGCAGTTTACCCGAATCTCCCATATAATCCGATCTCTGTATTCCCACCAATGGCCGAGGCTTTGACGCGACCGCGATTCCTCGCGACGGCCGGCGTCGCCGGACTCTTACCGCCGTCCTTTGCCGCTCTCACGCTTCCGGCTCAAAATGTTTGCGCCAAGTGCAACCTCTCCTTCCGTATGACCTCCGACCTCGTGTACCACATGAGATCACACCACAAGCACGAAAGCACAGGGGAAGCCGCGAGAAGACGACGCGAGGAAAAGCTGAGGTGTCCCGTTTGTGACGAAAGCTTCCGGGAAAGGCATCACCTGACCAGGCACATGACTGCTCATCAGGACAAGGAGAGCGACGCCATCGTCGATCATCAGGTCGAAACGAAGAGACGAACAGCGGCGCCGGTTCACGGGAAATGACATCGCAAGTTGCGAGAGGACCACCTGCCCGGACCGATCTCCGTATCCACGAGATCGGTCTACGAATACGAGAACTAAGGATGTCTATAGGATCCAAAGGATCCACAGAATCCACAGGAGCCAATGAATCTTTCCGAGTGGCCACGTGCAGAGTATACCTTTCAAGATTATCCTCCGTATAGGCATTACGCGTAGAGAGTATCACGTACCTACTTAAGAGACATATTATTACGTTAAGAGCGATCGATCATCGCGCGTTCCCTCTCTAGTCAATAATAGTTAGGCGAATTCTGTAAATAGACGTGCGGATCGTAACGATCGCGCGTAGCGAATTGGAATGACAATTGGGCCTCTCTGCTCCGTTTACCTGCGGGTTTCAGAGATGGAGAACGGAGAAGCCAGATGATGCTGAGGCGTGCGTGTGAGAATGAGTGAAAGAGAAAGAGAGAGAGAGAGAGAGAGAGAGAGAGAGAGAGAGAGAGAGAGAGAGAGAGAGAGAGAGAGAGAGAGAGAGAGTGAGAGAGAGAGTGAGAGAGCAAGACAGTAGCCGTAGGTCGAAGCAGAGTTGCGAAGCACATTGGTTCGGGCAAGGCAATAAATAGCTCGTAAACCGTGGCGCGTCACACATAAACCGTCGGAGCGCGCATAATGGTAGGAAACAATGAATGCCGTAATCGGAAACAGTACCGGTTTGTTATCTGCCATTTACACTCCATTTAACTTCAAACAGTGAATCGGGCGACGCGCATTCACGTTTTAAATACACACGACCTACCTACCTACCTAACCTGCCTTCTGCCCCCGCTGCTGCTTCCACCCTCTTCCACCCTTCCACTCTTTCACCCCTTCACCCTTCCGCTCTCCGCACACCGTACGAACTACCCCGATTACCCCGATTACCCCGTCGACCCCGTCGACCCCGAGGATGGCCGCTACTCGGCTTAACATAGGGTTAAACACTGCCTGCCAACGGTTTAATATTGTCCGAAATTAGGGAATATTTATCCCACTCTGGCGGCCGGTCCTACCGGACGATTATCGAGTGACTACAGTATTCCGTACAGCAATAATTATTCCACTGTGTAAATAGAATTGAATACCCGTGTGGTCGCGTGCGAACACCTCGTACGTTTATCTCGTGTTGTAATCGTATCGTATCGCACCTTAACGCACCGTAACGTTGAATCGTATAACGCATTTCGAGTACTCGCGAACCTCGAAGAAAAAACCAAAGAAGTTACACCTCTCTGTGTGAACCAGTGATAAGGACACAAAGCGAATTGAGACTGGGGTGGCTGTGTTGTCCAGGATGTCTCTTAGGTTAGAATTAGCCATTGCATAGAGACGCACCTGATATGTAAAATATATCTGAGTTTTGTTTTCTTTCATGAAGATGATTTACATTTATAAAATTCGTTTTATCGTTCCCATGTAAATACCATCTTGTATATAAGCATTGTATGTACACTAGTATCTCGAATCGTTGTTAACGGCTAATAAAATAATATCCATGACACACGAGAGTGTTCTTTAGCGAATTCCTAGCAACGATAGATTATTTTGTTTCATGCTGTATGAATTCTGTCAAAGAAAAAAAGGACAGCTTACGATTGTCTGTCGCAGTTGAAGGGGTAAGCGAATTGGAGACACGTACGTAGCTATACGTATGACGGTGACGATAGGCTGCGGCGGGGGGGGGGCTGACTGGCAGGGGGAGGTAGTCAAGACATACGCCGCTTTGCCTCGCTCGCGCGGCTTCTCGACAGTATGGCCGAGCTCCGATAGCGTTTACGTAAGAATCAAATTGATTCCTCCTGAGGGATGTTTCCCGTCCTCTGGGCGCTTCGCAATAAATCATCGCAAGCCGATTAGTGGACGAGGGATTATTTCGCGGACAAGCAGGACCTTCCGCGGAATCTGAGAGACACTCGATAAACTATTTGTTGGCCAGGTACGTGCATCGCGACGAGTACACCTGCCTTCTCCTTGACCGACCAATGGTTCTTCTCGATGCAACTTATCCCCCTCCCTCCCCCCATTATCCCACGTCGCGATCCGAAGCATCACTTCAATTTGCCAGGGTTTGAAAATTGCTGGGCGCTCTAAGCCTCTCACAACCGCAACCAATACGACAAACAATCTCTTACCACCCTCGACGGCTTAAGTTGGCCTCCCCCACTAAGTGTACTTACCCTCTGCCCGAGGTCCATAAAGATAAATAACATCGAGCACCCAGCCTCTATTCCGAAGCAGCAGCAGCAGCGATCCCCCCTCCCTCCCTCCCACCCTCCTATTCTATACGGTCTACTTCCATCCTCGCGCAGTTTCATCCTTCTCCTCGAAGCTTCGCCGCCCTTCGCCGCCCTTCGCCGCCCTTCGCCACCCTTCTCTCCATTCCATTCCACTTGGTTCTCTCTCGTCTTCCCACCCTTGTTAGCGATACTTTCCGTGCCCCGTGGAGAATCACGCGCATGCTTGTTCTGTCACTGAAATAATGACAATGTCATAGCCCAGGGCTGATTCGCCACGGCGCCTGCCACGTGGGCAACGATTGGACGCGCATATGCTAATATGGCGTCCGTTCCGAAACATTAAATCTTAAATTTCCTCGTGGAGAAACTTGCGTCTTAACGACCTAACGACCAATCGATAGCCGCAGCTGTAATCTCCTTCCGCGAGACAGCCGCGCACCGATTTACCTCGAAGCTCCAATTGCCGAAATCCAATTGCCAAGAGCCCAGCTACGATCTGACCCGCGACCTCCGATGTGCATCGATCGTCGGCTCGTCCAGATCACCAGATCCTGGAAAATCATCGGCCGTCACGAACGCGTCGCCGAGGCCCGGAGCCTGGATCCTCCTGGATCCTGGACCCCACTATAGCGAACCGCAACCCTGAACTCTCCGAATCGAGCTCCGGGGGGCTCTGCTTTAGTCGATTCGTCACGATCCTTCAGCGCGATCATGTAATTCGACTGCGAACACGCAGCTTACTGAGCTCTCACGCTAATCCCCAGAGCAGATTTTACTGACAACACGATGCGTCTCCAAAGAATTTCACGAAGGGCCACTCGTTCCCTCATGCGAGTCGCTGCGAACGCGGCGATTCAGCGTCTCCTCGAAGAGAAGGATAAGGACGTCGGGGTCATCTTGTCAGCCGAACGAAGACTCGAGCATTGGGAGCACCTTCATGATTTACCGAGTGACATTTCGTTCCACAGTTTGCCGCTTACCCAAGAGCAGGCGACAATGGAACCGGCTGACATTTCGTTTGGAATTATTGCTGCGGTGGCGGCGCTCCCGACGGCTCCGCCACTTTCAGCATCGCCAACGCGCGCGCCCTGCCTTCCTATTTTTTCAACTGCCCCTTTGTTACGCCCGGCCGTTTCGCCGTACTAATATATCCGTCCGAATTTGGCGGATGTTACGGGGCACAGCTTTATTTACGAGGAAGCGGCGGGCGCAGGGCGGCAGGGATCGACGAGCACTCGGCTGTCCGGCTCCACCCTTCGAAAGAAAGGGATGCTGCGGCTCAATCGCAGTGCGACTCCACCTGTATCAATCCCGACGCCCGAAGGTCAGTGCCTCACAGGGCCTGATCCGGAGCACGAGCCGCAGCCCGATTTCAAAATCCCACCGATCGATCGAAAAACTCCGGAACCTTTGACCCTGCTTAAATATGTCCCACCACAAAGCAATAAAATACCTTTATCTTATTCGTGCCATTACCCCCTTGATTCGGTCGGGGTGTCCAATTTACATTTCTATCGGGGGCTTCGGAGAGATAACTCCATTTAAATAAATTAGTAATACTATCTTCGCTCCGGAGAAGGGGAGATTAAATGTTTTATCAATTTTCATTGCGATTCGTTACGCGGTGGCAATTCGATTCTTACGTTGCTTCGGCATTCGATTCGGAATTCTTCTCGATAAATCAGACGGGAACCGGTTCTCCACGGAGAACATTGCAAACTGCGAGAGAAGAGCTACGTTCGAACGAAGAACCCCTCCCCCTTCACCCTCTCTATATCTTACTAATTCCTTCGAAACGTCGCCCTCCTAACTTCTAGTAGCAAGCGCGATTCCGCGTGTCCCGTCGCTTCGTTAGGAAGGTAGGACAATAATGGGGCATAACAACGGCGTTAACACGCAGTGGCCGCGACCCCGGACGCGACCCGAGACCCTCCCCGGTGAATTACGCCTCTGATAATTACTAGAAATTAATGCGCAACCCGAGGTGCCGAGGCACCATTGTAGCCCAGTATTTTCCCGAGCCCCCGCACACGTCCCTGCTGCTCGGATTAAGGATTTCTCGAAACGCGCTGTGCTGGAACGGGAGGCGAACGAGGACGGGAAATTCGAAAATTGAATCGACGCGCCGACAGCCGCACGCAGATTAAACCTGCGGTCGGCTACGAGCAGATAGTTTAATGTGAATTTATTGCGATCGCGATACGCTCTGGAAACGTCGCGTGCTCCTGTCGCCGATAGCCACGCGTGTCCACCCTCAGTCATCGAGTCACTGTAATCGTCAATGCCTTATAAACTGTCTTTCCCCGTCCTTCCGTAGCCGCCGGCTCACCGACTGTTCGAACGAGCAATGCTGCGTCCTTTTTCAACGTTCCCTCGAAACATATCGGTTTGCGTAAGAATGAGGAAATTGTGAGGAACTTTCGAGCCGAGTGTCGAGTCTGTCGTTTTGGGGTGGAACCTTATACCGAAACGCTGGCAGAAGGAAAGATTTAGCAATAGGAATTAAGGTCCAACAGTCGAATAGGCGAATCGTTGTCGCGACGTTCGAGGAAGCCGGAGAGACGGGAGGCTGGAAGGAAAGAGACGCGGGATCCCGCGGATACGAAACGTGTCCTTCTACCATATTTCACTTTACTTAATTCATATGGTAATGGGCTGGCGGACGGGTTAGTCAAAACTTTTGGGACAATGCGAGGACAATGGTTGACGGTGGCGCGAATGCGATATCGAATTCGCTCTGGCGACGTGCCTGTTATCGACAATGTCCGACCGCTGGACCGGAAGCCATTCGGCTGGCCCCGTCACCAAATTTATCAAACTTTCCAAGGCTATGGAATAATTATACCTACTGCCTGAAACCGCCTGGCTCGGCGATATTTAGAGGTTACAGTCGAAGCGTGCGAGCTGTCGATTCGCTTGACGTCACACAGTGGCAGTCGCGTAGTTGGCGGCACTGGCGACTACGGCAGTTGGCATCCTTCTCGTGATGTGCGAATCAAACAGCCATTTCGCGATGATATCTCGAGCCAATCTGCAAGATCACATAAGTATGTCGAAGAGCGCGAAACTCCCATCCAATCTAGAAGTGGTCCAGAAGACAGGCGATTCGGCAGCGCTGCGCAGCACATACGTTTCGTGTTGTAGCTTTGCAATTGCAGAGAGTGAAATTTGCAGTCGCGTTATCGCCATTCTCTCAGCCCTCCCAGCGGACGGTTTTTTTGGTGACCACAAAAGCGAAGAAAGCATTTCGAGCCACTCAATTTTTGCGCAAGATTAATACTCTTGGAAAAGAGGAGGCAAGGAGGCGAGAAACCGAGAAACCAAGGAGTCCTCGACTATTCCAGTTGCGAGGAAATTGGCTGTCCCGGCATATGCGTCGACTCTGGCACGCGGTGCCGCGGGGTCGCATTACAAATTTAATCTTACAAATGGATCCGAAAACTTGGAAACAATGGAATATATGAAATGCGGCCGCGTATATCATCGCGCTAGACGTGGGGTGAGTCCAGCGGCAATATTGTCAGGGCCGCCGATCCATATTCTCCGAAAGCCGCTCGCAAGTCGCATCCGGAATCCGCCAAGGCGAGACGACAGAGACAAAACGAGAAAACACTTTGCTTCGTTTTCGCTTTCGATCCTCGGCAGCTTCACGCGTCATCTGCGGAATAGTCGCATCTGACAACGGCAGAAAAACCTTCTCTCGATTGTCTCCACTGTAGTTTGGAGAATTGTTGCCACTGCAGCTCGACGATGACGAACCCAGCGCATTGCTTCTTCACGTTCCACGTTCCCGTCATTTCGTACTTGATATACCCGTCACCCTACTGAGAGGAGAGGACCGCGAGATCAACGTGAGGCTGGGTGTCGTTGGGTGTCGTTGGGCGTCGTTGGGCGTCGTTGGGCGTCGCAGGACCCAGCCGAAACCGAGTAGAGTTTCCTCCGGCGGGATTAGCATAAATATGCCGTCTTAGAGCGGGCCGTTTGTCATCGTTAGCAAAGCACACGCTTCCTGGGACTCGCGCAGTCACACTCCTGTGAATCGTGGCCGAGCTGTTCCATTCCCTCGGGAATCCCAGAGCCGAGTCCCGCCGGAAGGAAGTTCGGATATAGCGACACCGCGAACTCTAGTTTCTCGAGATTTTCAGTTTGCGAATGTAGAACCCCTTGCCTCAGTTTGTGCGCTTTGACCTTTGATTCCGTGAGCCTCTCGCCATCCATATCTCCGGGTGATCCGGGAAAGGAAATCGGGGAAATACCGGGACCGTCTGGGCTCTGAGGAATCGCTAGATCGGCGCTGACGCCAATCTGCTGAAACGTATCGCAATACTTCATAAACACCCTTCGCAGCTCACCCGGGGCACTTCGGGAGCGACATTACTTTTCTATTAGTATGATTGAATAATTCCTCGGAGAAATCGATACTGGTCGAAAGATTGACATGGCGAATAACTTGGAAACTTTCACAGGACGCTGCAGAGCGCTGCACGCTGCGCTCGCTACTTTTCTTATTTTCTCGCTATTCCCGGAATCATTTTTCAAGAATGGACTCCTCTGGGTTCGAGTCCTGCGCGATGTTCGGTTGCCACTCGTCGCTCTCTTCTCCAGCCTCCGCTCCCCTTGCTCGCTCTCTCTCTCTCTCTCTCTCCCTCTCTCTCTCTCTCTCTCTCTCTCTCTCTCTCTCTCTCTCTCTCTCTCTC
>JARQTI010000046.1:287163-356069 GCA_030142655.1 Trachelus tabidus
CTCTCTCTCTCTCTCTCTCTCTCCCTCTCTCTCTCTCTCTCTCTCTCTCTCTCTCTCTCTCTCTCTCTCTCGCTCTCCCTCGCCTCTTGTCCTCGGGGACCGTTTGCTACGGATAATTCATATTTATGACCGAGTGCTCTATCAACCCCGGTTGCCTCGAACCCATTTAATTGAGACGTCCGTGTCGGACGAGCAATAGGGTGCGAACATTGTTTCACGAAGTTCTCGCGGGGCTGCGAGAGACAATGTCGACTGCAGGTTCGATGACGATTCGCCTTAAGGCGACGTCCAAACGTTCGCGGAGTGTGAATGACCGTCGCTCTGTGCACTTGACACCTAGTCGGCCGTTCTACTGCTGCCCCGCTGCCCCGCTGCCCCGCTGCCCCGCACTCCTTGTCGCTTCGTCTCTCTCTCGGATGAGCTGCGCCCCAAGATACGAAGCAAAGAGGAATAGCGCAGTGTGTACATTAATTGAAAGTGCGTCGAGAACGAACGAGCGAGAGTTACTTTTGAGAGTAGCAAACACCCTTTCGCACGTCGCCCCCCTTCCCCACCCCTCCCGACTATTAAATACTAATTCCATTAAAGCAGCGAAGGGGTGCGCGCCTATATCTCTGACCCATATTTCATGGCAAAAGCTTTTCAATCTGAAAAAATACTTATGGAGAGCCTGATCGAAAATATGGAAGCCACTCTACCACGGCGGACTCTGTTCGCTGCTGGAATTATAGTCGAAACTTTTTGTTTGTCTATCTCCACGTCCCGATTCTCATCGAATACTTCTAAATCGGTGTGAACGTAGCGGCGCTATCGATACGTAAAAAGTATTCTACAGCAAAGTGCGAAAGTTCTTGTGCATCGATAAATGAAGGTTCGCCCAGCGCGATGCAATCGTGCAGAAGTTGGCGATAACGCGTTTTCAATTAGAAACGGCGCGATTCAACCGAATAAGATTAAACCTCTCGCCCTGCCATCCTCATGTAACTTATAGTGTGAGCGCCCCAGGCGCTCCAGGTAACTCGTAGAGGCTCCATTCTCTCTCTCTCTCTCTCTCTCTCTCTCTCTCTCTCTCTCTGCTCCCATCAAGAAGCAGCAGCCACGTCTTCCTCCTTTCTAAAGCAACGCTCCTCGCTAAACGTCACTCCGTCCACTTCCTCGCTCGAACTTTTAGTTCAATTACTCTAGGACCTATCGAGCTATCGGGAAATAACTCATTCGCAGAGAGATACATGGTTTCAATCGCTAAAAGGTCTTCGCGAATGGGATAAGAAACTCGCGAGAGTCGTACGATGGACGGGCGTCGCGACGCTGCCAGCGAGGACGCGCGCGACACTCGATGGGTCCAGGTTATCGAGATGAGCTGTAAAACGCCGGAGAAAGAAAGTCCCGCATCTCGAAGGAAGGTCCTTCGACGCTCCGAAGCGAGAAAGTGCTGGGCTGCCTCGTTCGTCTCTAACGAGTCATTCTCGTCGTCAGACTTCTGTCCCCAGTTCGAGCCAATAAGCCCAATAAACTCATTCGCTGCTTTACTGCGAATCGCTTTACAACTGGCGGCTATAGAGGCTATGAGGTGGCAGCTATAGAGCCGGTAGCTCTGGGAAACAAGGAAACTAGTTATCGAAACTGCGCTAGTTTAAATTACGAGCTGAGGGCAACTTTACGATTTATTCTCTATAGGGGATGCGACGTTGACGCGCCCTGGGAATATAAACTCCACGTAAAATCATTCGCGATCAGGAATTATGGGAATCGGACGAAAGCAGGAAACACGGTACAGACGTGTATAGAGAGACAAGAGCCATCTAGAAATATGTATCAAAGTGATCTCGAAGCTGTGCGACACGTCGACACGTCGACACGTTGCACCTCCTACGCCTCGATTCGTCTTCCGTCGCAGCATCCATCTACCCCTCGCCCCCCCCCGCCATCCCTCTTGCTCGGACATTTACGTGCGGCAGCAGCCGCGATAGAGTTTTCGCGAGAGCGCGCGCGTGTGTCCGCGTACAAGTACGTAGGCGCGGCCGAGAGACGGAGCGAGAGAGCGAGAGAGCGAGAGAGCGAGAGAGCGAGAGAGCGAGAGAGCGAGACACTAGGGGCTGCTCGGGGTGCCCTGAGGCCGGAATTGAAACCACCTCATTACCACGGGGCGGGATGCCGGAGAATCCGTTTTGCGAATATTGGAGGTAATGTCGCGAGGCGGTTTTATACAAGAACCGTCACCCCCGGACGTGAGCGCGTGCCCGCGGCTACCGTTCGCATTACAAAACCCTGATGAAAAATGGAAATAGCGATTCGTTGTTTTCTCGTTGTGAGATTTTAAAACGATAAACGTTCGAAACTCGAAACTCTTGGGGGATGAATTCGTCGATCGACCGCAGTCAGCAAAATAATTAGTTCCTATTGTGCAACTGGGGGTACCTTATATTTCTCTAGGGCTCAAAGGGCTGAAAGGACCGGGCCGTCCACTCTCCTGAAAAGTCTAAAGTTTTAGGAAAAGATCAGAGGCCATTTAGGAAGCAGATGACACGTTCGCCTTGGCACGATAAGAAAATGGAAGCCGTAACACGCCCTGCGAAGATGCCTGCATTACGAAATACGAAGGAGCCCCGGCAATCACGTTTACGAGTCCATGATACGGCGCCTAACCGTTCTACGTTTCGCGCATAACAAGAGACGTAGTTGGCCCGTGAGAGAGAAAGAGAGAGAGAGAGAGAGAGAGAGAGAGAGAGAGAGAGAGAGAGAGAGAGAGAGAGAAGCAGAGGAGCTACCCTTTAGCCAAGCAACGTTACAGCTTTAATTAAATGTTTGTCATTAGACGCTCTCTTGGCTGGTGGCTGGTTGGTTGCTGGCTGGTTGCTCACTGCCTGTTACCGCGACTACCGAAATACTTGCTCAGGAAGCAACAATACTAGGATGTTAAGTGCTTAGCCTACTCGAGTTAAATCGCATTCAGAGATATTTCGAGAATTTCGGGTTTTATGAGAATGGCTTCGGAGTGGTTTTGCCACAGGATGCGTGCAGAACATGCACTGTATCCATCTTCATCCTGCAGGATACATGGAAGATGCAGGAAGCAAACTCCCGTGCTCTCCGGAAAGAAACGGATTCCCCGCGTCGGGCATATTGGTGATTTCTCGCGAAGCGCCGCCGCCGACTATTTCCACCCTTCGAGAGAAACGCTATCACGGTCAAGATGGCGGTACGTATACAGTGTGCTTCACCTTATATTAGCATATAAACTCCTAGCCCCCAGCGCGGCCCTCCCACGTTTTGATTTATGTACTAAATATGCCTCCCCGGTCCTCCCAACTCCTCTTCGAGAAACTAAAATAACCGGGCAACGAAGAGAAAAGAGGGGAGAGGACTCTCTTCGTGAGCAAGCTCTATAGAAAATAGCGTAGAAAAAAATACAAGCAACGAATCGGTTGCATGATAATATGGTAATACGTACGCTTGAATTAAAACTCACGGAGTAATCCGGTAATAATTCAAGCTCCGTGTATCAAAGCGAATAAGCATAAATGAATAATTGCGCGATAGATATTTTAACGCGCTACACATCTCCTTGCTGCGCGAGATGTTCAAGTATCGAGAGACAATACGATGCGAGTGCGTCGCAAGGCGTAACTGGTCTACGCGTCGACTTTACGGATGCGAAATCGAGGCGCCTCGAGCTATAAGGTCGCAACCGGCAATTCGAATCGAAATCTACTGGGCTGTCTACACAACACGGGATGCCGGTTTAACCGAGTTTGTACGTCGTTTATGCATATCAGGCAATTTTCTTACGGTTTCACTGCGTTAAAATATGTATAGAATCGGGTTAAGCTACCGACGAGGATGTTACCCGAAGCGTCGAGTGCAGGCGGGGAAGCTGTTAAGGGACCACTCTCCCATTTGCATGGCATCACTGCGATTTCGTTAAAATCATACCTTTCCTATAACCTCTATATCTATTCACCTCCAACGATGCAGAATGGTTAATCCGTAACTCATCGTTTATCGGAAACTCTCCAAACGGAAATAAGAATACTTCAACGTTTCGGTACAATAACCCAGAAGTTCGGCATTCGTCTATGCTCGAAGTCTAGACACTAATATTTCCATGCTTCCCATCGTGCCAAGCCATATGCGAGACGCATCCAAGATTTCTACATGGAATTCCATATCGTTCGATCGCGTTATGCGCAAAGGAATCGAAGCGTGTTTGAGTGGGAATGTAAGTGCGAGTAAAAAGGAGTTAAAAATGTGTAAGCCTTAAGGTGAAAGGAGGAGCAGAGACTGTACCAGTCGTCAAGAAAAACGAACGGTGCCTCTGGACTTTTGTTTCCGAAGACACATAAAAATCGCTCGCAACGTAAACCATGTGAAGCAGCCCTCGGACCACAGTAGACACTTTTATGTATCTCACATTAATTTGCATAATCGAATATAAAATTTGAATACGACGCACATTCTTTTGTCGACTCCCGCGTCGTAAGCCACCGCAAGACGCCATGACTGCCTTCCGCCTCCTCTTCGCTTCAGCAGCCTAGAATTATTACCGAATCAATTCCATCGTTTCTCCTCTGCGAACGAAGGGTAGTGTTTACTCGCGAGAAATAATCAGGTGTTTTCGCGTACCTCTGACACATTGTCAATACGGGAACTTGGCTGCCAAATGTGCCGCAGAACCAAATAAGCCACGAACGGTTATGGGATGTAGAATCGAAGTCGGTTCGTTTGCCAAAGGCGCAGGGGCATCAGAAATTTCGCTAAAAGCGTTTTCTACTTACCGATAGTCGATTTACACGATAGATCTAACATCTCGCGAAACTCGAACAGTGCTTTTATACAATATGAATGTTATCCAGTACTCTGATTTGCCTGCTGTCTGTATCTCGTTATCACCTTATCACCGGCACTTATCCACCATGGAGCAATACTGTACCATCACGGGAAGAGAGATACTTCTTGCTCACTCTCGAGAGCATTGTACGGTGGCGCTGCCTTCATTGTTCCGTATGAACTGCAGCGCATCCGCTCCACGATACGCTTACCGACAGATCACGAGAATCTCTCTTCTCTCCCTCTCTCTCTCTCTCACTCCTCTACATCACTACCTTACCATCGATCAAGTCTTTCTCATTGAGTGACGACGCGTACTGCTTTGGACAACTGTGATAAATGTTCGTGCGCTATTGTTTTATGCCCGTATTATTTATTTTGCATGTGTAATCAACTGTAATCGACCACAGTATAACTTGCTACCTTCGGTATGGACGGACCCCTGAGTTACCGTAGGACTCGGCAGTGAATAAAACTTTTTTAATTCGGTATGTGCTGATCTCTGCTTGTGCAGCGTCTGGTGCAACTTCTGCTTACAAGATGGTAGCACATCTACTCCATGGAAAGTAAACATGAAGGAAAGTGAAAGGTAAGCTGCTTAGTAGTTGTTTGGATCATCCGATGGAAACGGCGGAATTTCAACATTTCCTATGATCGTTCATTCGGTAAACTATTCTTGGATCGATATTCGAGTCTCTGCTATTTTGCCGGCGGAGCTCGGAGCACTGATCCGGTTTGCTAAGTCCTTTGCAGGTAGTTTTTTGGCCCTTTCAATTAGTGTATGTAATTTGTTCCCTCAGCCTGACGGAAAGGTTCGGGGTAGATCCGTATTTACTTCCCTTTGCTTCATCTGCTCCTTTAGGACAACGTCTTTAGTGAGACGTAGATAATTACCAGTTTCAAGCAATTCTAATTTCACGATTCGAATGTTAGATGGTATAATACTGTTTTCAAACTAAAAAATATTCTACAGGCATTCGTAAAGAGAGCTTCGTGTCATTGCCTCAGCAGCGATGGTAGATTTCGAATCTGAATAATTCTCTGAACACTGAACTATTCTTTGCAATAGCCACGGTGTAACTTCTATGGATCCAATGTTAATCCAACAGTGCATATTACTCGTATTATCCGAAGAAATTTGAAAATGACTGTGTTACTGAAAATATCTGTAGCTGAAAGCACTCGAAAGATACGGCAATAAAAATTGTTCTCGTGAGAGGATGTGCACGCATGTCGATGCTCGCACCGGGACACATACTTCTTCTCCATTTGGCGAGTGAGCCTTGGCTTCACCCGTTTAGGTGGATCGTTCGAAAAAGCCCATCTCGTCGCGTACCACTGCTACCGAAAGTCCTGTCGTCCAGGTGGTTCTTGGTTTCTTTTTTGACATACGAATGCTCGCCTGGTCCTTAGAAGGCGTGAACGGGCGTCGGATCACAAGTTAGACGCAAAACAGGAGAAGACGCACTCTATCGAGATTCCTCTGCGGGGTCAATCTTAGTCGTTGGTCTTCTCGAGGGGTTCTCCGTGTGTCGAGAACGAAGGGGTTGTGAGCCTTAAGGCCCCTTAAAAGAAGGGGAGTAGGTATCTCTCTGTGAACCTTTGGAGGACAGCTTACTCAAACAGCGCTACTAATTCGGGAATTATTTGAATAAACATCGGGAGTTTCGAGTTGCTCGTTCGAACGCTGCCGGCTTCTCTGATGGGACGTGGGAACTTCCATTGCGTTCCACACGTAGACAGCTTCAGAGAGTGCATGCGTGCTTGTTGGTATGCGTGCATCTGTCCGTATGAATGATTTCTCCCAGTGGAAGTAAGAGGAAGAGAGAGAGAGAGAGACCACATCGATTCCCAGGAACCCATCGACATCTCCTCGAGCCCCAAAACGTATTTCAAATTAAAAAAATTACAGTCAAATTATGAAATTGGTAATTCTGATTAGTGTAACTTACGAATGGAAGCGATGTACCGAAAACATGATGGCCGATGGTTATCAGAAGCAAACTATGCTTTGACAGGGAAGAGATCGAGCGTGGAAGTGCGCGGTGGGTCCTCGTTGGGTGACTTGTCGGTGGGTGCGCGAAGGCACATATATAATAACGTGAACTAGGTGGCAGGCGGGAGCTGGCCATGGTAAACAACGGGGTGGCCCAAGACTAATCGCCGTTCGTCCCGGTTAAGGTTCCCACATCGGCTCCCGTGGCATTATGAGACCCGTCGTGCTCTCACGCCTCCGCCCAAACCAGCCGACTAACCTGCCGCCAGTTGCCACTACACCCTACGGCCCAATCAGGCCCAATACCCTCGCACCTCGAAGCCACATCGGCACGCAGCTCACTTAAAACTGTCAATATTGAGTCGCAGAGCTTAAAGAGTTTCAGTTTTCAGACTTATCTTAGAATCCAACCTTACAAACGGATACTCGAACTTCCGAGTCGAGATCCGACGACTTTCAACTTCCGTCACACTTTTCAGGGACTTTGGCAATCGTCTCTGATTCTTACAGAATGACCTAGCTAATTTTTGGAGTCACAATTAAGCAGCCAAGACTCAACGAAAAATCTGAGCCGCGACAAAAAGACTCACTGTCCATTAAGTTGAGCTGGATACGTCGCAGTGCCAGTGAGATCGAACGATGGATCGAATGCGAGAGATCCGCATAACGTTTTCTCATTGTCCGGAATGTCCGCATGCTGCTCGGTCGTAGCTTCACAGCAGACGCATACACGCGCGCGCCTATTAGCTGCTGCGGATATGATGTAGGAGCGATCGTACGGAGCGGTGGTCCGACGCTTCGAAATTCGAGTGAGAAGCATGTCGAGGTGTGTGGGCAAGCGAGGCGACTGGAAGCGACTGGTGGCGACTGGAGGCGACCCCTACCGAGCAGCGGGACGCTTACTGGCCCATCGCTGGACCTTCGCTGGGCCCTCACACAGGGCTGCGGAGGACTCGGAGGACTCTCTTTGTGAATCGCCGTCCCGGCGTGAGTCCCAGCGTGAGGAGGTCTCAATCTCTCGAGAGGCTCGCTACGTGGGCAGCTCCCGCGACTTACCCTTATGATTAATCGGCACCGCCTACTTACCAAATCGGTTCTAGAATGCTAGACTACAGGGTCCTGACAGGGAGGCAGCATCCGGGGCACTGCTGGGGCCCAGGAACCAATCAGAGGGCAGGTACTGTCGTTTCCCAATACGTGGCAAGGTACGCACGATTCTTCTTAAGACACTCGTCATCTTCCTATTTGCGTATGGTCTGGAGAATACTTTACGTCTTGTTCGACTCTTTTTTTGTCGCCCGTCTCACACACGCATACACACGCGCGCAATCTCGCACCCGTGCCAGTCACCGCAAGAGACCTTCGGCAGGTGCACCTCGAGTAAAGTACCGATTCATCTCGATCAGTTTACCCCAACCGGTCTCGAGGAATCAGAATCTGACCCAGTGGAGAAATAGAAATTGAAAAAAAGAAACGCTTCACGTTAAAATCTCCTGACTATGGTCAGGCGAGCTATTAATCACACCTTCGTGTGGAACGCCGGGACACGCCTCGTCGATACTGGATATTGGCTATCGAATCCACAATATTGATCACTCGCTATTTTATAGCCGCGAATTCTTTTAGAAAATTAAAAACTGATAAGCTGAAAATGAAAGGATGATCGCGGCCTTCGAGTGGAACTGAAAATGAGTCTGTTTCGTTCTCGTCGTTTGGTCTTTACGTAATACTGAGGAAATTTTAGGTCTGAAGATGACAGGGGGGGGGGGGGGCCAGTATCACGTGAGACGTCCTAAGCTTGATGTCGTATAATGCATTTACATAAACTTGCTGCCTTTCTTCTAAATTCTGTATTCTTCGGCTCATAAGAGGGTAGTGAGCCAAAAGTAAGAAATCGCAGGACCGATCGGAATTAAACTGGACGCATTCCTTCTGGGGTCGAAAGGCGAAGTCACGCGACGGTCAGGCGATATCGCTCATTAACGGCGTCGACCCAAGCTCTAATTCAAATGGGAGTCCGAGTCAGACGTGCCCGTAGAACATGGGAATAAAAAATTAGAGACAAGCCAGGTAGCGGATATATGGAAACGCGATCGCTATCGCCAATCTAAATACTTGCTCTTTCCTCGAACTGCTCGACGGCATCGACCGTCGACGTTCTGGCAGGCGCGACGTCATTCGTTTCTTAACAAAAGAAGAAACTCTGGGACGAAACGAGGAGCTTCGTAACGCCAGGCTCTGGGAAAACCTCAGGGATTATCTCGCCTTCCCTAATCAAAGCAACACGAATTGCCTGTACATACACGGATATACCATACCATCCTCCTGTCGGCGTCATCTCCGGAGAGGAAGAGTCTTGCTTCGGAGAGGTCGGGATCTACTCTGAGAACTGAGGAGAATCTAGAAGAAAGATGCTTGAGAATCTCTTAACTGCGCTACTTTGGCTGCTCGGGGTGAACGAGGAAGGAGCCAATGTGACGTGGCGCTACGCGCCGTTCGACACGAATACAATTTCTTCGAGTTGGTAATTTATCCAATTGAAACTCATCGATACCGTGGTCCATTAGCCAGTTCCCGAAGGAAGTTATCTCTGGCCGAGCGGCGTTAGTATTCTCCAAAGTGGAACAGTCGCAAGTTCGCGAAGAAGGAGTACCGGAACAAGTATAGTCTCGCAGGAAACTCGCACTAAGCCTATGCGAGGTAGCAGCATCAGCATCCTGGGCTCCGGGCGCCTCTGGAAAGACAGGCGGAAGACCGGGGGGGCTCGGGGACATTCCGGTAAGCGACAGACGTTTTAAATAAGCAATGCGACGCCCAGCGTCGAAACGTGACGGAACCGAATTATTCCATTTCTCAGTCCGAAGAGTAGCAACGTCGGCTACATTATGCAACTTGTCTGAGTAACTGCATAGCCGGCCACTTCCGTGAGTCAGATGATCCACCACGAAGACAGGCAGTTGAAAAAAAAAAATAGAAAGAGAAAGGAAACTTGTATTCTACCTCCTTCTCTCAAAATTTCTTGGCTCGATCTAACGAAGCGAGTGGATATTCCGTTGGCCCTTGAATCGTGATCGGCCTCCTTGAGAAATCCTTTGGGTCACCGCGAATCGATAAGCCCGGCCAGTCGGCAGTACTGCGTTTGGCGTATCGATAGCATCGTCCCCCCACCGTCATCACCCCCCCCCCCCCCCACCAACCCTTTTGGATAAATAGGGATGCGGATGGCTTAATTTCCGGGCAGCTGGCGAAAGTATAGGATGCGAAGCCACAGGATCCCCAGACTCGTCGGTCGTCTCTCCGAGAATTCCTTCCTTATTCATTCCAAGTGTCTCGGGAAGGCCTTCACGGATTGCTCGCTGGCTTTAATTATTTGGAGCCAGCTGAGGGCCCAGTCTCAGGGTTTTACTCGAGCGTGATGCGCTTCGCTGAAATGGCCTCGGTCCAGGTGAAGATGAACATCGACGGGACTCATGTAATTCTGCGTGGAAGCAGCGAAGAAGATCGGTTCAGCGCGGATAGACAGTTCTGCTGGGAGCGACGTCACCTGGTGGGCTTCCCCTCGGCACATCCAGCTTCCCCCCCCCCCCGAAACCTGCTCAAAGTTATCTCGCAACTCGCGGGTTTATCCTTCCTACGTACGAAGTGCAGCCGCTCGGACGCAGACGCGCACGACCTCTCGTTCGGATTCCCATAAATCTGCCGTTGGCAGTACTGGCAGAGCCAGCAACCCTTATCAAGCATTCCCGCTAGATCGATATCGCGCGTATATGTAGGTACCCCACCGGGTTAACAAGGCAATCAGGGATAGTTTCTCGATACTATACGAGCGGGGTTAACTTAATTAAGGGATGTTCTGCGTCTGCCGATTGCAAGAGAACCAATATAAACGCGTTCCGCGAACTGTGCTCCGAAGGGTCCTCGGGATGGAGGGTGGTCTTGATCTTTTTGGGAATCGAGCGTGAAATATCGAGCCAGGTGGGTAACGCGTCGGAGAACATTCTCGACGAAGCGTGTAAAAGCGTAAAAGCGTACGTGGCTGTGGAAATCATTGGGGAATACGCGACGAACGGCATTATTTCCGCTAGAGAGCTCCTCTTGACTGAAGAATCAACCAGCTTCAAACACGACTCGGTAATTGGTTCACTTAAAGTGGATCGATACGCAATTACTGTGTAATTAGCGAACCAATTAAAGACGCTTGATTCGGGACAAGTCTCTTCGCTCGTTGTAACCATCAGCCTCGAAGCTTTTCTCCTGCTTTTGGTTTTTCAGGCGAAACTCAAGTTGCTTGCGACATGAAAGCCCTGTGACGTCAGCGAGTCCCAAATTCTTTAAGGGGACGGCGAGAGATCGTTGACTGCCACGGTAATTTTAAGAATCAAGCCCACTACTAGTTATCTCGTAGTTTGGCAGTCAACGTGTTAAAAATGACCTAACATCGAGTACCAGAGGCCAAAGGTCACAGGACAGAAGAGCGTCGGCCACGTGACGCCTGGCACACACCATTGGCGCGCATGTCGCAGTTGGCCCTACTGGACCATAATAAGCGGATTGAACGCGACTCGTGCATTATATTAAATGATCGATAGTCGAAACAACCGTTCGATCGAGCGCGCGTCGCCAGTCAGCACCAAAAATTAAACTGTCCGTTTCTCCGCAATGCGTGCTGCTCGTTTGCGATTGATTAACCAGGAGGACGCAAAGTGCCTGCGCTTGAAGCTCGCGCACGTTCGAACATTGGAATGCACAATTACATCGATGCGGAATCCTCGCGTCCCCAACACCCTAACGAATAACGTGAATGCACTTGTGCGTTGCCGCACCTGGGTAGAGGCGTCAAGTCAGCCAGCATTGCCCCGTACTTCGCAACCTTCGGGAGCAACCTAAAGAGAAGACAGCGGAGCATCGGCAAACGCAGGCTGTCGCTAGTTCAAAGTTCAGCTCCTGAAGCGACATCGCTCCTCTACAGTCTCGCATGGTAGATCGCTTCCTTCCTCAATGGTCCTGCCAATCTGTAGCTGCGACCGATCACTGTCTCTGTGACCCACTCCTATCATCAACGTTCATCCGGTTATTCAATTCGAGTGTTCAGTGGGTGCGGGCACGGTGGGCGTCGCTTCCGAATTAATTCCCATCGATAGGTCACACTCAAGGGTGCAGCCACGTTGATCCAATTATTTTTTCTTAACGTAGGTCAGGAGGCGCGACCGCATTGTACACGGTAGTACAGGATTGTACGGCGACGACCCAGAAACTCGAAACGGCGCCACAATCGCCTCCTGATTAGCGCAGCGTCGTTCTTGCCTGTGCACTCGCTATTCTACCATCTGCACACACACTACTCGCAACTTGCCTTTTTTGCAGAATTCTCCAATCCTCGCTAAGTGACTCGAGGAAAGTTAACTGTAAGTCAAGTCGCGCGCGCTCTTGGGGAGAGCCCGGTCTACGCTGAGAAAACTCTGAGAACTCCGAGAGCTGAGAGAACCCAGGGACGCCATAGCAGCAACCGAGGGCTGGAGCTTCGCAGAAGCTCAGCGGAGATAGTGGAGCTCCAAGTCCCGCGTGAGACACGTACTGTATTCGCGCTCCGAACTTCCTACCAAGAAGAAGCGAGACGCCTTTCCGGCCCTTCCAAGATTTAAGGACACTCTAGGAAGCGGCAGTCGCGCTCTGGATCCCCTCCTACCTTTTTCCTGCTAACACAAGCTTCTTCCCCTCCGCTCCCTTTCCTGCCCCTCCTCCACCATTGCTTCGATCATTCCACTTGGAAGTTCCTTCGCGAAGTCCCATTCGGATAATGCTCAACTTCGAAACGCCTCGACCTTTCGACCCGGCAAATCCTTCCGGTAAAGATAGTTATCGCTCTTCCGGGTCGCCCAAATCTGCTGGATCATTTGGAAATTTAAGATCTTCTAAAATAATTGATATCGCAGAGGGAGAGGGGGACTTACTAGTTTCGTCTTGACGCGGAGTTAATCGTAAAACAAAGAACGAGCTGCGCTGAGATTCGGTTGGCTCGAAGGGCAATGAGGATTCGTGATACGATCACTGTCAGCCAACGCATAAGAGCATAACAGCGGAACAGTTGAACAGTAGAACAGGGGTCTCTCTCTGCACGTGGCGAAAGTACTAAAAGGAAATAATCCTTTTCCTCTCCTGTGCCTCTGGGAGATTCTTAAGGGATCCCTCTAAAAAAAAAAAAGTAGGGAAATCTAAAATTGAGCTGTTGGCCATAGAGGAAATATCCGGAGAAAGGAATGCACAGAAGCGCGACGCTCTGCTCTATTTGCGGATGATGCAAATGATGCATAATGCGCACAAAGACGTTAAGACTGTAGGATCGATCTGGGAGCGATGCCTTAATAACGCAGAGATGAATCGGTCAAGGTTATATTTTCGCTGCCCGTATTCGTCTCTTTTAAGTTGTTAGTCGCAGTTCAAGTTTTTCCTACCTTTTGTCTCGCACAGTAGTCGCCGGGAAGCTCGTACGTCAGACCATAAAGCTGCCTCTTCTTCCTGTCGTTCTAGTTTATCGTGGATGCTGAAAAGACGCCCTGCGTCCTTTCAATTCCTTCTGCTCTCCCTCTTGGAGGATGAAGAAGCCTCCTAGGAAAAGGAGAATCTGCGGGAAACTCTCATAAGAAATAAGAATACTACCCTAAGAGCACAAACGAGAGACACTGAGTCGGCAGCGGGATGGCGGAAGGTAACTGCTCTTTACAACTATTCACTGGAATGCTCGTCGTTGATGATGGCGATGGCGAATTCCCGGCCCGAGGAACGTTCGGACCGTAATTCCTGATTAGTTTGGTGAAGTAGTTTAGTGGTCCTCAGGGTCTCAGTCGTATCGCTAGTGGCTGGCCCTGCTGGACGTCGGCGTCCACCCTGCCTGCCCGGATGCACCTTTCACTCTCGTTCGGCCGTTTTACTTGTGGCAGTTAAAATTTCGACATGAGCTAACTTTATCAGGTGTCAGGAAGTTTCGGTGATTCGCCTTTCGCCTATTGCCCACCATTCCTCCTATCGGTGCAAGCGGCATTCGGCGCTGCATAGGGAATCGTTCGGAAAACGTCGCTGAGACACCGAGCACGCGTCACGGCAAGTTAATCTTGATCGAATAATCCCGAGTGGGAGGGATGATTTTCTATAATAAATAATAATAAACTAGCGATAAGGAAATGTTTAACCATTTTTATTATGGTCACGCGTCCAATTTTCTATTTATGGTTTAGGATGTTTGACGTCGCCCCCAGAACTCTTGGCCTTCCCATCCTCCGTGCTCGATCCGAGGATTTCCTCGTTTGAAAGAGGAAAAATGTCCGTTGAGGAAGCCGCATCCATCCGTTTCCGCAGAGCGTGCCGAGAATCGACAGAGGACATTTTCATTCCACGAGTCTCTTCACGATGGAAGCTCACTGCACCGGGAGCCCAGTCGACCGTTTCTGTTGCTTGTTACTCTGTTACTCTTGTCAGCCGCCTGCATTGTTGCACCTGGCGCTGCAACTCCTGTTGCCGCAACAGAGAGGCCATTAATCGAGAAGTTTACAGAGTGACGCATAATAATTAGCCCGATGAGAGACGAAACGACCGATGTCTGGCCCCCCACTTGACTGGGACGCGGATAATTGCGGGCGACGCCATTATCGTGAAGGCGACTCTGTTTAAAATATCGAAGCGCCGCTGCTGGTGCGTGCTCGGGTGCTGCGTTCGAGGCTCGGCTTCAGGATTCGAGAACTGCGGAAGACGCGTTGCAGGTTGGTCCCAGTTGACGTGGAGGAGGGCCCAAAGGATATAGAATAGGATGCTGGAGACTCGATCGAACCCTCGTGTGTACCTTTCCATGATGTAGCAGAGTACCATTCTAATTCCACATCCCTATTCCTACGTAGTTGCTCTATCTCTATTTCTACACTCTTCTCGCCTCTTTTCCATCTCTATCGGCATCTGCACTCCCATTCCGCTATTCCGCTGCGCTGCTTCTCGCCTCCAGACCAACATAACAACGTGAACCTATTTTGTTCCCTTTCTTATCTGGCGATTCAAGATGAAAGTTTCTTTCGTCATTTGCCGGCGGCTCGAGCGAAAGACGCAAGAAGAAAATTATTTAAAAGCTAATCGATACCGAATCGACGTGTGAATGTAGCATAGGGGAGCAAGAGGACTGCGAGGTCGGGAAAGTACTAGCCCTTGTCTCATGAAAGACTCTCTTGCGAAGGAGCCACACTTGACACCTTTCCTTATTCTTGTCGCAAGAATAGACGACTAGCCAGGAAAGAAAGCATATCGAGATTTTCGGATGAATCGATGGGAGGATGCTGTGTACCCCATCGTCGCTTTCAAGAGGGTCGAGAGGGTCGAGAGGGCCGAGAGGGTTGAGAGAGGATCGAGAGAGGAGAATCCGGTCAACTCGATTTGTTCGATTCGTTCGATTCGCTCGAGTCGCTCGAGCCGAGTTGGCTTTGGCGAATGACATTATTTTGAACCGGTGTCAGCAAGCCGAGGACTGAAACACACGCGTCTTTTGTTTTTCCTCGCCCGCGATGTATTTGGTATCCGATACTCCCATATAAAGCGGCAAATATCCTTTTAAGGCCCATTGCCATCCACGGACCGCGTGCCACGTACCGAGGTACCCGGCTGGATCTTAAGCCAGAACTTTCCTAGTAATACCATCCCCAGTAGCGTTGGCTCTGGACTCTCGGTCTCTCTCTCTCTCTCTCTCTCTCTCTCTCTCTCTCTCTCTCTCTCTCTCAATCTCTACTGAAAATTCCTAATGACTCGGGCCTTAAGAGTCCGGACGGAGGGGCAGAGGCTACGAACCTCTCACGGCTCTCTCGCTTCTTTGCACTTGCTCTCCCGTTGTTCGAACAGCAAAAGTGGAGCCACCGAATCCGCTTCTATATGGGTTAACTGGTTAACTGATACCGCAGGAAAAGCGGCGCGTTGGCTGCGTCCCTGCAGCGCAAAACGCAACGCCAAGCAACGGCAACGACGAAAGGAGATCACGCCAAGAAGGCAAGCCCTTGTAAAGACAGACCGACTGGCCAGACGCTCTCGCGGTCAGACTCCTCTCTGGCTCTCCTTTCCCTCCTCCAGCAGCACCCGTCCTCTCCTCTCCTCGCCTCTCCTCACCAGGCAGCTCGTATTCTCGATCGCAAACATAAGCACGCGCGCGCACTCCGCAGCAAAGAACGTTATTCCGTGCAGCTGCGACTGGGAAACGACACTTTAACTGTAGCTACGAGAAGGCTGTCCTCTGGTATACATAGAGATGCACACGTGGCTGTGCCGATATTTTCCCTCCTCGCGCTGGCACTTGTCTTCTCTGTTCACGGCAGAGACTCCCGGAATATCTGCAGTCCACGTCCTGGGGTATCTTGACACTGCCGAGGGTAGTTTAGGGCAGTAATCGCAAGTAATTCCGAGTAAGACCCACGCGGACCGGAAGAGGCTGGCTAGACGCGTGATACTGTAAGCGGTAGCGAGAGACCCGCTGCAGAATTGACGGTATTTAGCGCAAGAATGCGGCTCGCGGTTCGCGGTTTACCGGTACCGGTAGCCACTGCGCCACCGAGATCGGCAACACTCCGACGACGGCCGCTGCGGTGGGTTAAGGATTTCTTATCAAGGACAAATGCCTCGCGAACCTCCTTGCTCGAAGGTTTAAGCTGCTTCCAGAGAAATTCGATGCCGCCTCGCTAACCACTCCAACGACTCCAACGACTCAGGAACTTTGGTGCGAGTCAAATGAACTAGGTAAAACTGAAGCGCTCGCAGTTATCGCGGGAGATTCCGGAGGGACACTTTGTTAAAGCCCCTCCCCCCACCACCCCCCTTTGGTTCTCGCAGCTCCTTGCATCCCGCTCGGACGTGGCGGTGACTAATTATTTAGGATGCGCGTCCATGAAGCTTCGGCACAGCCTTCTTTTTTATTTTTTTCACTGAGCTGCATTTCTGCGAGCCAAACGGAACACTTATATGGGCTTCGTCACTGCGGCGTTTCGCCGAGATATACCGCTACGCTGGCCATTGTTTTGCACCGGTAGGCCCAACGCAACGACATTAGCAATTCAAATTGGCGGCAATTTTTTGAGCGCATTTTTGACCTCCTGTATCGGCCTCCGCTTTGTCCCTCAGCCGCGCGCCGAAACTCCCTCCTTATTAAGCCCGCCCTCGCCATATTGAGACGCACTGTAATTGGTTCGCCCCCATGAAGAACCCACATAGAAACTGCAACGATCTCACGCAGAATTCACCTCGCGTCGTGTCGCTGGGTAAGCAACTTTCTCTGATCGCGTTTAGCAGCTTCTACCTTTGGTTGATAATCGCCATCGCCATCGCCGGCAGCAATCCTTTTCCCATATTGCTCGGGTACCATCACGTCATTCCCATTATCGTTTCTCCCACCGTCTGCCGTTCGACAAATACTTTCCTGAGACTCCGCTTGAGTTGCAGGTGTGCTCAGCCAGCCGGGGAATGCAGACAATTTGTCAACGATGCTTTCTCCTATATCACACAGCAAGAGAACTCTGACTGAGCTGTCTTATCGCGCGACAATATTGCGAACAACCGCAGCAAAGGACCTTGAGAAATTTACTTAAATTTTGGCTTTGGCTTCTTACGTAGGAGAACTGGAAGCGTCGCAGAAGTCTAAGTGGCTCGAAGGTATCTCTCTATCCACTTAATCCGATGAGCACGAACGAATAAATAAGAGTCGTTGGATGTGAATTCCCAGTAAGCATCTGTCGGACCAATGATATTTTAGTTCATTCGTACACGCTAGGTAGGTACACCTAGCGGTGTGTGTCCCTCTTTACCTTCGTATCGATTCGCTTTGGGAACTTTGATAGGACAATATCTCTGATGAAATCACTTAACCCTTTACGGTCGTATTTACCTGAGATATGGGTACTTTGGTGACTGAGCCCAGAAAGTAGGGATCGAAGCCCGTCCTTTGCCGCCCGTGCGTCTCCCAATCGCTGGACCAATTGCACCCGAGACACAGAATTGACGAGCCAACTTTCCAGTCTGATCGATCAGTCTCTTGAGTCGTTCGTTGCGCACGAATATTAAGGCGAGACCTCCCCTTCTCCCTTTCTGTTTTCGGTGCGGGTGCGACCGATGACTCAAAGGTCAGGCGAGTCTTGCTCATGACTGTCTCGGCGTAGCCACACGGCGCTGAGGAAGATTATCGCGGCGGCAGCGTCGCGTTAGACGCTTTTGGCGCGTTTGGCGCAGCTGGTACCAGCTAGTGCGAAGCGTGTCTTGTGAACGTTCCAGATTCCCAAAGATCTTGATTCCCATTTCTTAATCAAGGAACGATGCGCCGAGGATTACCTTGGGAAGAAGACGAAAAGGGTTCGCGCTTGGGATTTTCCTGCTCCCTCGAGGGACACTGCTGAAAGAGGGTTGGTTCGGAAGCGCGAGGGAAAGGCGTGATGGAGCAGAATGGAACGGGTCAAGCTGGTAGGAGGGGAGCGAGATACGGGAAAAACAGGATTGAGCAGACTCAGTAGCTCGACGTACGAAGGATCGATCTGTAAATCGCGCAAACTAAAAGATTCAGAGAAAATCCAACAATTTTTTGGCGTATCGATCGGAATCTGCGAGACATCCTGACTTTGTTTTCTCTTACCGTAATTCGCTAGGTTCATAGAACGGAATCAACTGCAGCATAAAATTCCATCTTGGCTGGCGGCAACGTGCAGGAGTGGGAGACATTGAGAAGGATAAAGTCGAGAGGGGTGAGAGGGGAGAGAGAGAGAGAGAGAGAGAACTAAAAAATGCTTCCACTCAACGAAACAAATGGGGGTGTTCAGTGGCATCGATAAAGGGAAAACAAAATAAAGCCTTGCGAGTGTGGATCTTTCGCAATTTTCCAGATGGTTGGAAATGGGCAGGTGGTCAAATGGGCAAAGGGACAAGGGAACAAGGGAACAAGGGAAACGAGCCACGGTGGCTCGCAAAAAGATTTAAGGCCATCTTTCATGATGCTCGCGAGGGAACCTCGAATTTACCTCGAAATCGTTTGCTAAAAAAGTGACTAACGAACGTCGTAGATTATTGTCCGCAAAAAAGGTCGTAAACTCGGCGCAGGTAAATGGTACTGCGAGTGCGGTTCGCCGCGGCAGCCAAGTGATATTTATCGATGAATATCGTATCGACGTGCATACCTGCTGCCTACGTGTAAATGACATAGTGCTCGAGAGTGACCGCGCGCGGAGAACGCCTTCATAAATATGCAGAACCAATTACGTGCCAGCCTGTCCGCCGCGCTGCGTCCTTCCTGCCGTGGCCTCCCGAAACTCCCGCAGCATCCGAACCTTCGACCGAACCAGACCGATCTCTAATTCCCTCCCGCAGTTTTTCGACTCTGCCACCAAAATAGTCACGTGGGCCCTATTCATAGACTATATATGGGCCTATCCGTGGACTCGGCACGCGCTTTGGCTGACATTGGGCGAGAACGATTATCGAGAATAAAGGATGACTGCGGGCGGATGGACGAATGGGTCCATGGCTGGATGGAGCTATGTTTCTATCTATGGATGGATAGGTGGGTCAGAGGATGGATGGATAAGCGTAGCGAACTCCAAGTCCAATAGCTAAAATTCGATTCGACAGTCCCCCTTCTTTCAACCCTATTTCTAGTATACACACATGTATACGCGCATGCTCCTTCACGATATCAAAATGCAGGCTACGTCGATGCCCTCGTAAGGAGCAGCCATCCAAAGATGCGTATTCGCGACATAGCTGATCCATCATGTTTGGATTAAATAATATACCTAGCCTTGTCTTTCGCACACAAGTGTCCTTACGGTTTGACGGTCTTAGCGAGTCAAAATTGCAATCGCTCAAAATGACAGATTTTACGAAAGTCTCTTAAGACGTAAAGTTTGTAAAAGTACGTGATAAAATGTCTTAAAAACGTTGTCCTCGCATTTCGTGGGCGCGTGGACCGATAGGCAGAACATACGAAGGCTGCGGAAGAAGCCGAAGAAGCCGAAGAAGAAGGAAAGAGAATAGGCGCGTCGGCGCTCGACTTAATTGCCATCTCGGCGCAACAGACAAGTTATCAAGCACACGTACTCTTGCAAGATTACGCGAAAGAATTTCATAATATTCGGCGTTTAAAATTCTCGCATAATATGCAACGTGCAGGCGACAGCAAGAAGCGCAAAGGGATGGTCGGCCGCCGAGGCATGCGTCGCCGCGGGCGTCTTGGGATAGGACTTCGCGTCTCGTTTGTTTTACCATCGGCTCCTTCGAATTTGCACGCGCTCCTCCGTCCCTCCGCTCCGCCGTTCCTTTTCCTTCCTTCGACGCACCTATCTCCGCGTCTAGCTGCCCATTTATCGCGTGACCTCTTCGATTCGGCCCACTCCTTCTCATTATCCTCCTCCCCCCCCCTCCCTCCGGCAATTTCGCATTCGCAAGTTGCAGTCAAATTGACATTTACTATTCAGCCACGAAAATTCCTCCAATCGGAAGAGTGTAGCTGCACCTTCGAGTCAATTCCATTTATTCGCGCGACCCCGTTAAGCCGTACGCCCAGTGGTCGCTCGTCGATCAAAATCTACCTGATAGCTATAACACCTGCGCCCACAGTCCGCTGCCCGCTGACCATCTTCAAAGTGAATCGGAACTGCCACTCATGTATTCCCGATAACGAATGTTTGCGAGATAGCGTAGAACCCAGCGACGGGAGATCTATCGGTCCTTTGACGACAGTTTCCACATATGCGTCACACACGAGACTTACGAGCCACGAAAGAAGCCAGGACGTCTCCCGGCTTATAACGATCGCGACCGGCCGACCCGGACGCGCCTCGATCGAGCACATTTAGTTAGGTGAACAGAACCCATCGTTCGGAAAAATTGCAACCATTCATCGAAGAAATCGTCTACCAGCGGCATATCCTCCATTCCCATTGCTGCCCGGGATAAGCTGATCCATTATCCTCTCCGCGTAGAGATGGAACGCAGGTGGAGTGTAAGGTTGGCAATGGGCCACAATGTCGTCATGGTCGACGCACCCATTTTCCCGCTCGTCGTCTTCGTCGGCTCCGGCCCCGTTCCCGACGTCACAGAAATGAAATCGCGACTGCCGATCGTCCTGCTCCGCTGCCATTTTCCCTGAATTATTAAGCCGCATAGATCCAGCGCTTACACTTGCTTCGCAGTCAGGACTCTGTGGGACTTTCGGGAGGGATGTGGAAAAACGGCGGAGCTTCTCGGCTCGCTGCCGCCCGGGTCTTCTGGATTCGCCAGTTTTATCATATTTTATTATACATGAGAGACGCTTCCTCCGAACATAGCGACCGTGCAAAGTAGTCTTCCCGAGGGAATCCCAGCCGCCTAGCCTTTGGGACGCGAAGGGGAATCCCAGCGCCTGCATGCTGGCTGGAGAATCGAGAATATCTAGCACACTCACTACCTAGAGCAAACGAATCGCAAATGGAGCTATTCGTCTTAGGTCCCGCGGGACAAATAAGAAGCCACTATTAAAGTTACTAATCCCCTGTGCAATGAGAGCCATAAGCGCATGTCAAAGGGGAAGAGGGCGCGCGGTGGCTCGCCGCTCGAGACGAAACTCCCGCTGGCACTGATCTACTTCCGCGTCCCGTCGACAGGGAAGTCAGGGAAGACAGGGAAGACAGGGAATTACGTCTTGGCCGCGTTTATTCTCGCACGGAGAGCCGCAGGAGCAAAGGGAATTTCGCTCGCGGCCGTTCGGTTCTTAACTCTCCACGTCGACGCAGCTCCCTGGCGCTGTATTTGGTAGGATTCTCAGGCTAAGCGGCTACTGCAGGAAGGCAGGCGCAGGCAGCCAACCAAGCGAGCACGCAGCCAAGCAGGCAAGCGGACAGCCAAAGCAGCCAGGCAAGCAGGTCGAGCTGTCGACGCTGAAGAAATAATGGTTCCGTCCATTGGAGCGTATCGCGGTGGCGGAGTCGCACCAAAATAAGACTGCCCCGGACTCCGTTTATTCTCCGCTGTCCAAGCCTGCTACCCCGAAAGGATAAATGCTCCTGCCTCCTCGCTTTATGAACGGCCGATACTGCCGTAGTAGCGAGCGAGCACAAAGTCAAGGAAGAAAAGAGAAAGCGAAAGAGGGAGAAGGAACGCCCGCGGCTTTACTCCAGTTGTCACTCGCTGGCAAAAGAGGCTCCAGAGGGCAGATCAGGACATCCGTTTTAACTCGCAACTAAGACGTGCGCGATAAGCCGATGAGTTCGTCAAGTTGGCCACGTCGCTCAAGGTTCCTTCGGTTCTCAGGCGCCCCGACGCCCCGACGCCTAAGAAGATTCACGTAACGAGGTGACCAAGAGATTGGCCCATCTTCCCCGTTACGTTCTCTTTCATCAACTGTCGGCTCATCCTCCGTTCCCCTTTGAATCCTTCGTTATTCGCAAGCACAATCTTCTCGAGCGACCTGCTACTCCTGCTCCCTTAACCTTCTTTCCATTTACCCCCCTCCCCTCTTTCGAGAAACCTCCCTTAAGGTATATATATATATATAGAGACAGAGAGAGAGAGAGAGAGAGAGAGAGAGAGAGAGAGAGAGAGAGAGAGAGAGAGAGCTTCTAATTTAATTGCGAATTATTACGTCGCGTAAAGTCCTCGTACCGGCTGAACGCAACCCTTCTCGTGAAATTCCGTGGAATCGGCAGCAACAAAAACGACAAGAAGCTGCTCGAAGCATCGCAAAGGTGATAAAGGGAAAGAGTGGTTGTCTTTTATTTTGACTCTTTTCTTTCTTCGACTCGTTGCTCACGGTAACTCGTGGTGCCTCCACGGAGTACTCTCACCCAGCATCCTTCAGAAGGACCTCCGTCCCTTGGCCTCTTGACTTTTCAATCCCAATGAACGTTCTCCAGTTTAAAATTAGCCAGCTGTTTAAACGTTGGCCTCTTTGGGATTTTTATCACGTCCACGGTGAAGAATGATTATGTTAATTATTCCGCGAGCTTCTCCCTCGCGGGAAAAGTTTCCTCGTTCGCGTTGTCAACGCTCTCAACGTCCCGAGCAGCACGCCGAGCACTCCTTCGTGACGGAGAGAGCGAATATCGGAGAAAAGACGAGCTCTCGAGTCAGTCGAAAAAACTCATGAAATTCACTGCCTAATACGTCCCTTCGGTGTCTAGAATTCGTTCGCGCCAAATCTTCATGATAAAATCCCATTCTCTCGGCATTATCGAGAGAGTGAAGTAGAGTTAAGATTTATTCGATCCTAGAGTTATTGCTCGCTAAGGACCACAGGCATGGATACAATAGATAAATATTATTATACAGTATAGATGGAGGGCCGACAGGGAGGAGGGAAGGGAGCAGCAGCCGAAATGATTCGAGTTGAGACGGGACCTCCTAGTATTCATCACGCCAATTCGCCATGCAAATTTATGATGATTCAATATGAAATGGACCAGCGAGAAGCGAGGAGGAAACGAGAGGAACGCATACCTCTCCGTAAATTCGCATTTTTATTCTGCGACCCTCTCTAGTCCACCCCCCCCCCCCCTACGTAACCAGTAACTACCCTCGCGTCCTCCTCTCTTTCCACTTGCCTCTTTTAATTCCTCCCTGCGATCTAGACGACAGGTCCATGGACCATGGAGCTGCGCCAATAACGGCCACGTGCATTAAGCAGCCCGTGTCACTCGTCGCGGTGACGTTTCACCATCGACACCGATCGGCCACGTCCAACTTTAAATAACCCAGTTAGCCTTTCGACTAGCTAAGACTAAGGGACTGAGGTTACCTGCTCGCGGGGAGTCTCCGCGATACCTCCTCCATTTCCTTACCTTCCCTCCCCGCAGAATAAGTTAAAAAATGTCTCGAAAGAATCGCAGTCGGTTTCCCGTGATGCCGCTTGGTGCGCGCAAGTTCGCGGCATGCAGTAAATTGGACAGATGGCTGCAGATTGGTTGCTCAAGAGACCCAAAGACATGAAACAACTTCCTAATCGTTTGCGGGATTCTGCTCCGGCCGCTGGGTGCAGCGCGCAATGGATAAAAGCCCTTTTTTACGCGATTAACAAGGAAATCGATTCGGCCGAAGAGTGCAGTAGCCTCGAAGCGAGCATTCGCGGGTGGATTCGTACGGAAGGCTGCGGCTGTCCGCGGGCAACGTCCTATGAGCGAATTTACCGGCACTGGTCGGGAGGATTTTCCAACCAAACTATCAGAGAGTGCGAGACTCTTGGTGGGCGGAGTCGAACTTTGGCAATTTGTTAGAAAACTGTCGAGTCTTTACGCAAGATCGCTCAACTCGAAAATAAACCGAACGACTGAATGAACGGGTATTTTCGGCCTTGCTAATTTCTACGCGAATAGCGCCGATGTCGCTATTCTCCACTGGATCCACACTTCCCTCCGAAACACACCACCGTGTGTGCCTCAAGAGCTGGCGGGCCTTGATGTTCCCGATAGACGCCTGAGACGCCTGACGCCCGAGATCACACTCCGATATTCTGATAAACGTGATAACGACCATTGGCTCTCCTTGTCTTTCGAGATATTCGACGCATCTCTATTTCGGATCGGAAGTGCTTGAGGCACCTCTCGGGAATAACTCGATAATCTAACGGTACTCTTAATCTGGCGTAAGCAGTGAGATGGGACGCCGGGTGAAACTCGGAAGCTGCCTGGGGAGATTAATCGTTCGAATTAGTATTCGTCACCGTAGACTTGAATTGCACAAAGTTATCTCGCTTACTTCCCCGCGATCCACATTATTCCTTGAATAATGCCAGGATTTATTTGCCCTCCGATGGTCCATGATCCCTTTGGATCCTGCACCAATCGCGCAGCTCAAAAGACAACTTGGCCGAAAGATCTTTCCGAGATTCGTGCAGCTCTGCCACAAAGATCAGTAACGCGAGGGAGGAGTTGACTACACACCTCGCTGTCTCGACACAGATCTCCACTAACTAACAGCAAGTCTAGAGGTTAATGGCAAAGTCTTTCGAATAAGCAAAAGTAAGACGGATCGGTTTCCAATGTCGGCTCGATCGGGCAACGCGCCACCGCTGCGCAGAGTAACGCGGCAGAGTAACGTATAACGTCGTTAGCAAAACGCAATCCACATAGAAGCATAATAACAAAAAGCAAAATCGTTATTCGTAGCGTGGTGGTGCACGGGTCGTTTGATAGGACCGCCCGCGGCGAATAACATTTTAATCCACCGGGCTGGATGCCCACCGCACCGCCCTGCCGTCTGGCCACCCTCGTCGTCCACCTTCCTCTGTCCGACTCACTCTTCACTCCACAAGATACTCACGGAGTTCTAGCCAGCAAATGGCCAGCCTGTCTCTGGATTTCTAGTAGGAACTCCGGCAACTCACGCACCACCGACTTCATCGCGTGCACCTTTGCGTACGTATAAGCAGATATTTCGCGGCCTAGGTAAATGCACAGAAATATTAAAATCAGCCGTAGCCTGGGACGACTCCTGGACGGAGACGTAGACGCATGGCGAAGGTACGGTGGGCCGAGTTTCCGTCACGGAAATAGAGGGTCCGTCCCGACGAATGGATTGCTCCCTCGGCTTCCACAGACTTTAACGGAAATCACTGATTTAAGGCATCGTCCTATTTCGACGGAGATGAAGAACGTCTCTCTCAGTTACGTCCGCGCGCCCCCAGAATCGATACCACCTACCGTCGTTTCCTCAGCTTTCCTTCCACTTTTCTGTAGACTCTTTCCTGACTTCCTCGCGCGAGTTGTGTCCTCTCCATGGAATGCAGAAGAATGTGCAGCGCGGCCCGCGGCGACGCTCGCCCACGTTGTCGGTGCGCTCCGGTGTCAAGAGAGTCGAATGGAGTCTGTCGTAAAAACGCTATTATTTGGCATGGCAGGTTCCCGTGCAAGGCGGCGCAGCACGAGCGCCAGCAGCAACAGCAGCACCGGTAGCGTGCTGCCAACCACCAAGGTGGTTTATCGAGGGACCCACCCAGAAAGGGCTCCTGTCCTCCTGTCCCTTTCCCGTAATCGAGGCGTGCTCCTCATTCTCTCTCTCCCTCTCTCCCCCCCCCCTTCTCCTACTCGTACTCGTGTTGGCTCATCGCTCACCCACCCTCGACGTCGTTAACAAGTGGAGCGACGTCGCCGAGGACGTCTTTCCTCGATAGCGACCGGCTGCGGTAGCGCTCAAGTTACGCCGCTCGAAATACTATAAAGCGCTTCGTGGAAAGAGGCGAATTCATAAAAGTGTAATCTTATTGCTAGTGGCCGCAACGCCCTTGGCGTCAAGGTTGATAACATCTTTATCTTCCACCATATAACTTTTATGGAATGGCCCTTACCCGAAATGCAGCCGTAGCGCGACCCGAATTAAGGATCGCTTCGCGGATCGGAGTCTGAGAGATCTTTACGTCCGAAGATAAAGTCCCTCGCGCTTTCCTACGGTGTAACTACCCAAGCCCTGCGGAGCCTACACACACTTACAATCCGCTTACGTCCTGACAGCACGCATGTCAGAAAAATCTCACGGAATCTGCTGTCGACTGTTTGCCTCAAACAGAGTCGGTCCTTCTCACTAAAGATCACTGGCACCTTCAAGCCCAATCGAAGCAGCTCGAGAAGAGAGAAGATCGATGCGGGTGCTGAAATATTCATTCTTAATAATACATGCCGACGTTACGATATGTAAGGATCCCTGCTTCCGGAACATATTTTCGCTTTTCGAGCCTCCAGTGTTATCATTGAGCTTAGTGAAAATTTTTATAAAGGAATTGAGCTCCACGGTGCACCGCATAAAGTGGAGTGAAGCCATAATGAAATTAATAGCCTAATTTCGCGTATTAAAGCATTTCCTTCGTTCTGCCTACAGGCAACTACAGACTGTAGTTGTTTGTGGCTCAATTCCGCAATGCAATATTCATGGGTAAATGGCACAGCTCGTGTATGATCACTGGAAGTCATCTGTAAATTCGTAAATTATTTACTCTCATGCTTACGGAAATGTTGTCGATTGGCATTAAGCTATCGTAGTTCGTAGTCTACGGTAGAAGCACATATAGGCGCCGTTGTATCGACGCCGACGCCGACGTCTACCTCGATGGAGAAACGAGGGAGCCCTCTGTCTGCCGCGTCATGGATCGAAGAACAGCAGCTACGTGGGCTCGAACGGCCGTCCGCTTTGCTGCTCTGCCACTTTGCCAAACGTCCCGTCGTGCCGTTAGTATTTAGTTACCAAAGAAAAAATTACATACGACCACATTCTCTGTCAGTACTTCCGCCGGTTGGGATTCCTCACTATCAGCTTCTGGGCTTTGCAACACTTTGCCAATTCTGAGGGAGAGGAGCATCGCGGTCACACCCTGAGAATTCGCGTTGGGGTTAATTAAAGGCGCTTTAAGCGACAAACGATCTCCCGAACCAGACTTCTCTCTCTCTCTCTTTCTCTCTCTCTCTCTCTCACACACACACACACACTCTCTCTCCTTCGTTCGTTTCATCTTTCCTTTTTGCTTCTGTAATTTCGAGAATCTACAATGCATCCGGCGATTTTTGCTTCATTCTTCTTTCATTTTTTCCAACTGTTCGGTATGCGGATATCTCAAATTTCGCACAATCTTTTTTTAGAGGAACTTTCTATCTTTGTTGAACAGTATCAAACTCTGGTCAGAGAGAAGAAAGAGAAAGAGAAGAGAAAAATCAATTTATTCGATAAGGGAGGTCCTCGTCTTCAGTTGGACGATGAAAATATATGTATATGTGTTTATACCATATATATGTATAGAGAGAGAGAAAGAGAGAGAGAAAGAGAGAGAGAGAGAGAGAGAGAGAGAGAGAGAGAGAGAGAGAGAGAGAGAGAGAGAGAGGAGATTTAATAAAGTTAGAAACCTATAATTAAAAAAATGCTCGATCTCTGTCAACTGCTCAAGTCTCTCTCTATCTCTCCTCCTTCTCGCCCTGTGTATCATCGGCGCTCTAGGGCATTTACCGTTCACTGAGAGCACTCTTATCGTGACGCTTCCCGATGTCTCATCTCATCCAATTTCACTGCGATTCCGGCGAACAATGGCGCTACAGAATAGGAAGTGGCGACGGCAGGTGTCAGATTGTCGAAATAACTGGGCTGCAAGCAGGTCCTTGTTTTGGTGGGACAGAATTCTGAGACAAGGAGGAAAAGGGATGAAGGAAAGTAAAAGGAGAAGGAAGACGAGTGTGGTCCTGTGGTCCTCCGTGATCGTTGAGGGCGGAGGTGGGCAGTTGGGTGCCATGATCGGCAATGCGTGCGGGTGTGCACTTTCGTGTTGGTTCTATTTTTAAATGTATTCGTGAGACACGCGGGTGGCCGCCGTGTTTTCCTAAGCCAGCGCAAAATTACACACTGGCCGGTTCGAGGCGCGCGGTCCGTTCGGCTTTTTGCCAGTCTTATTTTTCGGCGGCCCTTTATAGCCCCCCTCCCCCCACACCCCACCCACCCCCCACCACCACCAACACCAATCAAAAGCGAGTAAAAGGTAAAAAATGAAGAACCGGCTATCGCGGAGGGTCTGCTTCTGGCAAGCAGGCTGGAAAAGTGTTGCCCCTCGGAAGAGTTGCGCCTGGCTGGTCGGCTGGTTGACGGACCAGGTGACTGGGTGAGACTGGCTAACTGGCCAACTGGCAAAGACCCTTTCGGATCTCACATCAGCCAAGTTGCCAATCTCTTTTTCCAGTAGTGTAGTAGTCGGCTCTTTTCATTGATAGCAAGAGAGAATTGATAGCAGAGATAGCCCCCTTTCGAGAAACAAAAGAATTCCAAATTTCATCTCGTTATCGATGAAAAAGATGATGAAGACGAGGAGAATGAGGAGGGTGAGGAGGGGATGAGGAGGATGAGGAAGGTGAGGAAGGTGAGATAGGTGATGAGTCGGCCGCAGCGGGACGTTAACGAGCCGGTAAATATGTTAACCACCACATTGGCAGTTACGGGTATACCGACGAAATGATTATTATAGTTCGTAACCGAAGAGCTGCCCATTTTAGAACCTGTGGAAGCCGCCGTATAATTTTCCACCCACTAAAATAGCCATTGCCTTCTCTCTCCGAGGGCAATTTACCCGCGATTATTGGCAAATAAGGTACAGTATGGGAAGAAAATTAGCGCAGGACGTCGAGCATTCGGAAATTATGCAAATCCTATTAAAAGCGATACGTACAAAGTCGATTTTCATTGAAGACGTAAGAACTCAGTACGAACCGTCAGCCATGTCGTTTCGCAACACCGTGACGTAATCGACGAATGTCCAAAGCTGCACTCTCCCGAAAGCTGCAGGTATTTTGCGTAATCGCAAAAACTGCCGTCTGCTGCACAGGCAAACTCTTTCGCAATCTACATCAAGCAGAAAAAGCTTCAGCAATTTCATCGATTTATTACATTTCCTTTGTTCCGTTTTCCTCTCTTCGTTGCAACAAACGACAGTTGGCATTTTTCCCAGCGGAGCGCACTCCCATAGGCACGGCAATTTGCAATTTACCTTCGCAATTGTCATGTTTTCTCGATCGATCGATCGAGCCACCGACTACGAGCAGGTCCAGATCCAGAGAGCTTACGCGGCTTCGCTTTACCTCTCCTAGTGCGGGGGGCGGGGGCAAGAGCATCCCTTCCACCAGAGACAGTAGAGACAGTGGAAAGAAGCGCGCGAGAGAGAGAGAGAGAGAGAGAGAGAGAGGAGAGCCAAGGACGAGCCTGGAACCTCGGAAAGAGCTGCGCGAACGAACCTTTGTCTAGGGATGTTAGCGGTCCGGTCAACGCGGGCTAACAATAAGTCCGCCGGCTGGAAATGTGTTTAGTAAATCCCTCGGTCGAGCTATAGGTAACATGATTCAGCGTGGTATAGGTCAGATTTAAGCCGCCTTTGATATTTAAATCGGGCCGCAAACCCCGACCACACAGGAATTTACACGTTCCGCACCTTCTGCAACGCCATTTAAATTCTCTTTGCTCTGTTAGGACGGCGAACGAGCAGCCGAGGATCGAGAATGCTCGGCTGTCCCCGATATCTCTTCTTTTCTCGATTCCTCTTCTTAAATATTTCCTCCAAACCTCCTCCGCCCCCCGTTTGCCGTCTCGCCATTCGCTACGTCAGAGAGTCCACTGGAATTCCTACTTTTGGCCACTGGAAAATCCAGCGGATTCGGCAGAGTTTCATGAAAAATGATAGAGGACTCGATGGCGAATCTTATTAAAATATATATGGGGACACGCAGGCGATGAACTTTGAACGCGGACGGCGAAATAGGCTAATAGCTGTGCATTCTTTATGCAACAGAAACAGCAGGAAGCAGTGCTGGTTGGTAAAGCGAAACCCTCAGTTGCGTCGTTAACTCCCCTGCAGCTTTTTACGCCGACGACACACGAAAGCCATTTGTCGCAGCAGCTCGATCTCAGTAACACGTGTTCCTCTTACCGACTGTGTCGCCGTTGCCTCGTCACTGTACCAACGACCAGCATCCCCAGATCAGCTCCAAAGCACCTCCGAGGCACCTCGGCCGGCGGGCGCAGAGAATTCGACGACATCCCTGGAGAAGCTGCGAAATTAAAGCGGCACTCGTGCAGCTGAACCTGCACGAGTGCAATCAGTGCGTCGCTTCGCTTACCGTCGGTCCCTCCTATATAGCTCCATTAGTAGCGGCTTAACGTCAGCCTTTGCTTCTTCCTTACTCTTATACGTATACCCTGTGCAGCTCGCACTGCTACGGACAGGAGGAAGCAAGCTGAAGAGAAGAGCGAAGCAAACATTCGCTTCGCTGGAGTCGCTGCGAGAGATAAATTATCCGAGCGCTCTTGTTCCGAGTACATTTGCGCCGAAATTCACTTTAGATTAGAGGGCGCAGCCACTCTCCGACCATTCCTCGAGTTTTCTCTTCAGGTCGTTAGAACGGACCATTGCCGCCTGCCTAATAGAATCATCCCGCAAGGCGAGAAGGTCCTTCAGTTCCGCAATCGACCTTACACAGCAGCACCGCACAGGTGCAGGGACTGCAGGTTACGTTGGAATCCTGCTAATTGCAAGCTCCCACTATTCCTCTTTCTCTCTCTCTCTCTCTCTCTCTCTCTCTCTCTCTCTCTCTCTCTCTCTCTCTCTCTCTCTCTCTCTCTCTCTCTTTCTCTCTTCATTCACTGCCAGTTCTCGACGTGCTCTCTAGGACTCTCCATACAGAATTCCATGAAATTGGCGAAAGTGCAAGCAAGAGCTTTGATGCTCGTACCTTATACCAAAGCGCGTTTCATTGGATTGAAGTTAAGTGCTTCCACACAAGACTAATTTCGAAGGATGTACGGCTGCAGGTGTGCCAATCTACTATTAAGCGAAAAATCGGCCGATCATTCCCAAATACATTGCCTCGAGGATCAGCCTCTGCGAGTTGAGCGCACATTGAAAGCTCAGCGCCCAGTTGACACTTCCTTCTTCTTTAAATGTGCGAACTTGCGAACCTGCGAAACTTCCGAAAGATGCTCGAGTATCAAAGTCGACTGCAGCTCCGATCCCTGATTAACACATCACTCGCTGTGAACCAGACTACCTTTTTGCATCGACTGTATCGCTAATAAGACACAGGTAGTTAGAGGAAGAGTGGGCTACTTCGATAAGAAGAAGAAGGAGTAGAAGAGAGAGAGAGAGAGAGAGAGAGAGAGAGAGAGACTCTGGTTGTGAGTAGCACATTGACGCACACAACGACGCTGTCATGCGCGTCGATGAAGCGAGTGTAAAGCTGCGAGGGGAGTTCCGGATTGGTCCTGATGCAGTAGAGTGCCAGCGAGCGGAAGATGCTGTTGCAGGATCGTGTAGCTCATAGTCTGCTCAACCCGTAGTAGTAGTAGGTACGGTGGACCACCCGAGCTCCGAGGTGAGTGCCGGGTAGCCTGTAATCACGGAGCCGAGCCGCGAGCCGACAAACCAAACCAAAAGAGATAAAGATAAACAGAGGTTCGAGCCTACGAGCTGACGGGCCAAGGAGCGAGAGGCGAACCATACCTCGTTAAGTATGACGTGCGGGCGCGCTTCCTTTCGCTTCTTCCAGTCTTCTTCGTCGACTTCTTCTTCTTCTTCTTCTTCTTCTTCTTCTACTGCTGTTGCTGCCCGTGCACCATTGCGTTCCGGTTCTTCTCTTGTTTCCTCGTTTCCTCGTCGTAACCGTTACAGGCGCAGCATCCCGCGATGGGAACAGGCCAGGTCATCTACGGGGAGCAACTCGGCGAATGCCCGTGGTCACTGGCGAGTGATCGAGGAGACGCAGTGGATTAATGTTGAGTGACGCGCGTTGTCGGGTTGGTATGGAAGCATTGCACAGAACGGACCAGAGGACGGCTGCGAATAGAAGCTGCGTGCCCGGAGTGACCGTGTCTATCGCACGAGTCAGCTGAGATCCGTTTGCGTGCGCCTCGGCGTTACCATAGCCAGAGATAGCAGGGGTCCGATTTCGAATCAGAGCGAACGTTCCACTTGCAGTGAATTTCCGGTGTAGGAGTAAATCCGTCCGCGTAGTCCTAGATTCCAGCAGCACGGGACAACTGCTTCCACTGTTTCCGTTGACTTCGCTTTCTCGATTCTGCACCTAGACGTTATGACGCACAGCCGACACAACTGACATCGTGATATCAGGACGCCGTTGTCTCGTCGTCGCTCGCGTCGTCTCCTCTCCTCCGGGTGTTTCTTCTTGAGGTGCAGCAGTGTCCGATCCTAGTGAGAGGATCAGTGAAGAGGGATTCGAAAGGCGTCGGTTCTGGACTCGCAGCGCGGGGGCGTCCCTCTCTCTTTCTCACTCTCTTGCTCTCGGTGGAACGAGACCACCGTGCTCGCGACAGGTGCGAGCAGCCACCGCGCTCAATCCAGAGGCCAACACCATTACCACCGGCAGGCCCGCTCCTCTTCCCCCTCCCACCCCTCCAATCCTTCACAGTGCTGATGCCTATAGTCGAACCGACATCTCTATCGCGTCCCGTCTCGTTTCGTCGGATCCCTTCCCGTTTCTTTCCTTTTCTATTCTTATCTTCTTCGGATTGGCGTCGTCCACCAGTTTCGCTCGACGATGGAACGCAAAACGACCAGCCCCTTTACAAACAATTTCAATTGTCTCTCGCCACCCCCCAAGCCCACCTCATCACGGATGACTCTTAAACACTTCTAAGTGTAGCTAAGCCCTTGATCCACGCAGGACTCGTACGGAACTTTCCAAGAAGAATTTACGCTAGCCACACATACACACACACACACACACACACACGCACACACACAGCGGTTAGAAGAGAGCGAAAAGAGAATGAAGGAATCTGGAGAAATCGAAGAATACTCTTAGTGCCTTTGCCCTGGTTGCGCGAAAAGGCCAGGCGGCAAGGCAAAAGCGCTACTTCGCCCCTGAGACACATTTGGCTGTCTATGAAAAATCGGAGGGCTGAAAGTTTCGCTGGACTTGGCTTCTGCTCAAGGATCCTTGACTAGTTTAGGCTCGTCTGCTGTAAATGGCCTCGCTAACAACAGCTGTCGTAACAGCAGTAACAGCGACTGCAGCACCAGTGACGACGACACCAACAACAACAACAACAACAACAACAACAAGGATAACTAGAAACAAAAACGGCGCGCCGGCGCACTTCGCCAAGTCAAGCTCTTCGAACGAGCAGTGCGAAGGGAAAATGCCGCATTGTCCTGGATTCTTGATGCGTCTTCAAAAGAGTCCAAAGTTTTCGCATCGATCATGGATTTGACCCAATGGAAACAATTAATGAGACGCAAGAGTACAGAGGCGAGCGCGTCGCCGGTTGCCTGTAGTCGCTCGAGCTCACTCGAGTTCGATTCGATTCCCGAATTTTCTACTGTGTTGCTGCAGCAATGCCGTTGCTAAGCGCGCACGGATATTATCGCTGCAATATAAATTTCGAGCGGTGTCTCTCTGGAAACTGTAGCGACGTGTGTCCGCATGCGTGTATTCGCTCACGGGCTGCATTTACGCAAGCATAAATCTGGCTAGAGAGCAAAACAGCGGCAGAAAACAGCACGTACGGATAAATGGGTGAATAATACGTGAATCTACGAAACGGACATCCGAAAACGAAAATATAAGCTCATTTACGATCAAAGAAAAAAGAATAATCTTCGGGGCAGTGATCTATAGTCGATGGGTGGGGAATGCCCGGGGGAGGGGAGAAAGGGCCATCCGTGAAATTGAAAATTTCACCTAATGAAGCACCACTGCCACTCAGCACGTGGCAAATCACAGAATGCCGCGAAAAACGCTTCCTTCGGGAACTTCAGCTGCCAAGTTGCCAGTCGACTTTCAAGAGTCGCGAGGATCTGGCGAAATTCGGCTCCCAGTCGGTCCCAGGGACTACGAAGAAGGTCTCTATGCCCATCGTACTTGCTAATAATTGAATGCGACGAATGAAGATAATGGAGTAAAAGGGCGGTAAAGGCTGTGCGGTACGAGGGAGCGACCGCAGAGGAAACAGGATACAAAAATAAATCGACAATTCGTTATATTTATTCAATTGACAGGATCTCCAGGACTTTCGAACTATAAGAAATCCATAAGAAGTTACCCGAATGACAGCTACTTCGTCTGGAAATGGACTCTTTTAGTTGTTCAATCTGTAACGTCATCGAGTCATCAAGTAGTCATTCACAAGCAGCTTACGAAATTTCGAATGGCCGCCAGCATCTCGCTCAATGAAAAGGATCTTGTCGTTGACGCACAGCCACTAGCTTTCACGTCCTGTGGCCTGAGAGAGCCTGGCTTCTGTGAAATTAGTCCCGTTTTTTAGGACTTAAAAAACAGTGTGCCCTTCGCGCGGGTCCCGTGGGAAAGATACATTCTGGGTCTGCTTCTTTTTTTTTCTTTTTTTTTTTAAGAGTCCGCAGGACACTGGACTGGTTGGAACGAAAACTCGAATATCCCCGGAAAGACTCTCTAGCCTGGCAAGACTCCCCGAGACGATTGCTCAAACTCCTTCATGCTCCTTTTGCATGGGTCTTATGTACCAAGCTCTATTTGCAGGAGAGACCGGGGGAGAGAGACACGTCACCCCTGCGAGTCGCGTTCTCCGCGCCATTCTCGTATTTCCTAGGAGTTAAGGAAAAAGCTGTGTTTTGACAGTCCGAACGATCAGAGCAGACGCGTGCCGCCAACTGGGATCATATGACGTTCCCTCTACAAGTATCCTCAAGCGGAGGGTGCTAGACAGCAGAGCGAGTTGGCAGCCATCGGCGACCCTACCTAAATCTTGGCGAATCTCTCGCCTCTCTCGAATTCATTGAATCCTCGGATTTGTCGCGGAGGCATCGGAACTGCGTTCCTCTCGAGCACGACTTGGCGCATACGGATCAGAGTGTGAACAAAAGGGACGGAGCTACCTAACTGCTAGGAAGCAGGATGTGAGAATGACGGAAAGAGACGTGGGGGGAGAGAGAGAGAGAGAGAAGTTGACGCGTGCCAGGTGCTTCGTAGACAATGCATCGCTGTCTGGCAGGGGGTCGGTCCTTCCGCTCCGCCGGAAGTCGAAAAATAGGTGAGCACAGGCAGCTCTTATTAAAAAGGAATGAAAGAGACTCTTTGCCCGTTCTTTTCTCACCGGCGTTTTAAAAATGCGCAGAAATATCACGTTTTAAATGTGTATCACGACTAGGGGCTTTCTTCGACATCCTGTGGATATATCGTGAAACGCCGCCATTTGTTATTCATCCAGGCTTCTTGAGTCCAATTCCAGAGAGAAACATATGGCGCATAACGTCGAGTCGTTACGTCACCGAACATGACTGACGCAACGTCCTCCCTCGTCACGGGAGAGGCGACACTTTTCTCAAAAGGATATTTCAACTTAAAACCTTCTACGCCACAATATTTTTGAGACGTCACCCGCCTCGTCGAATCGCCTTGTTCCTCATGATATTTACGAACATTCGTAATGTTCAAATTCATCATGAATTCGACAGGATGCAGAAACGTCAGATTGTTGTGGAATTTACGAAAAAATTGAAATGTAACCTTATCTCCATCCTCAGGAACGGTCGTCGGCCTACCAAAAGTTCCTCCTAGCCGCGGTGCTATAAATCATTCTTTATTTTTCATCCCTCGGCAAAGCGCGAAGAGGCCGAAAAGTGTGTTCGGTGTGGGACGAGCATCGGCGAATGCGGTCAGGGGTGGCCGAGTCGCGTGCCAGCACCGAGGGGCGCTGTACTCTCAATAGGCCTAGCAGCAACCACCCTCCCTTTCGGCCCGCATTCCGAACGCTACGCTCGAGCTGCCTGCTCAATCCATAAATACTCTAATGGCCGCTCACCTCTCGCTCGGAGGGGAATTTCTGAATGTCCTTGTCGCTGCCGTTTGGCAAATTGCGGCAGTTAGACACTCTGGATGAACACTCGTACGTCTCTTAAAAATATTTACACATAAGAGATCCTTATGGGTGATATTTGACCCGATCGTATTTTGCAACGTATCAATGATTATATCATTAAATAAAATGTCAATTTACTTTACTGTCATATATCACAAGATTTATTTACGTCAACGAACTGCTGCTGCGCGCACAAAGACGGTAAAGGCCACGACAGCTCGGACCGTCTAATCTTACTTCTTGCGAAGCTCACTTCAGCCGTGAAAAGGTAAACAAAAGATTTAGATCGTTCTGCTTATTTGTACCGGTATAGGTTGTGACGTGTTTTTTCGATTCACGGTCACAAGGCCACTCCGGCTACCGATACAGATAACGTTTTCGATTTCTGGTTTCCTTCTTATCGCCACTCTGCTCAGAAGCTGCGCTCTTGGGTTGATTCGTATAGTTACGCCGATGCTTTCGGAAGATTTCGTTATTATTTAGTTGAGGTCGAGGTGCTCGAGTCTGCCGTGGGGAGATAGTTCAGACGTAACGAGTTGCCCGGCAAAGGAGACGACCCGACGGAGACATCTTGATGGACCGGCAGAAGTCCGGGTGAGATACCGGCGCCCTGCTGGAGATGGGCAAAGGGCTGTAGAGCGGAGTTATGGTTTTGATACGGTTAAGGACAGGGGAGGAACCCCCTCACCCGAATTAAGGATGTGGTGTAGAGCTGTCGCCCGATAACCTGGGGAAGCGGCCACGGAGGATCTCCAAAAGTGTTACGTACCGATCCGCTAAGGAGCGCTCTCGATTTGGTTCAAAGGGACGACTCCAGGGAAATGGAAGAGTTCAGCCTTTCACACATAAATTAGCGTAACGACGTAAGCCGTACGCGTAAGGAAACCGATCAATTAGAATCTAGTACTCACCCCTCCAAGGGGACAGTATTAAATTCTGATTGGTTGCTATAAGGCTATAAGGAACTTGACCATTCAGAATGATTAGTTCTCGAATTTGGCTATTGTCAAAATAGTCTGTCTCGGGGCACCGATGTCATGAACTGGCTCGCGCTCCCGTGCTATCTCTTAATAGTTTTTCTAGCCGTGTTTCGATACAGTGTAGCAAGTTCTCGTTCGTGTAGCTCTCGCGTTGCTCTCGCGATATCCAGGAAATTCTTTGGATTTTCGGTGAGTGTTCCGGATGTGTAGTGCTGTGCCCTAGCGTAGTGCCCACCTGAGTGTCCTTTGGATATCGTTCCCGACCTTCACGGATCAGCTGCACCGGCTCCGGTGAGTACTCCCAATTTATTAATTGGCGAAGGGATTTCGATTTGATACGTGCGAATCGTTCTGTTACGTTCTCGATCCGTTGCTCTCTGTATCGCGCACTAATTTACCTGACGTTTACTCCGACCCTCTCGGCCTCAACCTAGCAGCCTGAGCCGTCGCGTTTTTCCGTAAACGTCCGCTACCGTTCTTGCACCCAGTTGCGTTTCCTGATTTTACGCGATCCCAGAGATCAGCACCTACGGTTGCGTTTCTCGATTTCACGCGTTTTCAAAATCGACAGGATCCGTTAAGTTATCGTCTCTTCCGATAGGTTCCGTCAGAGCTCTCGTTCTGGTGGAGTTCGGCCTGTTCCACCCCGACTCTCAGGTCATACCGGCTCGTCAGTTTCCGGTGAAAAAAGAATTGGCTGGCGCCCGCCTGTCTTTCGGATGCACGAGCGAAGGGTGGACGGCCGAAGGTTACGTAGGTTAGTTCTCGGATTTTCCGCTATCGTTGTCGAGTTAAGAAAAGATATGTTTACAAGGTACATGTTATTTGTGGATCGCAGCACTATCAACGTATGTGGGTGAAATCTCACCCAAAGGTAGATTATGTAACACGTTCGTTTATCTAAAATATTTTATTTTAAGCACTTCAATTTTGTCATTTTTTTACGTTAGGCTATGCGTTGAATCAATACATTGACGGCCGATTCTACATGTGATGTGTGAATTCAGCTAAGCAGAATAATTTAAATTGAAAAATGAATGAAATTTCAGCCAAGGAGCATACGAGGGTTAAGTGAAACCGTGAAATGTCAATTCTTACTCCCGTTGGTATCGTCGCTTTCCTACTATGGTTTCCTCGCATCTTGACATCGGTTCAGCTTCGTCGATAAGGACAACTGTAAGTATCCGATGCTGATACAGAATAATGTCAAAATACCGTATGGATGAGTCCTCGCAGAATGTGTGCAGGCGACTAGCTCCATGATCTGCACGGTTATGCTTTGATTGCAGTCGTTGGTCCGCTCTTGTCATTGCGTAATTCAATAAAGCTCGAAGGTCCAGACGAAATAGGAACGGGCAACGAGAGCAGTAAACTTCTGTGTGTGTGTGTGTGTGCGTATAGGGGCCGCACAGAGTGTGAGATGGAGAGAAGAAGAGGAGAGTGTGCGGGATAGCGGACTATGGTGCACGATGGTGCGTATGTATACATACCTACACATGGTATTCGCACTGGGTGGGACTGGCACCCTGATAATACGTCGATATAGCGCATAGTGCCAACAGCACCAGCACAGCTGGCAATAGCAATGCCAACGGTAATTCCCTAATATCGAAAGTGTTTGTCGATAATTCCCTGGCACAGCGTATAGCTCCTAGTTGGTAGCGACTTGGTGTCTCTGTGGTCCATGAGCAGCGATTATTTACCTGCTTTGACACAGCCCACCACTTCCGTCCGGCCTGCCTGTGCTTTTACCGTAAATTCGCTGACGCCAATCGCTCGCCAAAGCCGATTTTACCAAATCTGCATCCATCGTCGCTCGGACGCTTCCCGAGTATCTCGACGTTCTCAATGGATCCGATCTTTCGGGGTGCAATCATTGCCGCTTGAGAATGGCTGGAGGAACAAGAGCGCTGCCCTGTTCAGCGAGAAGGAACCGACGAGCGCGGGCAGCGTCGGCGTCACCTTCGTTCTCGCATCGGTAATATCTCGATTGCCGATGCCTTTACTTCTCGACTCCTACCAAACTATTTTCGTTCGCAGAAGCATCGACTCGACTCTTCCGCGTACACGAATAACGAGAATAGCTCCTTACTCCGAGGTAATACGGAGTTTCCTTCCCTTTCTCTCTCATCTCCCTCCTCCTTTCTCCTTCCTCTCGTCGCCCACCAACCTTCTGTAACGTACTATCGGCGGCAAACCTGTACGCTTCTTCGTACCATATTACGCCAAAGAGCAAGAAAGCACGTATGAAAATAATGAATGGCGAAAACGGGACCTTCTCATGGTTACGAGCCAAAAAGATTCATTGGTACTTGCGTTAACCCATATGGCAATATTCTATAGTATAGATCTAAAAATAGACGTATAAAGTCTATATTTCACCTATACTATAAGAAATTTAAACATCTTCTCACAAAAGAATAATTCATTATGATAACCACAATTGAATATTTTAATGAAAAAATCCAATGTTCATATTACATTTTGACTTTGTCAAAGTTGCTATACTACTACAAATACCTACGTATAGAATTTACATTAATTTTTTCATCGCCTCGTGACTCTCAAGTGAGTAATTCTTCTACTGCATCTTGACTCTGCTCCTCGACGTCTACTGATCGCTTTCTTATCCATTGACGAATTTACTTAGGAAAAGTTCCTTAAATTTAATAATGGACAAAACATGACAGCGATGATTGCGAAATTTTTCCAGCTGTCGTCAAATTGTCTGTTACATGCGACGGGATGAATATTAGCGCGAAGCGCACCGTGTGTCTTCTTGTTTCTTTTATGTTATAATAAAAGCGACTGTATTCGCGATCATCGTTGTAAAACTTTGCCCATCGTCAAATTCGAGAAATTTCTCGTGAGAAAATTGAAAACTTTTTCAACCTACGGACAAGCGACTCGATTTCCAGTGTAAAGGAGAAGAAGCCAGCAAAAAAAAAAGAAAAGGGGACTGTTGGCATTTCCAGATATTCGTGCGATACGCGTGGGCCAACAAGAGGAGCAACAGAGGGAACAGCACTATCTCGATGAATACATTTTGTAGTAATGAGAAGAACTTGGATCGCGATGGAAGAGCCCTGCGGCACCGGGAAACTCGGTCAAGCTGAAGGAAACACGGGAGGAGAAAGTGCTAGAACGTGTCAAGAAACAATAAAAGAAAGTAAAACTTGAGACAGAGAGAGAGAGAGAGAGAGAGAGAGATTCGGGCAGAGCAAAGGCTAAATGAGACGAGTCAATGAGTTCGATGTGATGCAGCAGTGTAGAGCGTAAAGCGCCGGCAGAAGATAAGAAAAAAGAGGGAAGAGATCACGCGTGCGGTTCTTCGCTTGTTAGATCGTTGTTACAGAGGACACGACGAGGTTTCCCGGCGTCGAGCGGCGTCGAGCGGCGTCGAGCGGCGTCGAGCATCGCGCCGGTGTACGATATGCAGTGTGCGCGCGCAGAGACTCGACCGGCATCCGCGAGGAGTCGCTGCCTCCGTGGCCGGCCTCGGCTCTGCGTACACGGGCCGCTCAGTCTAATTTGAACCGCCGCGTGTGCCCATCGACTCACGGGCTTACTGATCTTTTCATCGTGTCGCACGCACCCACGCAACCACGCGACCACGCAATCGCACGTCGCGCATTACCACAGAAGCAACCAACCACGAGACATTACCCCGTGTACAAGACTGTCGACGACAAGTGCTTTGAGTCACCGCTTTACACGATTCCCTTTAACGAGTTTCTTAACCACTAAAGTCTTATAAGGCATATTCCTCGAGGCGACTGTCACGTCTATAACGTTTCAAAAGCATTGTCAACCCGTCAAAATATTCTCTTAAAGCAGCACTGCGTCTTCGTACCTTTCCGTTCCCTTTTTTTATTTTCTTTTCTCACTGGCACTACCACCGCCAACGGTCTTTGCTACCGATTCGGCCAGAATATATCGATACGAAAGGTCGTTGCAATTATATTTGCTCGAGGCCAACGCCTCTTCCGCTATCTTGGCATCCTCTATGAAAAGCACAAATTAAAAAATCCAAAGCGGACGAGGAAAACAAAATCAAAGACTCGTCGGATAAGAGATGAGGAACGAAAGCGGAAAAGGAATATTTTTTACTGTGCAAGTTAAAGTGCAACGGCGAATGAAGCTTCGAATGTAAGGATAGACTGGTGAGATTAGTGGGACTGAAGAGAGGCGCTATTTAAATAGTAGTGAGCCAGAGAGCGAAGGGAAGAGGAAAGGAGACGCGCACGCACAGATCGGGTAAAATGCAACGCGATACCTCGGGCGACAGTGACAACTGACGGCACGCCGGAAATAGCAAGGACGGCCGTCTAAGCGCGAAGAGGATCCGCATTCAGAAGAAAAAGAGAGCCAGAAGGAAAGTAAATCAGTTAAATCAGGAAAATCAGGAAAGTTGTCTCGGCGAGACTCCCGTTCACGACAGGAAGTCTTCCAGGATGGTAGGACGCAGGGATAACTGCGATGATTAGTACACACTCACAACGGCTCCATCAACGTCCGCCTCCGACAGCAGCCTCAGCGTCAGCGCCAGCGCTAGCGCCAGGGTCTCCACGAAGAACAACAACGTCACGATAGCCGTTCACCGTCGTCCTCGCAAGGCCGAATACCTCGCTTCCGATATCGGCGCACCACCATGTGGAAAACGGTCCTCCCTAAAATGACCATTAGAAAGGTTCGGTTTCATCTAGACACGAGACTCATCAGCTGTCCATGCCGGTTCTGGTACAACGTTTCGTGAACTTGAAATACATTGCATGTGCCGTTGGCCAATGCGTACAAAGCGAAGAAGAGCAGAGTGAAGCGGCCCCGCCGACTCATGTGAATCCAATAGTTCTCAGACAAGACGCGAGACGCTCAGGGAGCTCGCAGGACTCTCTCGGTGCGTGTCCTTTCTATTTTCCTGTGGCTCCGTCTCTGCGCGCGGCGCGTGCGATCGTCCTGCGTGCCTTTGCGTGTGCGAACGTGTGAGAGAGAGAGAGAGAGAGAGAGAGAGAGAGAGCGCGCGCGCGCGCGAGCGTGTGTGTCCGTGTGTGTGTGTGTGTGTGTGCGCGTGAGTGAGTGTGTGAGTGAGTGCGCGCGCGCGCCCCCTAGCGCGTGTTTCTCCATCTCTCTCCAATCCCTTCATCATCCCTCTGTACCTGAGACTATATATATTCATTAATATATCTATCTCCCACTTTCTCTTTCTTTCTGTCCGATCGTCTGTCCCCCCCCCTCTCTCTCTCTCTCTCTCTCTCTCTCTCTCTCTCTTTCTCTTTCTTCCTCTCCCACTATCTATCTTTTCATTTCCGCGTCTGCCTGCGTGTGTATGTGTGTGTGTGTGTGTATATATATGAGGCGTCACTCCGGGAGAACGTTGTCTTCCTGGACACCTTTGCGTGTCCTTGGGCGAATATTCCTCTGCGAGTCGTTCGAGTCAGCAAAGACACATCCTCGTCGAGTGGACGCGAAGCGAAGAGAAGAATAGGAGGAGAAAGGGATAAAGGAATAAGCCAGCCCATTCAAAATTTCTCTAGGGCAGAGATTTCCTTCGGGGCCAGCGAGGACGTATTACCTCGCGAAGACCAGCAGATTGGATGATGTGGGCGCTTCTCATTTTGGCTGGATTTCTGAGCGGTTGGTGGGGCGCACTAGCATTGGCCACGACGGCACCCGCAGCCAAGGCTGCTGTTGTTGCTGTTCCAACTCCTGCTCCTGCGTCCTCCGCAAGCGTCACGACGTTCAAAGCCATCTTCGGTACGATGGGCATCTCAAGAGGATCCCAGACGAAGACGCCTCAGGAGGATGGGACCATGTCGAACCGCTTGGTCAATGCTCTTATCCCCGTAGGCCTGACACTCGACAGGGGAAGTTCCTGGTCGCGGCACCCGACACGATCACGCATCCTTTCTCTTCTGGAGAATCTTGAGCCGTACGGGTATCACCGACCTATCGAGACAACGTGGAACTCGCTTCCTCGGGAGAGCTCCCTCGCGGTCCTCTCGGAAAAACCTGAGCAACCGGAGGTTCATGGGCCCGAGGCAAGGCTTCATCGCCGCCTCCCCAAACCCATCACCACCGACGACTTTCATAGTTATCAGCCAACGCCAACCAATTTAGGATTCGCCACGTATCGTCGGACCTTCGCATCGCAATTTCAAGAGCATGCAGGCATTTCTCCAAAGACGTATACGATGCCAAATTCTGCGGCAAATTCAAAGTACAGTAATGTCTTGGAGTCGCGGTTCACGAGGAATCAGCGACCACGGGATAGATTGAGTCGAATGCTTCAGACAGAATCGTCAATGGAACGGCCGAGGATGATGAGATCGGTAAGCCAGAGACAGAGACCGAGGCAGAGGCAGAGGCAGAGGCAGCAGCAGCAGCAGCAGCAGCAGCAGCAGCAGCAGCAGCAGCAGCAGCACCACCGCCAACAGCCACAACCACAAGCACAGCAGCAGCAGCAGCAGCAATCGAATCGAGGGAAGAATCGCACGAGGGCCGAATCGGCTTCGAAGAAGGGACCACAATGTCGTAACAAACCATGTCGTAGACAGAACTGGTGTCCTGACGTGGACGTCGGTAACAGAGCGTTTCTCGCACCGACTGTTTTCGAGGGCAAGGTCAGAAGCATGTCCTCCGCGAGGAAACCAGACTTGAACTATTCAGTGACCTTCGAAGTGAAGCAGGTGTACAAGAGTCAGTCGGGGTTCCAACCCCTGCAGAAGAACGACAATGTGAGGCTGCACTTTCGCAACAAAACCCCGGGCAAGTCGACATTGTGCAGTCCCGAGGTAGTTCATAGCAATCAGAGTGGGATGGTGAGGGCCAATATTGAAAAGGGTAAAGTGTACCTAGTGTTTGTGAACCGTGTGGGACCTAGAAACTTTACCATTCTCGGCGAACCAGTAAGTCGCAGTAAAAAGAATGAGCAAGCGGTTCAGGCAGTTGTTCGTCCAGACTATGGTAAGTCCTACCGATTGGCTTTATACCTTTTTTTTTGCTAATTCGCTCGACTCGCGCAGCGCCGATTCACGCCGATACTACCCCAGATTTAGCTTCGTCGACGCTCTCAATTCTGATGCTTTCAACCAGCAGGACTTTTACTTCCGATTTATAGTGGTCGAAAGATCGGACGTTCCGCCGCTGCGTGCGACGAATTGGGATGCAACGTTGGGGGGAGAAACTGTGTTGTAACTTGCAATTTTGCATGGCAGTTGGAAACTCACGCTGTGACCTAATCGCTTACTCGAAACAATCGAGAATACGTGTCAGATTAAATTCATTCGATCTGGAGCACATAGTAGTTAACTCGTGGACGGCAACTCCTCTTATTGCGACATAAAATGTAATTCAAATTATTAATTATTTAACTTCAGAGTAAAAGACTCTCTGTGTCAATTCACAATTAGTAGACTCTCAGTATATAACAATTATACGCTCAAATGTAGCCTCAAAATTTGACTTACTTAAAAAAAGACTTGACACTAGATGAAAGCATCAGCCCAGAGAGAATTGCAACGAAAAAAATATTTACGTAAGCAAGGTTCCGACGAGTCTGAGGAGGTAAGCCCCTAATTTCTCGAGGAAGAGGAGAAAGAGAGAGAGAGAGAGAGACGGGAGTGCCAGCTGATAAGAATGAACACCGCGGCGTCCTACAGGTGGAAAATCTAATAGAGCAGAGAGGTAAACGCCAAGTAAAACGCGAGGCAAAGATCGGGAATGCATCGATCGGATGGTTCGTTGATCCGGTGCAAAAGCGGGTCCACCGGCCCTTCCAGTTGCCGGTGACTAAGCCAGACGGGAGGGGGGGGGGGGCCGAGACGTCAATTATAAGGCCTTAATCGGAAACCCGTCCTTACTTCTGTTGGCTTACAGCGAGCCACGGAGAGAGAGAAAGAGAGAGAGAGAGAGAGAGAGAGAGAATAGGGAGAGAATAGCGAGAGAGCACCACGAGCAGCCGGCGTATTCTGGCGAGTCGTCGGGGCTTCCATGGATCCAGCGTCTAACAAGACTATACTGCACGCACAACTATCGTCGATATCGTCGAGAGTGCATCGCTTGTATTTTCTCACTAAGGCTCCTCGCCCTTCTGAGCACCTTCTGATACTGAGCATCACCGTAGCTCCCTCAAAATATACATATATCTCTGACTATTTGCTTCGACCCACTGCGATCGCACCCGCCTAATCCCCAACGGCTGTTAGCCTCTGCGTGTCTTCGATAAATAATGCCTGAGAAAAGGATAGACGAATCGGAACCTTGTTAACTTATTATCAATACGTTACAATGATTTTCAGGAAATTTAACACGAAGGAGCGCCATTCCGTTAAATTCACTAGATTTCTCCCCACGTGCGTCAAGTCCATTTTATTCGCAAACTTTAAAGACGAACTAACGGTAATGAGAGCGAGGCGATTGGCCACTCGTGTGTACGAAAGCCAGCAGACGGTCATGCGGCGCGTTAGAGCGTGCACGTGGGAGTAGTGGATTTTTCGTGAGGGACGAGGAAAATCAATGTCCCGCAATGCATTGGGAGTCAGTGCGGTGGCATTATTGGCGACTTAGTGGAAATAGAGCGTAGATAGCAGATAGCAGATACCACCAGATTGGTCGTAAGGGGAGTAAGGACAAGGTGGGAAGGGGAGAAATGCCCACGTATGTATCCCGAGCACGTACGGCCCCGTGCCCATACTCAGCGGAGTCCGCAACTACGCTATACATTACATGCATATATATATATATATATGTGCACACTTAGAGAGACAGAGGTAGAAGTGCAAGTTGCTCTGGAAGTGGAAGTGGCGCTCGATCTGCTCCTGGATAGAGATGAGATTGGGGATGGAGATGGTATCGAGAGCTGGCTGTCTCGTGGCGAGGACAGACACACGCACGCCCATCGGTGGGTTATCGACAAGCAGTCAGGCAGCCAGGCAGGCAGACTGCTGGGCGACGTGCACTTGCTCCCTTACACAGACGTCGCAAAGAGGTCCTGCAGGAAGGGAACGAACCTCAAATCGAGACCCTGTCGACCTTATCGACCTTATCGATCTATTCCATCTCCTGAAATTTCAGTTTCGATCGATTCTCCATGGTTCACGGATGGCAAATTGCAGTTGATCATAACTCCGGACGAACCGGCCAAAATAATTCTTCCCCTTAGCGCCGCTAGCGTCCCCGTCGACGTCTCGTTAAGAACTCGGCAAAAAGTTTGACACTCGATTCGCTTCGAAGCAAAGCGACACGGGCGGTGGGGGGGGGGGGGGTGGAGGAGGCTGAGGGAGAAGAGGAATGAGGGAAACAGTGATTAGCCGGGGTAGGGAAAGCCAAGGCCTCTGCCCCCTCTCCAACTTATTCTTTACCGTCGATAACACGTGTTTTCCTCTTGCGAGATAGCCAAGCCTCTACTTTAAACTTCTCTTCCAAAAAAAGAATGAAACTGCAAGTGGTTAAATGGAACGAAGGACAAAGCAATGAACTGATAAAACTCGTTAATGGAATATCACATATGTGGAGAAGCAAATGGGAATTTCAGGCTGCAGCTTCTGTCAATACAGTGTGAAGAGTGTTCTAGAGTATTTCGAAAAAAACTTTCCAATTCCCCAATCAGAGAGATCCTTTTACAGCGAGTTCTGTACAGTTCTGCATCGTCGCGTTTAACTTTCCACGATGAGCCTATGAAACAATAATGGCGGTATATAGATGTACCCAGCACGAGCTACTCAACATTCTAGGTTTATGGACATTTCTTCCATACCTATTCTCTTCGGACACGCGTTAAATCGACGCATGAACGATATCAGGCATATTCTTCACAAACAAAAAATCAAAGAGCAAAATAGTTATATACTATTAACTTATACACGAAACTATGAGATATATTTTTATATAAAATATATAACATTCAACATTTATTATACATTTCTGCATAAGGGTTTTCCAATATAAATACGTAGGACATAAACAGTAGCGACGCCGTATGAGCCACTTCAAATTTGAGATATCCGGTTCGAAGTATCGCCGTTACATTCTTTATGCTTACTTTTGACATTTACTTTCTTCCAGAACTTATCAAGTTTATTTTTATTACTGCAGTAATGCTTTCATCGGTGAAGTCAATTTACTAGCATTAATGATTACTTTACAATCGCGCCAGATTGCCGTGTATCCGTAAAGACAGGTAGATATATCACAAAGAGAAATTCAAAATTAGAAAGCTTTGAGGAAAGTGAATTTCGACTTATACGAGTCTCGTTAAATGGATAAGAGTCAGTACAAGTGATAGAAGAAAAATGTGAACGGTTTCTGTAATTTTCCTCATAAACTTCTAAATATCTACGTCAAAGTCACGCGTCTCGTAAACCTATAGTAGTATTAACAAAACGCACCTCATTAAAAGTTTGAATTCTGCAAGATCGTTTCTAAGATTCGGACGCGTAATAATTATTATTCAACAGTGAATAATCTTCATTGCAAGGTATATTTTCAGAGAGATACGAGGGAATGAAGGTATTCGTTAGCAGTTTTTGCGAGTAGGGATTCGAGAGTAGGTGATTGCGTATTTTGCATGGAATATTTGTGAAATCCTATCTTTTTGCAAGAATATCTTGGAAAATCCATTGTTGGCCAGAGGAGGCTTGTCAGGCGTTATGAACGAAAGGAACGAAAGGAATACCGATTAAAGCAACCCATGAATCATTTGAGCTTTCTCTCGTTTTGAGTCGCACCAGAACATTCCCATAGAAAGAGTGCAGACACGCAGTATTCTAGCGTTCGCTAGAACGAAGCAGAAAGAATAACGAGCCAATAGAGGAAGCCTGCATTTCATTGTCCCAGGACTTCGCGTTCGTTCCTTCAGGACAAGGGATTATTTAATAATTAACGCGTACTGCGTTCTCGTTGTTGAACAATTTGTCAACCGAGTTCGCCTTTGACGAGCCGTATTTACGGAGGAAGCTTTGAGTTTGGCGCCTATTGCTCCGTGATGCTGCTCCGGGCTTATTGGCGAATTTCGACTCGACGTATCTCAGGCGACAGGGATCAGAATTCCGCAGGAAGCGTTAAAACTTTGAAACTTTCCTTTTTCTTCATCAGAATTCGATACCGCTACCCCGCTAAGGGAATCCTGCAAAAGTTCGAACCAAAAGGCGAGAAAGTCGAAGGAGTGACTCTTTGGCCAACTGATATTTTGAGGATTTAAAGTATTTCGAAGGCGTCTCGAGCGTCTGCGGCGTCTGCGACGTCGTTCGCAAGCAGCTAGGTGACGACCGCACAGGCGCGGCGCGACCAGCGGTCTGGCCGTCATCGTCTAGTCACAACATCCCGCGAGTTATTGTCCTTTCTCTCTCTCTCTCTCTCTCTCTCTCTCTCTCTCTCTCTCTCTCTCTCTCTCTCTCTCTCTTCTTCTTCTTCTTCTTCGTCTTCTTTTTCTTCTTCTTCTTCTCTCTTACAGCCGTTTGGCATCTCCGTTCGCTCAATTCCTCCAATTCGCGACCGAAAAAGTGATGAGATCCGGGCTGTACGATCCGAGCGACGCGAGAGGAGCGCCAGGCAAGAAAAAAGACACTAGAAGAGACGCGAAGAGAAGGAGATGGCGATATCGAGCGAGAAGGACAGAAGAGAAGTGGAACGAGATCGCGCCGAATGTGACGATGCACGAGTCTCGCATCGCACGCTGAGAGAGTCAGATAATATTATATTAGTCACGATAGTAACTAATCCAAGTACCTACTTGCATACGTATATCGCTTCATCAAGAGCGAGAAAAACGGTGATGCGCTTTTGTCTCGGGGAGTCTCCTTCAATTGGACGTAATAGTTCTACCCACCCACCCGTTTTCACTACTTCTCTTCTTTATTCTCACTTCTCGCAGATCCCTTCCTCCTTTTGCACAACTTACCGATTTTCGAGACCATCGAGTTCCACGGGCGCAACTAAATAAAACGTCCGCGCCGAATGAAGTTCCCTCCGCGGCCTCGAGTACTTAACGTGAATTTTCCTTCGGGCTGCCGCGCGTCTCGCTGTACTCCTAGGACTCCCAACGTTCGCTCTCTAATCGGCGAAGGGCTGTGCTGCTGCAGCTACTCATCTTTACTTTCTCAGGTGGTTTGCATGAGACGCAACTAACGTCCGATGAACATGGCGCAGAATCGTATAAGGGCAGAAGCAACCGAGTCCAGCAGCTCGCGGAATTCTACCTGTGCCAAGACTCACGGGATTCTTCGCTGTGTTTATATGGTGTCTTCTCTTGTTACTTTCTTATTCTCTTATTCCCCCCCCCTCCCCCCGTCACCCTATTCCCTAGTGTATTTGTATCTTTCGTTACGTACTCTACCCATCACTATGGTTACTGCCATGTTTGCCGTGGGATACTTATAGGAATCGAGCTCGCGTTTATCCCCTCCGTTCGTGTCTCCTCGCTGCTTAAATTCCTTCGTTTAGCCCATTGCGCCTAATAACCATAATCCCCCCCCCCTCAATGGATGAAATCGCTTTATAGAATCCTTGATAATCGAACGGATGGATAGGGGTTTGATCGGTGGTTGGGAAATGCGCACGCTCGTCCACTCTAGGCGCAGCTTCACACTTCAGGGTTCCACTCGGTCGTCGTGTTAAGTCTTCTCAGTCAGCCGCACGACGGTGAGGTGGCGCAAATGCGAGACGACGAAAATATTGGATCTATTTCGAAATTCTATTTTGGTGCGCCGGTCGAGAGCCGAAAGCCAAGAGCCGAGAGCCGAGCAAGCCGGCGTCGCCGACACCGCTGACACCGCCGACACACGCAAACGCACAAACGCACACACGCGCACACTTGTAGCGCACTCGCACAATCCTTATACTACCCAACTATCCGACGTCGTTCGTACGACAGTTTCATTCTACCACGAGTCTCTCATCAAGTTCTTATCCTCCTCCAGCTATTTCTCTCTCTCTCTCTCTCTCTCTCTCTCTCTGAGCTTTCTCGTTTCTCTTCTTCCTTCCTGTCTCTCTTCTACACTCTGTACTTCTTTAAACGAGAGGCCTCCACTTTTTCCCATCTTATCTCTCGGAAAGCTCTCGAATTATGGTGAATCACAGGCGGGACTCTTCCTCTGGCCGCCCTCGAAACGACCTAGCAGCTCTTGGACACGTGTCTATCAGCAGATATCGCCGATTCAAACATTTCTTCAATCGTCTCTGTAGTCGAATGTAAAACTCTAAAGATAGGTACACGGTTATCCTTCTCATCGGAGGATTCACCTGACATAACTGCCTGGAAATATCTTGCGTGTCCAAGAGAATCAAAAGTGTTAAGATCAAAGCGAAGAACACCAAAAAGAGGAATGGCGGAAGAGTCGGAGCCTATCGTGTTCCGCTAGACTCGATGTCATCGTACCCATAGTGTCATAATTCGATATCGTTGAAAGATCTACCGGGACAGACTCGTGTCCCCGTTTACTACGTTTTCCATTTTCCACTTTTCAACATAAAACTTGAAATTCCGATAGAAGAGTCCTTTTTTTTAGCGCTCGTAATTTTTGCGACCCCGTACCAAGGTAACGCTGCATAATTAAAAGTTTTAATTGTCTGCAGCTCCTGTATTCCTTCTCAGAATCTCTTAAACTCGCTGCCGAGTAAACAGAACCCTCGCAAGCTGTGTTGCAATAAGATGATCCCTTCGGCCGACAGAAGTCAACTTTTCCAGCTCTTTTCTTGCTGGCAGTTTCTCTCTTTGCCAATGCTATCTGAGGAAATGGCGACGATGCGCTCATGCGATATCGGGCGCAGGTCGCGCGATGCTCTATCGTGACGTGTGCGTCCTCTTCTCACGGATGCAAGTGGCAACAATGAGAGTCGACGGTCCGGATCCTCTCGAATGACGCAATCGTCATTCGAGGGAATCGATGGACGCCCATCCAATGGTTCAACCGGTAGATCGCAATTGGCGCGGGACTTTGAAAAAGTAAAAAAAGTTGGAACTCTCAATGCTCAAAGCCGAAGAATCAAATAGGCGCAGGATGAATGGATGATTCTCCCTTTCGAAAGGAGAATGAGAGATAGTGGGCCGCGTGCGGCAGACGAGCGTTTTGTGATATGAATATCAAACGAAAAACTTGTTATGGATTGCCCGCGGGACATGGCTCACAATCAGATTTGTGGTTTGCAAAGGCAACAATAGCGTACGTGCTGCTCCCTGCCGGAGATCGCTACGTACTTCTCTCAGTTTCCTTTCCAGCGGGCCGTCAGCTGAGCCGGAGAATCCACGAGATTCGAGAGATCGACTTTGGTCGCACGAGAAGGGATGCTGCCGAATTCGAAGCTCCTCTTCGGTCTCCTCTTGGCCCACGATCCTCTCAGTGTGATGTCGTTCGATCTGAGGTCTAATGCCAGTTGATAGTCGTCCCGGGATCCGGTTCCGCTAAAAACACTCCCAACACGCATAAAAATTCAATTACAAACTTGTAATCCGATATAATCCCGTTTGGCGGCTGTAGCTCAACAGGTCAGGGGTGCCGCTCGGGCTGACGCTGGTTGTTTCAGCAGTGTGCTGCTGGTGGGCGGTATTGTTTTTTTTTTTTATAATCCTGATGAATATTAATGTGTCTTCGTAAAACATTTCAGCGTATCTGTATTCTTTTCGCGTATGGCTTAGTCACCGCGAGGGCTCAGAATCCACTTACGTGGGTATTCAAATTTCGAGAATGTGCCTGGAATGGAAATTTAATGTCGCTCTTGAGAGTAAGCAGAGCCCCCGGGGAAAGACACGCCCTTAGCTGATAAATCCACGCGTGCTCCGCGATATACAGGGGGGAACCGGGTTACAGTGCACGCGGTCACTGCGATCACAATTATCCAGCCCTAGGTAAGACTAGTAGGATAATGAGACGCTCGAGAATCACTCGAGTCATCCATGAGCCAATAGAATTAAAGGAATCAACCGAATGATCGATACAACCGTTGTAAGCTAGAAGGATATAATTATATATGTATGGTAAATATCGAAGGTAAAAGGCAAATGAAGAAGGACTAACGCGGGTGGCCGGCAATTAAAATGGTTATGTACGCAATGCACTGGCATAAGTCTTTCCGAAGTTTGTTTTTCGGTCTAACAGGATCCCCGAAAGAGAGGCCCTTCGAGCTCCTTCGATCTCGCGATATTTTCGGCGTCATCTTGCGACTGGCTGAACTTCCTCTTGTAATTATGGAAACGATCGCTTTCGATTAGAGGGGATAAATGTCAAAGGATAATTGAGAGGAATACGCGCGTCCTGGGGATCCTCCTTCGCTCGAACTCCCGCCGTAATTCGAGTATCGAAACGTGTACTCTAGGCCAGTGTACTCGGCTGGGAATAAACTCGGTTTTACTTAAGCATGACGGGCATGCATATAAGCGGGAGTAAAGGAGAACCATCAAGCGCCATGTACCCAGTGGCCCGAAATAATTGTCATTCTGTGGGTGACTCTTGACCAAGGTCCACCCGAACCTGCTTGGATCTCCTTGGGGGCCTCCCTGATGCTCCTTCGTAGGCCACCGTCTCCAGTTCCTGTGCCTGTTTCTCTTTGCCCTCTTCTAGATGATGTTTTCTAATAAATCTTCGAGTAATGCCTCGATGTACCGTGGCTGTAGCACTTCCATGTAGCGATACGTATGATCGATCCGTCACTATCCGCCATGATTCGGCCTCGTGTTTTGACTTGGACGTTTCATCCGGTGTTAGATTACCGGCGGCACGTATCAACGTCGTCCGATTATTTGTAGAACGATCCATTGTCCTGAGTAGAAATTACGAGAGCATCCCGTAGACCGATTCACACTACTAGAAAACATTATTGACAAGATTTTTCGTGAACGCTTCTTTTTCGATACTCTCTGGCTGCTGGAGAATTCAAGGAATCGAATTGGTCCAAGGAGGAAGTAGGCTCTGTTGGAGCCTGAAACAAATTCATGCCATTGAATCGGCTGGCTTCGACAGATGACAATGATGCGACACGGTTGATCGGCATCGCGCTGGGTTTGCAGCAGACCAGCATTGGAGCCCTGCTGACGCAAGAATTAAGCGAACGAGCGCACGCGGGGTTACGCGCAGGCGCTGACCCAGAAATTCGGATAAAACTACGGAGAACGTTCCGGAATGTATTTGGCATATCGAATAAATGCATTCTCTCTCTCTCTCTCTATCTATCTATCTATCTATCTATTCATCCATCGATCCATCCGTCTACCTATCTATCTCTTTCCTTCTCGTGTCGACGTAGTGTACCGAGTGTCGCTCAACGCCGACGCCCCGTGAAGCCACGCTGCTTCGTCAAGAGGTGACACGCCGGAGAGCTGGGCTGCGTCTTCTAGGCGTCTCCGACTGCCGGGTAACAGGGACACGACAGGCGGCTCGCGCATCTTTACGATTAAAAGTCTCTGGTTGTCGAAGGTCAGGATTGTCAAATGCCCGGCAATCCGAATCTGCGACATCCTTAAATTTCCGATAGCACGGGTGGGCAGTTTTCTGATTGCTTATATGCAGACTGCACGCGTTTTCCACAAATTTCGTTAAGATAGATCCAGCCGCACGGAAGCAGCCAACTGCTGATCTGCAGCCCGTGGGCTCGAGCAATCTGGATGATCAATCTTATCTAGGGAACTAACGGGGATAAGAGACACTCGTGGTGGCTCTGCGAAATATTGCGCGATCCACACGGTGCGAGACCCACGAGCCACGCGAGTCACACGTCACGCCCCACTACCCCGAGATATAGGGGGAAAAAACTGGCGATTCGTGGAAATTGTTCCCGTTCCGAAGTTTCGCACTGCGCTCGTTGTACCCGCATCAAAACTCATCGCAGTCTCATTCCGTTCAATTTAGCCATCCAGTCAAAAAGATGTTGGCAAACAATGGTAATCTCGTTAGGCAAATTTGCATTAACGAAAATGTGCAACTCGACTGACGACGAGAGTGTCTCTTATACGAGAGAGAGAGAGGGGGGGGAGGCTAATGGCGAAGCTATGATTCCGTACGCCCCCCCCCTCCCACCAAGTTCCCGGTATTATAAATAATGTACTTCTCCTCTTTCGCGTTCTCTCTTACGCCCGACTCATTCTGCCACTCGGCCGACTACCCGTTACAAATGACGTTACGATGCTTATTTATTGCTGTTATTAAATTGTGAGCGAAGCGTGGTATGTCACTACTCGTAAGTGGGTCAGCTGTCATGTTTATTATCGTGGATCATGCTTTAGCAGGAGAGCAAGAGAGAACGGCGACTCTCACCGTACAAGCAGCAGCTGCTTGCGACGTTGGACGCGTCGATACTGTTTTGACGCTTCGACTTTGTCAAAAATTGAAGGATTCGTGAAGCGACGTAAAGGAGAAGGAAGAGAAGGAAGAGAAGGAAGAAGAAGAATCGGTGTATCGCTGCACGGCGATGTGCAAGGAATATCGGGCTAAGCCCATTTACCTTCGGATGAAATTAACTTAACTCCAGTTGACGTAAAGCGAACCTATTAGATTGAGACGGAGCGCAAGGGCTATCACAGGCCGGAAGTTAGCTTGCTTAGGAGCTTCAGCGTTTTCTCATCGGGCACCACAGTATCCGTTTCATCCCTTAAGACGAGGGTCGCGCACCGCTTCTCCCACCCGATGGACTCGGAGAGTTCAGCGTCGGTCGTGGCTGCTGCGTGCATTTTAATGATTCCTGTCATCACTTGGCAGAAACATCAGCTGCATGCGAACGGCGCCGACCTTTCCTCTGCAATATCTGCGCGAATGCTTGTCGCAGATATGTGTCAGATTGTGGACTCGCGCTGCTGGTTTCCGCGAATCATGCGAATACCAATACGATGACGACATAAGGTCGCGTGTTCTCCCTCCCATTCGTAATTCTCTGCGCACTCGTGCGTCGTCATTTTATCAGTGAAAGGATCCTTCGTAAACAGTGCCGGATATTTGGCAAACCTTGGCAGATAGCTTCACCTCGCGTCATAGAAATTCGCCAATTTTTCGCTTTTTTCAAGCGAAACACAGCGAAGATCAGAGAATGCAGATTTCATTTGACTCGCCATACGCAAACAGCGAAGGGGCGATTCGAGATCAGCGAGCGCAGCCAGAACTTACGGTGCAGCCATTGCTGCAGTTGCCATTAGGAACCACCGTGCGAATATTAAGGAGGGAACTTTTCAATTATCGCGATTCCGTCGACGCAATAAAACGAACGAACGGTACGAACGTAAAATTACCGCAAGCACGCGTCCCTGGCTATTATTCGAAAAGTTTTTAACGCTTAATAGCTCTTAGGAAGACGAGCAACTCGCGACCAAAAAGTCGTTAGAACTCGCGAGCCTGCAAAATCGAGGAAACGAAGTTGCCAGCTCGCGTTGCCCTTAACGATAACTTTGTTCGACTTCCACTTTGGAATATCGGCGAACACTCCTCCACTGTGTCCCACCGCGCACCTAGCGACCGGCTGGAACGACCAAATTTACCCAATTTCCCGAATTTCCCGATTGCTGCAGCTGGATTCAGGGATAAGGAAAGAGCCAAGATTTCCCAGGGTGGATTCGTGCGCCGCTTGCAACTTCTCTGCGTGCAGCGTGGCTGCTTCTGCTGAGCTTCTATTGGCGAATCTATAAATCTTTCAAGCGAGAAGCTAACTAAAGGGGAGTGGGGGGAGAGGAGGTGGCGCGTCTCCCTCCGAACCAAAGATAGTAAATAAATAGATCGAGGCACACGCGTACATGCTCGATTCCTCGAACCGATTTTCCAGATGATTTAAAGAGCAGCAGAGTCCTACTTGGATCGTTAGTCGCCTGAACTTGGCGGCAGTTGGTTCTTGGCTGACTTCGTGTCATCGGGACGACTGCTTTGGAATTTACATTTGTCACTCCGAGCCCCTTGCTGCCCCCCCCCCCCCCGCCCTCGGCCTCAATGCTGCCCCTATGCAACTCATCTACGCTCTTTTGCAAATCGTTTGCAACTCTCGGCCTCCGGGAAATTAATCATTTGAAAAAGGGATGCTGCGTGCTTTAAGGTTTTCGCTCGCTCATATCGAAGCAAACTGTGATTAAATCACTCTGACTAATTAAGTTTGGCATTGACAAACGAGAAGAATCGCTTCGCGACGATGCGGCAATCACGTTGGAGCCATTGCGTGATAATTGCGTTTACAAAAATTAAAGAAACACAAAGAAGTAGTAAGTGTGAGGAGGATCCTGCGATGACAGGGCTTGGTCGATGCAACTGGAGATGCTCGTGCCAAGTGAAAATCGTAGTGTAGGGGAATAAGAGACAGGAGAGAAAGTATAATGGTGTGCAGCAACATTGGTGGAGGAAAAAAAAGGACTGAAATAAATTGTAATAATTCTTTGTAGTTGAAGAAATATATGACAGGTGGAAAGGGAGGAGGAAAGTGGCGGATGCCAATAAGACGCCTTTGTCGAATCTTTCGCCTGACCGAGTTTGAGCTTCCGGCCGAGTGAACTCGGGAAATATGGAAACTCAATCCAATACAGCCAATATCACTGGTTTCCTATTCAAGGCAGGGGAGTTTCTTGTAGTCAAGATTGTCTGTCCAATCTATCGAGCATTGTCCACACATATTCTTTCTCTCCCCCCCCTCTCTCTCTCTCTCTCTCTCTCTCTCTCTCTCTCTCTCTCTCTCTCTCTCTCTCTCTTTCCCTCTCTGTTTTATCGAAATAGTTTCCCCACCCGTCCCATGTTCCACATCCACCTCGTGCACTTTGACCTGCCGTTGTGCATGACGCCCACGTTCTATTCGTCTCCATCGACAGTCTGAACTTCTTAGCAGCGCGTCGAAGCGAAGCTTCCAAGGGTGCCGTAATAACAGAACAAGCGAGCTGCGAAAACTTATGATTGGCTACTAGGTGCAGAATGGCTTCGAGAATCAGCAATATTATTTCATGAATTTAAATGCAAAAATCTGTATAATCTGTCATTTTGCATGGTTGGCTGGTTTAAGATTTCCCTGGGAATCGCGTCGCGCTACCTGGCTGAAGCGTAGGCTTAGTTTAACGGATTCTCCGACTTAATAAGTTTAATTCTCCTGGGAACGGTGGCATGTGTCTCGCATCCTCTTGCATCCCCCCCCCCCCTCTTCACCTATAGTCGTCGGACGCCTCCAACACGAGTCCTTTTGCACGTCCACGTTCTCGAATGCCCATTCGGCAATGACCGACTTGTATATTAAGGACGAGGAAAGTTTGAAACTTGAGTTCTAAAAGCCACGTGCCTGTTCAGCATCCGTATACCAGACTTCCGTGCAACTGCGTCACCGGCTTTGCCTGTAGAAAATTAAATTGCAAAATGCTAATGATTTTTTCAACTACTCGCGCCCCCTTCGGTCTCTTCAACCCGACAATCCAGATCACGCATAAAAGTTTGGCTAATTGCTGTAAGTACAATTAGTGGAATTAGCGGCAATTAGCAGGGGTTAATTCGCGAGCTGTTACATGCAATTGGCAGACCTTTGTGGGTCAGCAGCATCGAGGCTCGAGCCGCGTAGTCGTGTCTCGTGTCTCAATCTGAATATTGGTCGCCACTGGCATAATCCGGCCTAACTGTCACACAGAGATATCGAGACGTCGACACGAATGACCGAGAGCGACGCCTGGAAAATTGGAGAGGCTCGACTCGATTCGATTCTGTTCGATTCGATTTGATTCACAGCCAGTACTCGACGGAGCTCTCGTTTAATCAGATCAATCAATCCCTGTTATTTCAAGCAGAGATTCTAATATTTTCTCAAATATTAACCACCGTTCGCGAGTTCTGCCGAACGGCAGTTCACTTGCTCCGGATCAGCACGATACCTATCGCGGCAGACCTGACATTTGCCAAACTATAGTTCTGGGATTTGTGCAAACGACTCGGTAACGCCCTAGATTCGTCACGTCGGAAAATTGCTTGAACGGCAACGCAGTCGCCTTAAACGCATTAAACAGGTTAAACACGAGTATTCGGATAAGAACGCGACGCTGGTCAATCTTTGCTATCTTAAATATCGCGACTGCAGGACCTGAAACAGATGTCTGTCACGTGTATCGCCTTCCTGTAGGTACTACAAGTCGCAGATTCGAAGATTCGAAGCGAAAATTCCTTACGAATCGAATAGACACTTTCGATTCGGTTGCGCTTAGACAGCTGGTCCGAGTCTCACTTCGCCGCGTCAGGCTCGTCATCGAAGGAGAGATTAAGCACGACTGAACTTTCGGTTTAATTTGAGCATTTGGCCCACTACGAGCACTGTGTCAACTGGTCTTCCTTCTTCTCCTTCTCTTCTTTGGATCCTTTCCGATAAGGGCTAACCTTAACATCAGCGTCATTATCATCTCCATTTCCTCCATCTCCACCTGCGAATGGCAAAAGCTCGTTACAACCTACTGCAGGCAAATTGAAACTCGAGGAGACGGCAGCTAATTGCTTGTTCGGAAGCGACACACTCCTGCATTTGAATCGTTGAGATACTAGATTGCGATAGGCGAGAGTCGGGGACGAGCGACGAACGTCGAGTATCCCGGCAAAGCAACACGAATCGGAAGAATTAAGGGACGCTACGGGAGCAAATTAAGCTGCACACGAGACTGGTCGTTGATGTATGTAGCAGGTGATGGGCTGCTAGTCCAAGAGCCAAAGTGTCTCTGTGTGTCGCGTTCGCCCTAAAGGCGGAAGCAAGCGCCGAGTTAGCGTTTGCTCTGATAGTAACGTATGCGCCCATCGAGTCGCTTCCGCGGCAATGCGTTACCGATTCTCGCTATTTCGCCGAAGCGTATATCAAGTGCCTCTTGAGCTGCTGCTGCTGCTGCTGCTGCTGCGACAATCCCACACGGGATTCGTAGGAGGCGCAAAGCGAAATTGCATCTAGCCACGCTCACTGTATCCAATATTCGCCACGTGGCACTGCCAGCCCGAGCAGTTTGCTCGGTCAACCGAGTCCCCTTGACGGCCGATGCAATTTTTATGCATTCGGACGGGACTTCCGGCTGGCGAACCGAACCGGGATCGTCCGATGTCGCGCTCGCTTCGAGACGCTTTATTGTGTCATAAGGTCCCTGCCAAACGCTGCGGCCGTATAGCTTGACGTGGAGTTTCGTATGCTAGACATTCTCGATGCAGCAACTCGATTCGCTCGGCAGTCGACTGCGAGATAAGAGGTAAGTTCCTGCGCGTTCATTGACACGGGAAATATTTCCAGTTCCGTGAACCCAAGTTCGAAGTTTCCGGAAAATCATAAATGCGGTTGCCGAATGCCAAGGGAAAAGGAAATGCGAGATCCGAAGGGGCGGTAGTACAGTGCAAAGGATTCTGAGGAAGAGTCAGAGAGAAAGATAAGCGCAGAAGGAATCGCACGGGACGGAAAGCAAGAGAAGAAGAGGAAAAGCGCAAGAGTAACGGCAGGAGCAAATGCAGAGGCAGAAGCAGAGGCTTTCGGCTCGAACGTGCCGCCGTTGTTTGCGGAATTCATGCATCTGCATTTTCACGGGTCAACGCGCATTCGATAGAAGCCAGGAGGACATTCGAAGTTTGCGCCTGTTCAAAGAATTCAAAATCAACTCGGAGGAGGGATAGTAAACGTTGTTCCAAGATAGGTGTTTCTATAGGTGCGATAGGGTTCTGGCTACAGTGTAGCCGCTGCGTTGACCCATCCTCCTGACCTTTTCGCGACTGCACGTGCTCCTGACTCTAGAAGCTGACATCTTCACAGGAGACGTCACCGGTTGACCCGCCGGTAGGGACCTAAAAATATGATGATGCTCACCTATACAGAAATGGCCTTTGGATATCTGCATCCGAAGGATACGTTTGTTGTTTTAACTTTGAGCACAGTCGGCCCATAACTCTGGCAGCGCCATGTTTGTATTAAGAATTCATTAATTTTACCAGGCAGCACAGCCGCCGCCGCCGCCGCCGCCGCCGCCGCCGCCACCGTTGCCGCCATCCTGGTCTACGATTCGCTGTCCTCGCGCACAGACCCTCAAGTATTACGCCTATTTAAACGCGTATTTTTAGAAGTACACTTTGCCCAAGTGAGATACTACACGTGCTCTTCTCTTCGCCCTCTATACTTTCTTCCTCCTCTTCCCCCTCTTCCCCCCTCTTCACTGTCTTCGCGCATTCCGTGCTTCGTTCCCCCTAACTCGACTCGACTCAAAGTGAAATTGCTGAACCTGCATTATTCCGCACAAGCACCTTCCAATTCCACGTTATACGAGACTCTTTGGAGTATTGAGACTCTCGTTATCGGGTACCGTGCCCAACCAAAACTCCAGTTGGATGCTGCGTAGAGAAGGAGATAAAGACAAAATAGAAGCAGCGTTGGAAGTCATGTAAGTGCCATAATTGTGGCGAGAGAACATAGTCGATGTCCCGAGAAGTAATCGAAAGGGTGAAGATAGAGAGGGGGGAGAGAGAGAGAGAGAGAGAGAGAGAGAGAGAGAGAGAGAGAGAGAGAGAGAGTGAATAGAGTGATGAGGAGGAGCGAGGAGGGGATAGTCAGTGCTTGCAACTGTAGGTGGTAGTACGTGTACCGCACGACAGCGACGTCGACGCCAACGGCGTCATCTCCAGAACTTACATTTCCGTAGTGTCTCGTCCGTCATGCTTTTCACGCGAGTAGCAGAAGTTTCTGCCGAGTTACTCGTGCGAAGCACGAACCCTGTTATCTTCGAACGTGTCGAGTTACCTCGTTAACCGACAATACCTGTACTCGCGCGCGGTGTCCTTCCGGCGGAACTTTTCACTTCGCCAGAGCACAAAAAAGAAGGAAAGCCTGCGCCCCTTACATCGCAACCACCCTAACTCGAGACTCAATCAAAAAAAAGGCAAACGACCCATGGATCGGATATCTTCCTCGGCCGTTCAGAGCGATTCGTTTCGATGCAACAGAGAGTGCCTTTCGTTCTACGAGTAGTAAGTCTATCGCGCACGGACCAAGAGAAGCACGCGTCTTCCGATTTTCTTTGGCTAACGTTAAAATAATCCATGCATTTGCGTAAGTGCACTTATGGCTTCCAGGAGACACATTCTATATGCTTAGCCCGGATACACAAACGCGCGCATCTACTTTTGGCTCATTTGAGGTCTGTTAAGACGCGCTATTTAAAATGCTCTGGTCCTCAGCCGTCTAATCGTAAGATGTCTAAGACTCTCGAAATAGCTCACCCCTTTTTCCGAAGGTATTAGAACGGAGACCCGAGCATCGCCAAACGCTTTCTTCCTTGCTGCGACTTCTGAAACTGCGGAATTTCTCGTTCGTATAGGCAACCAAAGGACAATGACGCAACTCAGGCACGTCGCAAAATTATGTATTTGTCATTGCGAATCTACTATGCCAGGGGGGACAATCAGAATGTGTCCCCTGGAACCGCAGCGAGTATCTCTGGAATAATGGTGCATCAGCATCCCAGAGGACATGGCACATATTCCGGCACGCAGTCCTCTCGCATGTCTCCGTAAAGCGTAATCGCGCAGACTGCAAGTGTCACGCTGGGGCGCGCAGTAGTCGAGCTTCGGTCACCGCTTCGAGGTGCTGGCGTTTCTATTCTAGGACCTGGTTGAAAAATGATCTCGTCCTTCCGGATTTTTTTGTCCTTTCGAGAGAAAAAGGTAATACGCGCGCGAGTGTTGCGACGCCGCTGCCAGCAGCGACGGCACTCATGTTCATTCAGGAACGTACGGAAATAGCTTCGGCTTATCTATTCTTAGCGAACCTACAAGTAGCGACCAAATCCTATATCTATCGAACGCAGAAACACGGCAAGTCCAAATCTTTTATTCCAATTAGATCTTCTCGATTTCTTCAGTAATTGTCCCATCGCAATAATGATTCACGTGCGGCGTTTCTAGTTGGCTCATCGGAAGGCTTTCGATGCTTTTTAATGCTCTCTTCGTTCTTACGTACCGATTCGTTGAGGAACGCTCTCAATTTGGTTTAAGGGGATGACTCGTGGCAAAGGAATAGAAGATATTAGTTATCGGCTATAAGAATCTCGACGAGCCGGATTTATTAATTCTCGACTTCGACTATTGTCAGAGCAGTCTGTCTTAGGACGCCGATCGGGGCGGCTCGAGCTGCCTCGCGCTTCCGTCTTGTGTTAGTTGATAGTTTTTCTAGCTGTCTTTCCTATAGAGATAAGTAGAGATAAGTAATACCATTCGATCTTGAAGGACGTCGAATTCTCTCGAGGTATACATATATGTATGCAGTAACGATTAACAGATGAGCTTCGTCCACTCACTGTTAATCCAGCATCTCCTTTTCATCTGGAGCGTGCAGCCAGTAGTTCGCAAGCAAATGCATTTGGGAGCTTTCGTGGGTTCCCATCAAGGCGCGTTGCTCGACCAAAGGAAATTGCTAACGGAGAATGTCAATTACCTGTACTTCTGCATCTGCATCCCAAGGATACTGAATGTCCTCAACAGTTTGCGGAATAGCGGGAAGGAGCTACAGCGGCACATAGGCGGTACGTCTCGAGATCTCTGAAGGAGAGAGAAGGAAGAGCAGAGACTATGAGAAGGAGAAGGTCCAGCGTTATCATTGAAAGCTGTGCGCCATCGCCCTTAAGCACCTTAAGCCGCTTTCATCGCGATCCCACCGCCGACTACCACCTATCATCCTCAGGAAATCCATTGAGAGCCCATCGTCGCTATCGGATACGCCTAAGCGTTTGTCCCTGGGCTAATTTATCCCAAGGTGATAAGCAATGTCGTGGCTTCTGCTGCAACGGACCTCTGATCTCGTGTGATAGAGTAGTATAACAAGGGGGTTCTGGTCAAAAAGTCCTGCATCGACGATATTAACCGATACTTGGAATCTTCGAAGGTTTGCGTCCTTGCTAAAGGCAGTCATGCTGCACAAGACAGACCGAGGGAAAGGGGACGCTACCAAATATAACGCAAAATGGCCGCCGACCTGGGAGCGGTCCTGCACGACATAGCACGGACACGAACTGTCGACTGTTCTCGAAGATTCTGGAAGATTCTACAAGTTTGCGGAAGGTTCTCGATTGGTCGGAATTCTGAGAACCGAGCGTAAAATTTCTAAAATCTAATGTAAAATTCCTTAAATCCACCCCGAATTTCCAGAATCGGAATCGGAGTTCGACAACGTCAGTTTAGTCCGGGCACGACCCATCGAAGGTTCTCAAAGTATTGGTAAATGTCGGTGCAGGAATATGATAATCGTGAATGCGTACAAAATTAGGAAGTGTATCGAGTGTACGTCCCTCCGAGGCTAAAACTAAAGATAAATTCTACTCCTATCGTCATTGTCCCTCGTACGCCAATTATTCTTTGCTCGCACTTATTAGGAATGATTCGATAGCCCAAAAATCTAACACATTTTGCACCACTTGACGTAAGACATTTGCCAAATAGAAAGGCAAGAATTGTGGAAATAAAATGGTCGAAGGTCTGGCTTTTTAGAGTTGGAGAGTTAGTAAGTTCGAGCTTTTGTGGGAGTACAGGAAAAGGGCGTTCTGAGACCCATCAAAGCCATGAAAGCTCTGAATGGTACACATCCAGCGAAGCTAGTAGTGTCTGTTGCTTTCTAACCGGCGGAACTTTATGGGAAATCGTTAAGGTCCCTAGATTTTACCTTTAGCACTGCTTTTAAACCTTTGTGAATCCGTCTCGCTATTTTTCTGGGCCAAAAATCCTTTAGAATTTTATACGAAAGATTTTAAAGAAGTTGCAAGCGAGTCTGATATTCATCGAACGACAAGCTCACCACTCGATACATTCAAGATGCATATAGTAATATAGTATAACCGCGAAAAGCATCGTCCAATAAGAGTTGGGACGCGTGCGCGCCTTTGCAAGAACTGCACTTGGAGCAGGTAGTATTACTTTATCTTGTACACGGTGAAAGGACGTAACGGCTCGTAGACCCGTGCCGTACTAGCGACTTACTCGAGGCGAGTCGCGAGTGACTGAGTAGCAGAACCACCCAGTTCTGGCACCCCTAGGAGCCACGACCAGCCACGACCAGCAACGACCAGCCACCACGACCAGCAATGTGGAGCCTGGAGCGCGAGACCCTAGGTAAACGAGCCGTTGACAAGGAAACTAGCGTTTCCGGAATTCCGCTGGAGTTTCTTCCGAAATTGCCGTTCGCCAAACGCAGCAAGCTAAAGGCGTTCCGCGTACACCCTCTAGACGTCGCGCTGGCTTTCCGAACGTACAGTTACGTGGCGTCGTGCACTTTGTCGCTCCTGGAAGACCCCGACCTCGCATGCTCGTCTTCGAAGGGAGGCTTCCAGTTCTCGCAACAAAGAACAACGACACGAGCAAAGTCTCTCTCAAATTTCAGGAGATTGACGAGAGAAAGAGAATGGTCAGCGGGTAGGAGAGACGGGAGGAGGGCAGGAGGGGGACGAGGCAGAAGAGGGATCAGCCGGGTGGAACTGCTGCCACGAAGCAATTAAAAAGTGAACCCTGCAGCCTCGGAAGGGCCTGTTACGGGCACGCCCGCTCCCACATTTATCATTTTACTTTTTCCCTTCAAATCACAGATTCAACTTCTCCTCGCACCTGAGCCAAGTTCAATTTCCTACTTCGCCCAACAATAAATTGGGAACCGGTTATCTCTCAGTCTCTGAATTCCGAACTTGAGTCTTCCTAACGAATGACCGACGACGACAGACGTGCCGTCGTGGCCTTTGGTTTTCTCCTTCGCCGATTACCGTGCTGCGTAATACGAGTGCTGAGACGCGGGGCATCGCGTGAAACGGTTCAACTGAAATCAGCTGGTAGCATATCGGAACTAAAGGAACGGAAGAAGGAGATCATCGCGTTCGAGAGTTGCTCTGATCTAGGTGGAAAAATAAAAGTTATTTCTCGTTCGCAAGGACCGCGGCAAAAAAGAGAAACAATAAAGCCGCCTTGTTCACAGTCCTCTTTGTAGTTTCGACTGGAAGGGTGCAAAGCACCGACTTCTACCGTTCAGCTGTTATTGCGGCTTAGACATCCAGCTCCAAATACGTCGGCTGCCCCACATTGTATTCCGCTAGCATTGTGCGTCAACCATTGTCCGGCTGCACGTGCCTCGCCCACGCGTCGTTAACCCTCTGCCACTCTGCGTTATCGTGCGTGTTACACACTCTACGCTCTTCATTGTGCCTACGTGTGTATAGTATATTCCAGCAGACGCGCCACCACCTCCTTCTGCAGGATAGTATCGTAAACGTTGCCGTTGCAAGAGGAACTGTACGTCAACGAGAGACATCTCGAACCTTAAATCGGGCGACGTCCGAGTTTTTTATATATCACAGTGGATTTACGAGTAAATGCTCAAACTGTACGTAACGGTTTATCCTTTAACTTGACGGACTGACGGAACATGAATGTATGTAGAGACGGGTGGTTGAAACGCTTAGACGAAAATTTGAAAAATATTGAAATATTCTACAGTAATTATTTGGCCGAAGTTCTTGTTAGACTATTCAAAGAACGGTAGACAATCGGTATAGGAATTAAGAGTGTGAAGGGGGAGAGCAAACTGATGGGAAGGTATAGTCCTCCAGCTACGTTGATGCACGTTCTTACCAGGAGAACCGGGAGAACCAGGAAGTAGAGGCGGTGGCTAAACACACGGCCGCACATGGTCGCACGCTTTGCTCGTACCACTTTCCAAAATCAGCATTGCATGTGCGATACTTCAGACTTCGGGCTTCCTCCCTCTTGACTCACCGAGGCGTCGCTTCGTTGTGTGTCCTCCAACCCGATCGCGAATACAGTGCTTCAACTCGCAGTACACAGTTTATGGAGCAGGTTCCATTAAATTGCGTGCGACCGCGTGTCGGTAAAACATTTGAAACGAAGTTACTTACGAATGGCGGCGACACAAGAAGAGGTGGAGGGAAGCCACGATTTCCAGAAGTTTCCCATAGAGTTTCTTATTAAGACGCACAAGTAGGAAAGACGGTGCAGTCCTCTTGAACTTAACTCGAGTATCCTTGTCACTTAGAATCGCTTACTTATCGCTACTACGAAAAGAGGAACCGTATAGATATACACAGCATCTACGTGACAGTAGGTACTCTAGCCGACGCTTGGCTAGTTGCGAATAATTAATACGCGTCATCCAGCAAGGCCATTAATTAGTCAATTTTCCCAGGAATCCTCGCGAGGGACTACGGGTATGATGGCAGCGCTTTGCAACGCGCGGAAGCGGAATCCTGTGTGTGTGTGTGTGTGTGTGTGTGTGTGTGTGTGTGTGTGTGTATGGGAGGATGGAGAGTGTCAGGTCGATGCTCCACGATCCGCAAATTACGAGGATATAGTATTAATGGCTATCGGATATTGACTCCTTCTGGCAGGGAGATCGATCCTGGACGCGGACCTGACGCTGGCTGACTGGTTGCAGCGACTGCGGCTAGTTGACTGAACGTGGACCGCCTGACGAGATCGGTTTCGAAAGACTAAGCCCTCTCCACAGGTCATTTACGCTGGAACGAAAGAGCTTAAGGATCGTAAACCACTGTCAAAAATACAACGATCGATGAACCCAGAGGCGAGAACCTCTTGGCCAATTTGCCAATTCGCCAATTCGTAAATCCTCCTAAGCCGAGATCAACTGCGAACGCGCCATATCCGAGACTGCGAATTACGCGTGTCAGTAGAAAGACCCTAAGTGTTCTGAGACTTTGTGTCTCATCGCGACCTTCGCTCTCTTGGCACTTTTAATAGCAGGGACGGTGACATTCTGCGGAAGGAGGAAGGATCTTCAGGAGTAGAGGAGCAGATCTCTGTGTGTACCTGACTGTCAAATCCGAAAGGAAAATATCATCGACCTTCTTCGTTGCCCATCAAGCCGTCGGTCAGGATCGATATAGAAAAATGGCGCGGTGACATAATCCTTGCTCGAAGATCCTCCGCTCGAATTGATCCTAATCTTAAGCAATTCCCGGATTTGTCAGCGCGGGAACTTTTCTATCTGAAGCAACCATCTCCCCGAGTCTTCGAGGCAACCAAGTGGCTGCAAATTGGATGAGAAATTAATAGGATACGAGAGAGAGAGAGAGAGAGAGAGAGAGAGAGAGAGAGAGAGAGCCCTTTCGTCCTTCGAAGGAGGAAATTCCTTCGGCTGTAACTTCGTGTGTTTTTCTCGCTTCGTCCCAAAGGATAAAATGGATCAGCCAGTTGTTTCTTTTACCGTATCTCTACAAGTTCTAGTGAACCAACCTTACCGCTCCATATATTTATTTATTTACGCACATGCACATAGGCGCGCCCAACTTGGCCCATTTCGCACTTGCAAGTTTAGTCAATGTAAATTCAGATTCAGAACAGGAAGCGATTTTCGGCTGGGCTTACCGACGACCCGGAAAAGAAGGGAAGCAGCTCTCCTTATAGCCTATATACCATATATAGAAATACCGATGTAAGCGAAGGATGGCCGAACGATGACTCGGCCGCGCTCGGACTACTTGAAAACAACTTTATAGAGTTTGCCCTTTTTTGCAGCTGCGAGACGCTTGTAACTTTCATTCCTCTGTTTTGCCCGAGAGCGTCGAATTCTTATCGGAGCTTTTGCCGCTGTTCGTTCTTCCTACCCTTCTCTAGCATCCAACGACGCCGTCGCGACGCCGTGTATGGAAAGGGGACGCTCTCGTTCTTACGAGTTTAACGTCATTCTGCTCTTGTTCCATCTACCGCGAATAGGCAATGCATATTTTATGGCCACGCGACGTGTCGCGCCGCTTCCGCTTCGTTCAAGTCGACAGAAAGCATAAAAAATCCCTTTTCTCGTGAATTTTCCGTCTTGCTCGTGGATATCTACCCAAAGGTAATGTGTGCAAGCGGTAACGAACGGAGAGACAAAGCCGGTGGAAAACTGTGCTTGGGAGTTGACTCCCTTTTAATTCTTCCCCTTTCTCCGAGAGAAAGAAAGTATTGTTTCATCAACGTAAGTCAACGGATGGAGAAATGGACGATGCACAAGAGCAACTCGAGGAGATCTGGAGATTGGCGGGAATTGGCATTAATAGACACCCGCGAAGGAGTCCATAAGGACGAGAACGAAGGAATCGTCAAGGCGATCGAGGAGAATGAGGTGAGAAGCAGCGACAGCCGCGTAAAGCAACGCCTCTTACTTCGGCCGCGGCCCTATTTGAGGACCTGTCGTCATTAATTTTCCTATTTTCCTAGTAGGAGGAACGCATTGGCGGCGTCGCTTCTTCGCTTTCGACCGTTCCAGGCTTTGATAGAAGGCTAGAGAAGAGGACGAGAGGGGAAGGACAGCTGTTTACAATTCATTAACCGGAGGTTTTTATCAGTGGGCAAACATTTGCTCATTTTACTTTTTCGACGCGATGTTTGAATAGAGATCCGCCATGAGTCGCGCGCGTACGCGTCGAATTATTATAAAAATATTTTCACGTAGCTCGAGTGCCGAAGCTCGCCCCCCTAATTGCCCTTCGCGAACGGCAACACCTTCCCTTTCGCTCGCTAAATCTAATTTCAGTAGTCGGCTCGTGAGCTCTCTATCCTGGCAGGACGGGAAACTCTTGAAGCGCCTGTGTGTGTGACTCGATACGATTTGCGCGCGATACCGATTTTCCGCATCGACGTTCCGACATCGTTAAATCCGCAAGCTCTCGTAAGTTACGTCGCCGCGATGCGTTGCACTTGCATCGATTTTATTCCGGCAAATAGTTTATTCGGTCTTTCGACGCTTTTCTCTTGCTTCTCCTTGTTTCTCTCTCCCCTCCCTTCTCTCTCTCTCTCTCTCTCTATCTCTCTCTCTCTCTCTCTCTCTCTCTCTCTCTCTCTCTCTCTCTCTCTCTCTCT